>JAESUZ010004019.1:0-219642 GCA_017311185.1 Proteles cristata cristata | reverse complement strand
CGTTTCCCTCTGAAGGCAGATGCGCACGGTGTGAATGTTGGGCTGCTTTCTTACCGGCCCAGGTGCCAAGCGGGCAGGTGACGTACTGAGCCGGAGGTCGCAAGATGGCTCTGAGCACACGTTTCTCCCTTCTCCTTTAGAACTTGGGAAGCAGCTTTCTGAAGCTCATCATTGTTGACTCGAAGGACGCAGAGACACATCTAGGGGAGCTCGGGTGTGGAGGGCAGCGGGGGAAGGGGGGCCAGCCCGCAGCCATGAAATATCCAGAGACGGAGACAGAACTCGCGTGCACACTCGGTGGCTCTCCCATCCTCGGAGAGGCCCAGAGAATGCAGCCGTGGACGTGACTAATGAGCCACGCGCACCTGGCAGGGCCTGGGGCTGGGGAGGCGGGAGCTTCTGGAACGTCCCTCTTCATGGTCGGACAGCCACGGCGGTGCGGCGGGACGTGTCCTCGTTTCGGCAGAGGGGACAAGGGAGCCCGAGCAGAGCTGCGCCTGGTCAGGGAGGGAGGGAGGAGCGACACTTAGCTCTGGGGCTGCGGGCAAGGACCGCACGGCGTGGGAAGGGGCTGCGAAGAATCCCCAGCCCAAAGGTAAGGTAACGTGGCCGGAGGTCTCCTGCGACACCCCCTCAGGGCACATCCTGTCAGTGAAGCCGTGGGGTGACGGCCGGCCCGGTCCAGAGCCGGTGGCAGATTTCCGCAGTTCCGCTGGGTTCTACTGACACGCACCTGCCTTCCTTTCCCCATGCAGCCCCCGTCCCCGTGTCCCCTGCTTCCTGCCCCTCCCGTCACCCACACCCGAGACCTGCAAGGGACGTTAGGCACCATCGCCTCTGCAGGGGGTCGGGGGAGGGGCAGGCAGCAGGGCTCTCATCTTCACCATCATCATCACAGCATGTTTTTATTTCGGGTTCTCATGAATTTGTCTCAGAAGCTCCCACGGAGTCGTGAAGTCACGTGTGCAGAGGGGCCCTGCCGCTTTCTAAAAGTAAAAAAGTTTTTAACATGAGAAGCAAGCACAGAGACGCCAAGAAATAGCCTAAATGGCCGTCACAAGGTGATGGCGTCCATTGTGGGAACATGAACACCACGGCTTATGGCTATTGAAATGGGGTGCGGGGCTCCTGGGGGGCTCGGTCGGTTAAGCGGCCGGCTGCGGCTCAGGTCGTGATCTCGCGGTTCATGAGATCGAGCCCCGTACCGGGCTCTGTGCTGACAGCTCGGAGCCTGGAGCTGCTTCAGATTCTGTGTCTCCCTCTTTCTCTCTGCCCCTTCCCCACTCATCTCTGTCTCTCAAAAATAAATAAACATTTTAAAAACGTTTTAAAAAAGAAATGAGGTGGAGCTACACACATTAACCTAGAAAGCTAACGCATAGGAAATTAAAACACAGGCACAGCATAGCACCTATAGGATGACCTCCCAGGTTATAACACCCTGGTGTTTACTGTCGTGGACTCTTGTGAGCACCCGATAAAATACAAAAGCTAAAATATGGAACCTGTCTCTCCGTCTCAAAAAGAGAGCTAACCGCAGGTGACTCTCTTACTTAAAGCTGTTCGACGCGGAACCTTTGCTACCATACCCACGTGGCCGCCAAACCACGGGCAAAGCTAAGGGCCCTGTGCTGAGATTTAGGCCGAATCCGTCTGGTCCAGGTCCTCAAATGCCCCCACCTCCCTTTCAGGGAGCAGAGCCTAAATCTGGGTACAATTGGGGTACCCGCTCGGGGTGTGTCTCCCTCTCTTCTTCAATTGCTTTTCTCCACGGCCGCTCCCAGATCTCCCAGGGAGGTGGGCAACCCGCTGACGCGCACACAGTGCCCCGGCGGCCGGGCGCCCCTGTCCCTGGCCTGCTAGGGTTACAGCCCAGTGTGCTGGCGGGAAGGGGGAGCCGCCGGGCGGGCTCGCTGAAGCCTGTGTCCCCGTGCGGGAGGTCCTGGGCTGCCCTTGCGGCTGGAAAATAATGGAGCTTATTATGTGGGGAGGGGGGCGCGAGGTGTTAGGCAGAGAAAATGGGTTGAAATTCGAGTCGCACTGATGCTGGCAGCCTGGCGCCTGCTGTTCGACAGTCAGATGAACTCTGATAAACCCGAAGGCACTTTCCCCACACCCCCTGGAAACTCTAGCACCTCGCGGAGAGTGCAGGGCGCCTGCGAGGGGTGCAGGGAGACGCTGCAAAGCCGGCCCAGGGAGGGGCTCTCTGCGTTTCCAGAGGGGCAGGTGGGCCATTCCACTACAGGGCTGGTGCATAAGGGGTCTGCAGGGGCAGTGCACAGCCTGAGGGGGGCGCTGCCCTGGGGCCTGGGCAGGGGCGGGAGGAGGAGGGAGGGGGTGGGCGGGGGGAAGACCCCTCTTGGACCAGACAGTGAGTGAGCAGAGGTGGGGGTGGGGGTGGGGACCCCTGCACCTCCACCCTCCCAAACAAGAGGTGAGAAGTTCTTCCCTTAGGGAGCGTCCCAACACCCCCCCACCCCGTACCCTTTCTAGCCCTGAGATTGGGGTGAGTCCGAGTTCATGTGCTTAAGCCCAAAGTCCTCGACATCCACACACGCCAACATGAATGCACTTAACGCCACGGAATTTTACCTGAAATAAAGGGTCAACGAGAGGTCTGCCATGTGGTCAGGCAGCACCACTTCTGGGTAATGTCAGAAGGAAATGACACTGTGATCCCTAGGAGTCATCTGCTCTCCGCCTTCATATTTTTCACAACAGCCAAGGTACGGAAAGAACCGAAGTGTCTTCCATGGAAAAGTGGATGCAGAAAATGGAACATGGCTCAGCTTTGAGAAACATTTTGCAACAACGTGGTTGGATCTGGAGGGCGTAGCTCTACTAAGTCAAAAAAGCCAGACAGAAAAAGACAAATACTGCATAGTATCACTTATACGTGGCATCTAAAAAAATAAAAATAAATAAGCAAAACCAAAAGACAAAAAAGTCGAACTCATAAGAGAGCAGAAACGTTGGTGCCAGGGGTGGGGGTGGGGGCGGGAGAGAAATGGGGACGTGTTCTTGCCAAAGGACACCAGCTTCCGGTTATAAGATGAATCGGGTCGGAGGGTCTGATGGGCAACATAGTAACTACAGTTGATAACACTGTATTGTGCAATTGAAATTTGCTGAGAGTAAACTCAGGTATTAAAAAAATGATCAGAACAGGGTTTTGAGGGGCGCCCGGGTGGCTCAGGCGGTTAGGCATCCGACTCTTGGTTTTGGCTCAGGTCATGCTCTTGTGGTTGGTGGGATCGAGCCCCACAATGGGCTCTGCACTCGCAGAGAAGAGCCTGCTTGGGATTCTCTCTCTCCCTCTCTCTCTCTGCCCCTCCCTGCTTGCACTCACTTTCTCCCTCAAAAGAAATAAGGAAACATTTAAAACCCCAGGGTTTTGAAGAGATATTTGCACACTGAAGTTTATAGCAGCATTTGCATAAAACCCGAGAGGTGGAGGGGCGCCTGGGTGGCTCAGTCGGTTAAGCGTCCAACTTCGGCTCAGGTCATGATCTCACTGTCCGTGGATTCGAGCCCCGCATTGGGCTCTGAGCTGTCAGCACAAAGAGAGAGAGAGAGCACAAGCAGGTGAGGGGCAGAGAGAGACAGAGAGGGAGACAGACGATCCGAAGCGGGCTCTGCCCTGACAGCAGCGAGCCCGATGCCGGGGTCAAACTCACAAACTGTGAGATCATGACCTGAGCTGAAGTCTGATGCTTAACCGACTGAGCCACTCAGGCGCCCCTCCTTTTTAACATAGAGGTATCCAAAGCTTCTACAATAACGATAAACCTTATAAGTGAATTTGTATGTGAGTGTCTGTATCTTTTGTAATGAATGTTATACACATACCTGCACCCTTTCGGCACCCAGATGCCTGGCTGAATGCGTATGGACTTAGCTTCAGGATCACATCTAAAGTTGCACAGACTAACCTGAACCTGATCCTCTCCCGATGCGTGACTGGTACACTGTCCGCCTCCTGTCTGCATTCAAGATGGTCACTACTATTTGTCTTCCTCGTGATCAGGTTGCCCCCCACCCAAAAACATGTGACCTCCAAAAGAAAATAAGGTGTGTAATTTATAGTAATCATTATTATTACTGATGGGGAGTGATTTTTAATAAAATCCTGACGGTGGACTGTGAACGATGGCAAAGCACGTGTCTATCGTAAGGTCTCAGAAGGAAGGGGAAGTGAGGACAGAGCACATTTATGGTTTCTTACCGGCGTGTCACCGGGTCTCCCCTCCCTATGCCCAGTTCACCTGCCGCCATTGCAACCACCTGTTGCCGGTGATCTGATGCAACTCCAGTGAAGGAAGATTCTAGCAGCTAAGGAAATGGAAGGAAAGAATGTGGGAGCGATCTTTAGGATTAATATTGCTTGAGGAGAAATTAATATTGAAGGGATGGTGTGTATGGTGAAGACCCACCGCGATCGGAAGAAACCAAAAACATCCGAAAGCTCTAAGTAGCTAAAGGTCATTCTGCTTCTTATAAGTGATGCACCTGGGGAGGAAATCGAGACAGATGATTTTCCATTTCCTGTCCATTAACTGAACCATGCCAGTGACGCCCGCCAATCGTGTTCGTTTACACTTGCCATTATGCCTCCTTCGTTTGGAACCAGGAAGCATCAGGACTCATTCAAGTTGCCAAAGTTTGCAGGCTGTTCACAGAAGACCAGGATAGATCTATGCCTCCAGGAGGATCCTCTGAAAACAAACAAAGCAAACCTCCGGTGTGGACCTCATGCCCTGCACTCTCTGAACACATTCAGTGGTCTTCTCTCCACTTAAAGGACATAGCGCTTTATTGCTGTACGGGTTCCTGGAGGGAAATCCCAATCCTTGAGACAACTTCCTCTGCCAAGGAGACATGGTTCTGTCCATCCTGAATGGAGGGGCCTCAGACACCAGTGTCCTGTACTGACCACTTGCCTGGCTGTGCTCCACCATCTTGTTCTCAGAAACACTGGGACCCACTTGCGATGACAAAGAAAGGCACAGTGAGCATCATGAAGACCGGCTTCCTTCACTGAGGGGCTGGGATGTAGCTTAACGCAACCTTCTGGCGCGAGGGTGGAAGAGTGACATCACTGTGGGAGAGCGCAGTAGAGTCAGTCTTGGGGTCTTTGTCATTGACCCTGTGACAGCCTCTAACTGGGCAGCTAACCCCCTCTTGCTTCTTCCTGTCATCAGGCAAAGTGAAGGAAAATGCACAGTGAGCAGGTAGCTCACAATTTTACAGCAAATGAGGCAGGGGTATATGGGGGCAGTGAATTGAAATCAAGTGTAGACAATTCCCAGTTATGGTTACGGAAGCACAGAGAGGCCTCGAAATCCATGAAAATTTCCCAGGCTCGAGGGAACTCTACCATGGTTTCATTTTCATGTTCTACCCTAATATGTGCTTTGCCAAAACTGCTTCAAGATGAGTGAAACGCTGGCTTCGGTTCCCCTGGAGGATTAGGGAAATGGCTCAAATACGAGTGACTGGTTGAATCCCTATAATCCGTGCTTGAGTAGCCAAGAATTGGCCAGATCCAATCCTCCCTCTGGTTCCAAACCTCACCACTCTCTTGACTATCAGCCCACAGAATGGCCAGAGACGTCATCCAGATTCTTACTGGGGTCCAGCCTAGAATGAGCAGAATAAGGCTGGTGGCCACCTTCACGCACACCATGGTCGGCAAGTTCAGGAGACACTGCCCAGTCCACTCCTTGGCTTGGAGAGGTCACCTCGGGGGACAGAATGAGCCCCGTGGGAGCCACTGGCTAATACCCACCCTGGGGACGCCCGAGGGGATCATCTGGCCATTCAGCAAAACTGTTCCTGGAGCTGAGCTCTCAACATTTTATTGAGACATCTCCACTTCCGGGTTTTGGAACGTTAATAACTGGCGCCACCTGGTGTTGACCGCCGGTATTGCCCTTCTACAGTCAACAGAACCATGAATTAGGGGAACAATATGCACCCTTTGCCCAGAGAGTCAGGGCCCCTAAGCAGCTAGGGTGCCATGTACTATTTTCCAGGATGTGTCGATTTGATTGTGGTTACTATCGACTTCCCATATTAGAGCACCCCATCAGGATGATACCCCAGGCACCACTCTCTCCCCTTTCTTGCTGCCTGTCTGTCTCCCAGCGTCTGAGTCCGGTGACTTCCTAGTGGACACTCGGCCCCCGCCCGGCTCTCCACATGCCCCTCTGTCTCCATCCAACTGGCAATGCCTCGGGGACAGCGATCCTTTATCTCCGTGGCTCCAGCTTCTCTCCCGGTGTTGACACATGGGAGAAAATGAGTACCCACCGAGTGGGGAAGGGAACGTGGAGGGGCCAAGAGACTGAGGCGAGGCTGATTTTAGGTCTGGCCACTCTCCCTTCCAGAGCTCCGTTCCTTCAGCAACGGAGAGAAGCAGGACTTTGATCGTGGGGGCTCCTGGCTCTTTGTCTCCTTTCCCCCACCTTACCCTGACCTCCCTCTGCCAGCACGGTCCCCACACGTTATGCATGGCTCCTGTGACTTCCCCAAATACAGGGACACACATCACCGTTCTCTTAGGTTGTACGCGGCCATAAAAATCAATGTGGGGTCTCATCGTGGAAAAGGCTCCCCCTGTCCCATTCTCTTTCAATGCTTCTGATTCTGTCGACGAAAGAGCAAAAGTTCTGGATAATGTTACTATGCCTTTAACGCCTCTCAAACGTCCATTTGAACAAACGGCTCACAGGCAACACCATCAGCAGGCAGCAATATCCATCTCCGACTGTAAAGTCTAATCACTCCCACCACGAGACAATCCTGTGGCAGGAGAGCAGTCTGAAGGCTACACTGGCAATCATATTGCAACATATAAACGTATCAAACCAACACGCCGCACACCTTAAATTTACTGGGTCGTATACGTCAAACATATTAAATTTTTTAAAAAGTACAACAAAGAAGTTTTATTTCCAAACCAGTAAGACGAATCTGTTCACAGAGGTTTTAGGTTTTCCTTGCAAGATAAGCAGATGTTTGCGGAGTCAGGGTAAAAGCGGCGGTTAGATAAATTGTCTGGAAGTTAGTACTAGGGCGTGGCCTGAAAACCAGGAAGGGGGTTACGACACAGGAATGAAATAAGCTGGGGAAACATTTGCATAACACGGCACCTTTTCCTCCTCTCCTCTCGCTGTGCTTCTGCATATAACGCGCCCGCCTGCCTCTCCAGGACGCACTTGACCTGCTCAGAAAGGAAACGGTGGGGGGGGCGGGGAGCCAGAGGTGGGCACTGCTCCCACAGATGCTTCTCCCATCAGCCCTTGCTTCTGCACAATATCTCTGCAGTGACCACAGGGAACAGTCCAACCCCTAATTAGTCGTCCCTGGGGCTCCTCCACGTTGCAGAAAGCAAAGTGAGCCAGTTCGGCTTTGTGGAGTCTCATTCATCAGAAATCACTCCCAGGCTAGTGAGCCGGCCTCCGCCTGGGGCCACGTGCGGGCGGCTGCCGAACCGGGACAGCGCAGGCACAGAAATGTGTGGCGACTAAGGGCTCAGGAAGGCACCGGGGTTTCCATTATCCTCAGCTTTCGGGGTAACGCAATCGGAAAATCAATTCTCATTAAACACAAGTGATACTAATACCTCTGACAAGTTACATCTTAAGTGATAATGAAAAGCATATTTCCTGACGCTTGGCTGCTATGAAATGCATCCCTATTTGTACCACAGAGGGGCTCTCATGCCAAGACCAGGGACATTCATTAGCTCCCCCAGGAAACCTCAGAGTTCCTGGAGTGTCACTCATTATTTTAATCTGATTTTCTTTACTCAAGTGAAATAGAACCTGGCATTGGCATTCTCTTTCTCCAGCTCCACCAAGAGTCCTTAATGCAATTAATGTGGTCCTGAGCCAAGGAATGAAGACGTATTTTGCACTAATACAGTCCTCAGCGCCATCCGTAGGGTTTATTCACTACTGGCATCCCACTAGGTTTCATCAACGTCCGTCCATGAATAGGAGGCATGGCAGCAGAGACGTTAAATTCTTTTTTTTTTTTTAGTCTTTTATTAAATTTTTTTACAGTTTTCATTTATTTTTGAGACAGAGAGAGACAGAGCATGAGCGGGGGAGGGGTAGAGAGAGAAGGAGACGCAGAATCTCAAACAAGCTCCAGGCTCTGAGTTGTCAGCACAGAGCCCGTCGCGGGGCTCAAACCCACGAACCGTGAGATCGTGACCTGAGCCGAAGTCGGACACCTGACCGACTGAGCCACCCAGGCACCTCGAGATGTTAAATTTTTTATTTGCAAGGTCACAGTGGAAAGGGTCTGTGCGGGGAGCCCTGGACTGAGCAGTGGAGCTGACAGGGGCTCAGCGTCTCAAAAAGTGGATGAATTTTTGCAACGGTCCATCTAGTTACTGATTTGGCCCTTTTGGTATCAAGATATCAAATTTTATCTCCAAAACTCAAATTGGAAAAAAAGGAGAATGTTGAATATATCTTTCTTCTGACCTGGATTTACAGATCATTAAAATATATCGCTAACACATAGCATAAGGCTATGAACAAGGCGGGAGGGCTCTGCTCTTTCTGAAGCCCCTGAGGGAGGGGGCTTTCCTGAACCTTCCAGGAAAGGAAGTCCCCATCACCTCCATCTCTCGGCTTCCGTCTGCTGCCGCCCATTACCTCTGTGTCCCTGTCTTTGTCATCTCATAAGGACTCCAGTCATGTGGGTTAAGGGGTCCACTCTGCTCCAGCCTGACTTCACCTCAACTAAAATTATAACTTCGGGGCTCCTGGGCAGCTCAGTCAGTTAAGCATCTGACTTTTGATTTCAGCTCAGGTTACAATCTCATGGTTTGTGAGTTTGAGCCCTGTATCAGGCTTTGTGCTGACAACATGGAGCCTGCTTGGGATTCTCTCTCTCTCTCTCTCTCTCTCTCTCTGCCTCTCCCCTCACCAAATAAATAAACTTTAACTAATTACATCTCCAATGACCTTGTTTCCGAATAAGCTCCAATTCTGAGAGTCTGAGAGTTAGGACATCAACTTATCTGTTGTGGGGACATAATTCAGCCCCTAAGACATGTGCGAAAAGACATTACTCAGTAAATGATGTCTGGATAACTAGCTAACCACTTGGATGAAAAATGAATTCCTCAATTCCTTACTCCTTATGCTGAAATACTAAAGGGATCAAAGTTTTAAATGTGAAACATTAAAGTGTGAGAATCCTAACAGCCAACATATAACAGTTAAGTGCAGGCATGGTTTGACGGGAGGTACACACACATCAATGCCTCTGCTATTGTCTCCATTTTACAGCAGGGGAAACTGAGGCACGGGGACCTTAGTAATTTGCCCAAGATCGCACAGCAGGCAAGCGCTAGGGTCAGGGCTCAAGCTCTGGTTTGTTTGGTCCAGAGTCTGCCCAGGAAGGCATTGCTAATGTCCATTTTTATGCTGTGCTCTCCCGTGGTGTTTAAACTTTTCATCATGCACATGTATCACTTTAAAATGTCTAAGACAATAATTTGATCTCTCTCTTTCTCCCGCCCTCCACTGCCTTCCTGCCACATGCGCCTCCCCACCGCCCCCGCCGCGCCTACTCAGACCATTAAGCTGCTACAGTGGAGTGTCTGCTTTAGACCTACGCCCCTTCTTTCTATATCCTTCTGGAACATTCTTCCTCAGTGCTGACACCGAGTAACTGTTTCTGTCCTGGTCAAGGACACATTCCCGTTCGCAGGTCTGAGCACCGTTGCTCAGGCTTCCCTCCAAGCCAGTCTTCCCAAGCGCGAAGGTGCTTGTGAATCGCCCGGAGAATTTGCAAAACGGTAGATTCTGATTTTTGAGCGGGAAGATGTTGGACCCGAGAGTCTGCACCGTACAAGCCCCCAGGGGCGACCCCAGCTGCTGTCCTCGGACCACACATCAGGTCGTGAACGTCCCCACCAGTCCCTTCCCCTCATGCTTCTTTCTCCCTCTGAAGAGCAGGATGGCAGAATTTGAACCTTTTTAGGCCAAGAAAGACCAAAGTTGAAGTCCGCTGCCAAGAATGTGTCTCCGGCACCGAGCTGCTGTGAGGAGCCTGCCCCGGGGGAAATGAAGAATGAGGGTGGGGTGCAAAGCTCTCTTGTTCAACTTCTTGAACGTTGGCCATGAAATAAAGTCCTCCGAAGACTTTACAAGGGAGGCGGGACTCAGGGTCCAAAGTTGGGTGTGTGTCCAAAGGAGCACACGGCCAAACACTGACTCATCACGACACGGATAGTTCGTTCAGGCTTCGTCTCCTCATTCCCTCAAGTGCTTTCCTGGTTATTTGCTGTGAGTCTCTGCACCAGACACACCTGACTTGTGTTGAAAACAGTAGGGGGGCGCCTGGGTGGCTTAGTCGGTTAAGCGTCCGACTTTCGCTTAGGTCATGATCTCGCGGTTTGTGGGATCGAGCCCCGCGTCGGGCTCTGTGCTGATTGCCAGCTCAGAGCCTGGAGCCTGTTTCAGAGCCTGTGACTCCTTCTCTCTGACCCTCTCCTGCTCACACTGTCTCTCTCTCTGTCTCTCTCTCCTAGAAATAAATAAAAAAAGCATTAAAAAAAATTAAAAAAAAAAAAAAAGAAAACAGTAGAGAAATGACCTGAGGTCTTGAGCAATCCTTTCTTCTGAAGTCAGCAAGGGCTTTAAATATACCATCTTATTCCTATGCAGAAATGGCCGCCGCTGCCTCTTAGCAGATGGAAGATGCTCACATGATTCCCCGATAGTCACCTATGCAGGTGGCAGGTCAGAGCCAGCGTGAGGCTCCAGGGCTGTAATCCCTGCCCATGTTAGAGCACGTGCTAGGGCCTTAGCAGCAGGGAAAGGAAAGGCAGGCACTAACTAGCATTTACTGACCGCCTGCCGTACGTTGGGCACTTTATACAGGGCATTTCATCAAGCAAATAATCAGAATCAAACTACCAACCCAATCTACTAACATGAAAAGCAAATACAATCTGGTAGTGAGGACACAAAATGGTGCAGGCTCTGTGGAAAACAGGACTGAGGTCCCTCAAAAAACTAAAAATAGAAGGACCAGGGTGCCTGGGAGGCTCCGACTGTTAAGTGTCTGACTCGTGACTTCGGCTCAGATCATGATCTTGCGGTTTGTGACTTTGAGCCCCGCGTTGGGCTCTGCGCTGACAGTGTGGAGCCTGCTTGGGATTCTCTCTCCTCTTGCTCTCTGCCCCTCACCCCCCTCAACAACAACAACAACAAAACAAACAAACAAACAAACAAACCAGAGCTACCATGTGATCCAACAATCTCACTTCAGGGTGTATATCCCAAGGAGTTAAATCCAGGATCTCAGAGAGACAACTGCCCTCCTTGTTCACTGCCGATTATTTCCAATAGTCAAGACAGGGGAGCCAGCCAAGTCCATCCGTGGAGCCTGGACAAAGGAAACGTGGTACACACGTACCGTGCAGTGTTATTCAGCCTTCAGAAAGACAAGGAATCCTGTGATGTCCAATGATGTGGAGGACGCTTCACACGTCACACCAAGTAAAATAAGCCAGTCACAGAACGAAAACTACAGCAGGATTCTACTTACACGGTGATTCTAAAATAGTCCCACTCAAGAAAGCAGAGCGCAGACTGCGGGGGTTGCAGGGACGGGGAAAGGGGAGCTGGGGTGGATGGATGGGTATAAAGTTTCAGGGCCGCAAGGGAAGCCCCAGAGCTCTGCTGTGCACCGTTGTGTCTATAGTTCCCAAAGCTTCATTCTACTCTTAGAAAATCTGTTGAGAGTAGATCCCGCGTCATATGCTTTCACACACACACACACACACACACACACACACACACACTCGTTTCTAAGGATGCTGGTTGTATATGTGAATCAAGACGGCATTGCTTCAGTGAAAGAATGTGTTCACCACCATGTAGTGCATGGACGACACTGTTACAGATTTATGGAATTATTGCCTTATATATTCTATGGGAAGAGTGGGAACTTGTGGGGGGAAAAAGCATCTGTATGGCTGCCAGTATTTCCTGGGAGATTAAGGGATTCCAAAATTACACCGTTGCCTTGTGTCTGGTAGCTTCTTGGTAGATGTTCCCTCCTGAAAACATTACAATATTTGATTCATGCCATTTAAACAGATATTTGCTACGCTCTTACTATGCACACACAGAACATGCTAGTTAGGGGTTACGAGCACGGCCAAGAAGGGCGTCTGTCCTCTGTGAACTTGCCATTTAATAGGGAAGAAAAGAAAAGGAAGCATGTAATGATTTCATCCTTCACCAGCTGGGAAGGCTCGGGGAAAAAATTCAGATACTCTGTCCACTGGGGCGAGGGAGGAATCAAATCGTGAGATGCGTCGGCTTGGGGACGGAGGGCTCCCGGCACAGCCTTTTGTGTAGAAAGGCTGAAATCTGGAAGCCACAAAAGTCATTAGCTTGTGCCCTGGTCATTAGCTCTGCCTCCTCCCCACCACTTGTCTCTCTCCTTCTCCCCCTACAGCGGCCTCCGTTTCAGGGACACAGGGCTCCTGCCGCTCGCCCATCCAGCACACCCTGCAGGCCCAGGGCACCCCCACGGAAGGCAGCAGGGGTGCGTGCAATACCCCCTTGAGCAACTCCACGCCCTCCCCAGGGGACCATCCCCTTTAGATCTTGAGCCTGTGCTCACGTCCTTGCCTGTTTGCAGCCAGAGTTAAACTTGCGCACACACAAAAACCAGAACGTCCCACCCAAAGGGCCCTTGACCCCTTTCCAGGCTGACTAGCATCGTGCAGGCAGATCGTCCAAGGCGGCTGGCCCGGAGGGAGGCAAGGCTGTGTTGTGGAAACAGTGCGGGTCGCCATGGCAACGGCAGGAGAGCCCCACCCCCCACCCCTGGCCTGCAGGGCCTGCGGGACAGCAAAGGACTGCGAATCTGGAGGGGCCGTACCTAGAGACACAGTCACCGCAAACAGAGAGAGCTCTGGTCTGGGGGGTTCAGCCTCCCTCCGAATAAAACACAGAATTTTGTTTTTACATACGGAGAAGTCCCGTCATGTCAAACTTGCATCTTGTTCTTCCTATGTGGCATTTTTGAGTTCTTGCCCCCAGCATCCACACTGCTCTGTGTTGCCCGGTGTTGTCTGATGCTCTGTGGTTTTCTCCCAACAAACGGTCTCTGTCCTTTAGGAGCTGAACCTCAAAAGTGCAAAAAAAATGAAATAAAATAAGGCTTCTCCTTGAACTTCAACTTCTGTTTGAAAAATACGGAGAGGTTGAAAAGGACGCCTAACTTGCTAAAATAAAAATTTCCCCACCTTTTATCCATCGTAGCCATGATGTGTCAACTAAGAAATAAAGAAATAAGTAAGTAAATAAATAAATAAAGCAAGCAAGGATGCAAGCTATTACCAGGGAATGGATACCAGGTGCGAGTTTGCATCGCTCCTGAAACTAACAGACTTCCTTCTGTGATAACATTTTACTGATTTAGGAGAGAGAAACTGCAATGTTAACCAGACAGAACACTACTTGAAAAGCAAACCTTGACACGAAAACAGCACACTATAATCTAAATCAAAGAGAACTAAATTCTGGATTCTCCACTCTTGCATACGTGGCATGACCCCCCTGCCCCCCAGTTCTCTAACCCCATTTACGGCTATAAATCATCTCATCTCTTTAGCCTTCTTCCTTCTCCCTCACCCAGGGCTGCCCACTGCTCTATCTCGGGGTCTGTTTTTCGTTTCTAATCAGGGCACATTCTTCAAGTCCTTGGCACAGGAGGGAGGGTCTGCCCACCCGCCCGCCACGGAACATTTACCGAAGGCAGCTGAGAGCAGCGTCGTTAAGCAAAGAGATCAGAGGAAAACACACACAAATTCTCTCCCCACTGGGCTTTTCAGGTTAGGAAAGCTACACGACGTTCACTCAATCAGGAAAACAGAGCCTCAGTAAGTCAATGGACGGCGCCTCTGAAAAAGCACAAGCATTACTAGGTACAGCGGAGGGAGCGTTGGTGGTTGGTTGGAAGGGCTTTTGCATTTCTTCTAAACAGGTCAGTGCCATGGCTCACCATCCTCTATTTTCCTAACTAACAAGTATTAATTTGGCCCGAGAGTGGCTTCGTTCCCACACACTTGCAGTTTTTGGAGCAACTTGAAACAGTCATTTCTTCCTCCCCTCCCCCCATCTTCTCTGCACAGAGGGAGGAATCGAGGAGTGCCCCACCAGATTCCATGAATTCTGAGCCTTCCCAGCTTCTTTCTTTCCTTCTACCCCCAGAGTTACATGCCTCTGTGCTTTTTTATGCTTAAATCTGAGCAGTCATGAACCCGTCCCATTCTCCCCATCCCTAGAGGTACAGGGCCATGATGGCATGAAGATGGAAAAACAGGAAGACACATCTGACATTTATTTTCTTGCCATTGAAGGGCAAACCAGCACTCAAGTGAGATGTCACATTTTTCAGTAGGTCACGGGGTTGCAGTTTTCTTCCATGTGGCTATGTAACCCATGGAGACCTAACTTGATAGTGAGGCAATGAATGGGTAATCTAATCACAGTCCATTTATTGAATGCCCACTCTGTGTAGGGCTGTGGAAGAGATGCCAAGGGGTTCCTACTGGTTGAGAGGCAAAACATGCACACGAGAAAGAATATAATAGAAGGAATTTTATGTAGGGCTCTGTCAGTGGTAGGGAGTAAAAGTTCAGAGAACGGAGGGAATATTGTGAACTAGAGAAGCCAGGGAGGGCATGGGAGCCTTGAAAGATAGTAGGACAGCATGAGTGAAGAGGCCAGAGGAATGGTCAGAGCCCTCCCTGAGAAGACAGCCCTTCCAGAAACAGAAGACGAGCAGAGGAGCGTGGCAGGGCATCGTGTCACGGTCACAAGGCATCCTACCGTCAGAGGATGTTCTGCCTCCATGCGTCTCTCTGGGCACTTCCACACAGTGGACTCCCAGGCAGATTTTAATTTCCAAAAGTGGACACAGCAACACTTCTAGTCCCACATACTATTCCAGAGCGTTGCCACTTCCTCCATCAAGAGATAGGGTCCTCCCCTTCCCTTGAATTCGGGTGGGACTCTCTTTGCCACTGCCTCAGTGAATAGATGGCAGAGGACATGATGCTGCGTGACTTCTGAGGCTAGGTCATAAGCAGTGGCGTGGCTTCCATCTGGCTCTCTCAGGACACTCACAGTTGGAACCTGGCGGCCATATTGTGACTCATCATTTAACTTGGCGGCCATGTCGTGACTCCACTAGAACGTGGTAGCCATGTTGTGAGGAAGCTCCATGTAGATGTTCCAGCAGAAAAGCCCAGGCCAGGTACTAGCCAGTCTCCAGTGTGACTCACCAGACATGTGAGTGAATGAGCTTTCAGAAGATTCCAGCCCCAGCCTTTGAACTGCCCCAGTGGACAGAGAGCAGAGCAGAGATAAGCTATCCCTGCAAGCCACCCTTTAACTGCAGATCCAGGAACAAAATAGATATTCTTATTGTTCTAAGTCTCTAACTTTTGGAATGCTCTGTTAACGGTAATCAATAAATAGAACAGACCCTACAACCACCTTTTACGTGGTACCAGAACTCCAGCAGGATGTCATCTGGAAAGGCGGTAAGGTTAAGGTGACATTTTGGGGGCGCCTGGGTGGCTTAGTCGGTTAGGCGTCCGACTTTCGCTTAGGTCATGGTCTCGCGGTTCGTGGGTTCGAGCCCCGCGTCGGGCTCTGTGCTGACTGCCAGCTCAGAGCCTGGAGCCTGTTTCAGTCTGTGACTCCCTCTCTCTGACCCTCCCCTGCTCACGCTGTCCCTCTCTCTCTCCTGGAAATAAATAAAACATAAAAAAAAAAATTTAAAGTGACATTTTGGTTGAATACATGTTGTCTTTTCAATTTCAGTGATGCCAATCGACGTGTATTTTAGGCTACATTTCCCACTGAGGCTGCATTAGAATGAGTGGTGCACATCCCTTTATTTGAACTTTTCTTCCTGTCCCTGTGGCTCAGAGAGGTGCATGGTAGGGTTAGAACCTTACCTATGTAGTTCTTCTTTGCAATTCAATGTTTCAATTTACTTCTTACAAAATTGTATCCATTGAAGTGTCCAATGCGATGTTCTGATAAATGTGTACATTGTCAAATGATCACCACCCTCAAGCTGACGTCTTCATCTCTTCCCACAAGTGACTTACTCTGTGTGTGGAATGAGAAAACCTTGAAATGTACTTTTTTAGCCGACTTCACATACACAGCGCACAATCAGCTGTGGTCTCCGTGGTGTGTCTTGGATCCCCTGATCGTGTTCATCAGGTAACTGAAAGTTCGTGCCTTGATGAATATCTTCTCTTTTTCCCCACCCCTCAGCCTCTGGTTACCACCATTCGACTCTTCGTTACTCTGAGTTTCACATTTTTTTAAGTTTCACATATAAATGAGATCATGTGATATTTGTCTGTCTGTATCTGGCTTGTTTCACTTAGCATTATGCCCTCTACATTCATCCGTGTCCACGCGACCCTTGTAACCTCTCCAGCAAGCTGGCTTCTCTGTCTTACACGTGGCTTTGGAGGAAGACATGCCTATGTTTGCTGAGAAACAAAAACAAGAAATCATTCCAGTTGCAGGTCTCCATATGCCTTTTTCATTGTTCTCACATGCTGACGCCATCCATGTAAACATTCATGGTCTTCTTTCATTTCGGTAAGGCAGTCGTAAAATTTCAGGGCAAAACTGGGGTCTCTCTGTAATGGAGGCATCTTCAACTGATAAGGTCCATATGGGAAGCCGGAAATTACTCCATATTCAGTCTCCACCTAAGATAATAAGCCATTGAGAGAATCCCTTCCATCTAGAAAGATCTTCAGCTTGCAATTCATGGCTGGGTCTACTGAGTCTCTGGTTACCCACTGCCTGGAGCACGATACAAGATCATGTTCTTCTCCTGCCCCAGTTCTCCCCTCCTTCTCTCCCTCCCTCACTTCCTTCCTTTATGCCATTCAGCCTTCTTGACTTGACAACAAAAAGGGGCAACAAATTCTAAAGACAGCTAAAGGAAGCTAAAATGTATGCTTTCGAAATGGAATTTTCCATACAAAACAGAATGGCCTAGTGGCTGAGAACCCGGAGGTTGAGCGCTGCTGAGCCCTGATGCCTTGGGTCTGGTCGAGTCACTTAGCCTTGGGGAGCCTGCTTTTTTCATCTTGAAGGTGTAGATAAGAAACTGTGCCAAATTGGATTGTTGTGTGGCTGAAATGAGAAAATGGCACGTGAGAAACGCAAGACCTGGCACTCAGTAGGCATTCAACGGATGTTAGCGAGTACTGCTTTGAATTAGAGAGGATCCGTTGGAATTTCCTTCAGTCTTTTTCAACTTTCTAGAAGTCCACTTTAATATCCAGTAAAGCCAGCGTGACAAAGAGGAAATGATTGCCAGTTTATTTTAGGGAGGCAATTCCAAATTAGCCAAGCCTCAATCAGGTAATAGAACTGGAAATGTCTTCTGAGTGTAAGCGTGGTGGAAGTCCTCTCTTCATAGGGAATAAAATTAAAAATAGACTCATCTTTCTCAGCAGAAAGCTTATTATAAGGAAGAACAAAAACTAAACTGCTTTCGAGCTCTTACAGATTTCAGTCGCTTGGACCCCTTGTTCTTCTCTCTTAGGATGATGATTTGTATCATCTGCTGTACAGATGCTCTATGAAAAGTGCTTTTAGTTCACCCTGGGAGAGACTCACTGCCTCAGGATCTCCAGGAGTGAGCCCCAGGCCTGTGAATTGTTTTTTCTAAAGCCTCGGAGATGACTCGCACACACCGCAGGCTAGAATCCACTCCTCCTGCACCTTCAAGAGATTTAATTGAGATATTGAGATAGGCAATGAGGTGTGTGACTATTATCTACAAGGGTGAACAATCACTTGGTGGAAAAGGGCGCTGGACTCAAGACCCCTGCCCCTCCTGTTGCATCCTTCCTATAGAGCTATCATTCATTCATTCTTTCATTCATTCTTCATTCGTTCTTCTATACACTCAACAAGAGTTCAAGGGCCTGCTTTGTGCAAAGGACCCTGACCCTACCACACAGGCACAAGATGGCCTCATTTTGCAGCGTCTATGGGGAACACAAAGAAGGCCATGGCACAATCCCTTTCTCTGAGGAGCTTACAACATTAAATTAACATTATTATGACCTTAGTTCTTAGGGTTGCTGTATCTAGGGGGCAGCGGGGGAGGAGACCATAAACACCAGAGGGATCGAATTGTAAGAAGATACCGGCTCAAAGAAACACGGGACAGAGACAAGGAAAAAGAGGGTGAGGGAAATAAAACTTGCATGTAGCATGTACATACTTCTGATAAGAAACCAGTTCAAATTAGTGAGTTAAACTAGAATTTTTACCACATAAGCTTCAGTAAATTTCCTTGAGTTTTTTTGTCCGGCGATGAATAAAGAATGCCTGACAAACTACCACAGGAAAGACTGTGCTAGAATTTTCGTCCACTCAGAGTACAGCTCTTGCTCTCTTGTGGGACCATGTGAGAAATATTAAAAGAGGAGCAGGATCATGAAGCGCACTCGAATAGACATCTCAAAGACGTTTCCGTGGGAGTGAATGTGGATTCACACTTGGTAGGGGCACCTGGGTGGCTCAGTCGGTTAAAGATCCGACTTCGGCTCAGGTCACGATCTCACGATTTGTGAGTTCGAGCCCCGCATTGGGCTGTGCGAACAGCTCAGAGCCTGGAGCCTGCTTTGGAATCTGTCTCCCTCTCTCTTTCTGCCCCCGCCCCCCTCCCCCACCACTCATGCTCTGTCTCTCTCTCAAAAATAAACACTAAAAATATATATCTATTTTTTAAATGAACTAATGCTGGGAAGATTTGGCAATGAGTTTGAAGAAGTTCAAATAGGAGATCACGAACCCAGGCTGACATTACCTGAGTCGGTATCTTATGGATAGTTCTGGAACTAAGGAATGCAGAGACGGAGGGCCCAAGTACACGGCGGTGACGAGAATATGGGCTTTGCTGCCTTCGGGACTGACCACTGTGCTCCAGAGAGCTCTCAATGGACCTGAACTTCTGTTTTCTTTTTTTTTTTTTTTCATCTGAAACAAACACACACATGTTTGATATGGAAACATTTCAAAATAGAAATGTGGATGATTATTACATTATGAACTTACATGAAGCACCCAGTTCGTCTGAAGCGCTAGTTAATGGTGAAGACAGAGGCTCTGAGCATTCACTGCCTAAATTCTAGTAGGACCAAGGCTTTATCCCAAAGAGAGGGCTGAAATGTTGAGAGAAACTAAAAGCCTTGGATGCTGGTCACTTTATATTAATTTCGGGAAATGGCCAGAAATGAGGAGCTGTCTACATTATTATGGAAAATGTGGAAACGTAAAATCCTTGGTTTCAGGAGCCTCTGTGAACACCCATGAACTGGACCAGGAGAATCTTTTCTGAAAGTTTTTCTTTTTTGTTGGTGCATGTCCTTGCTTTTGTTTTCGTAGCTTTAACAGTCATGCTTATAATGGAACTATTTTTGTCCCCACATTCATGACAGGACTTAAAATAGAATTGTTCACCTTCGATTAAAACCAAGAACAGTGGCTGTGAGACTTTGTCTCCGATTTTCAAGATTCCATACATAAACTGAAAAGAGTCTTCTAACTGCACAAGGATGATCTAGCAAATTCTGCTGGCTCGCTCACTCACGTCTTCTCCAGCCTCCTTCCGGGGCGCCTTCCGCACTGCGGCGAGTAGGGAGGGGAGACATTTGTTAATGGGCATGCGATGGTCCGTTTTATGTGTCAACTTGGGTGCACCATGGCGATGCCCAGGGATGTGGCCAAACATTATTCTTGATGTGTCTGCAAGGGTGTTTGTGGATGAGACTAATATTTGAGTCATAGACTTTAAGTAAAGTGGATTACCCTCCACGATGTAGGTGGGTCTCATCCCAAAAGACTGACCCTTCTCCGAGCAAGAGGGAATTCCAGTAGCGGATGGCCCTTTCTGGGGCTCCAGCCTGCCAACCCATTCTGTGGATTTGGGACTTGGCAAGTCTTCATAATCCCAAGAGCTAATGTCGTCAAAGAGATCTCTTCCTGTGCGCAAACACAGCCTGTTGGTGGTTCTCTCTCCAGAGCCCTGATGACACAAAGCCCCAAGTGAGATCTATGTTGGGCCAAACCGAAGCAATTGCTTGGGATTTGAATTCCGACCTGGCATAGAGGGTACGTGGTGTGGGCAGGGTACGTTGCGTTGTCTGTCCTGGTGTGTGTGACACGGCAGGAACCGTGACCTCCCAGAGCTGAGGCTGGAACGATGACAGAAGGAGAGCTAACTGGTGGCCCGTTTCTGCCTTGTGACTCTGGGGAGAAGTGCCCGGAAACTTCACCTGGAGTTTCTTTAATTTCTCCAGCCTTACCAACGATCCCGGGAGTCAGCTATCGTCCTGTCATAAGTCCTTCTCTGCGTAGACGGGTGCTCTTTGCAGGTGAACCCTGACCAATGTGGCACGTTGGTCATTTTAGCTCCCGGGAGTCCCGTTGTTACCTGAACACTGGAGACACAGGGATCTGACACAGAGGCTTTGTGAAGGTCCCCAGTGCGAGGCTAATCCAGCTGAAGCTCCAAGTAAACAGACACTCCACACCGTTGTCTTTCTGCAGTCCAGAGACTAAATCTGCCCAAACTGTACTTCATCCTTCCTTCCCGTCCTCTCCAAACCCCACAGGGAATAATCCTGAGATGCTCCTAATTCCACTCGGGGCCATGTGAGTTGTCTTCCTACTCTGGCATCTAAGACAAAATTCCCCGGGTGACTAAATAAAGAGGGAAGAACACAGGCGCTGCAAAACCGACGCTTCGATAGGCTTTGCCCATTAAAAAATTCCCATAGGTGAGTTTCCATCATGGCGACCATGGCTTCTCTTTCCCTGGCTTAAACAATATCAAAGGCTTTGTATTGGCAGCCATTCCTTTAACAGTGATCCCGTTTTATTTAAGTGATCTGGTCTTTTCCCATTATTCTTTGGCTAAAGAGCATGAGCACCATGATTTCCCAGCACCATCTTTACCCTCACGGAGAGAACAGTCTGCAAGGTAATAGGACTTGAGGACGCCACGATATTGTTTTCTTCTGCCGTCTCACTCTACCGTGTTCACGTGGCTTGTTATCACAGATAGGTAATGAATAAAATCCATATTCTTTTTTTTTTTAATGTTTTATTTATTTCTAGGAGAGAGAGAGAGACAGTGTGAGCAGGGGAGGGTCAGAGAGAGAGGGAGTCACAGACTGAAACAGGCTCCAGGCTCTGAGCTGGCAGTCAGCACAGAGCCCGACGCGGGGCTCGAACCCACGAACCGCGAGATCATGACCTAAGCGAAAGTCGGACGCTTAACCGACTAAGCCACCCAGGCGCCCCAATAAAATCCATATTCTTTTTTAGTGTTCCGCTGGAAGTAACTTCATCCCAAGGGCTATTGGTCTATTCCGGCATGTGGGTTATAGAGAGCAAGTCCCGTGCCCACCACACAGCACCGATCACTTGAGCGTCAAGCCATGAGTGCCCTTCTGCAAGATCTCTCTCATCTATCACAAATCTTTGGAGTCCTAACCTCCAGCTCCATATGCTTCAGATGTGTGATCACGGCAGCCAGAGAGGTGCTTTCCAGACCCAAATCTGACACATCACCCCTGCATCCGGAATGATCCCTACAATGCCCAGTTTGACTCCAGCTCTTCTTGCTTCTCTGCTCTTGCACCAAACTGTGCCCTCCTCTCCCACCCTTTGCTCCCTAGAGCTCTGGCTACACCACCTGCTTCTCAGCCCCTGGTCCACTTTCAGATCTCAGGCCCGGAGCCCGCCCCCACTATCACATTACTCAGAGGACCCCCTACCCTTCTCCTTCCCAACACCTGTCACAGGTAACAGTTTTACAGGTTGGTCACAGCAATTCTTTCATTAACGTCTTTCTACCCCAGGGCAGTGAGCTGCACAAAGGGGAGTCAGGTCTGGTGTCGCAAACTTGCTTCATCCTTGGTACCCAGCACTGTGCCCAGCACATAGGTGCTCTCTAAGGAGAGATTTGTTGAATGAATGAATGAGTTGTAAAATACATGAGCGCAGAAATACTGATTTTAACTTCAGCTTATTTGTAAAATGCAATTGGGTTCTGTACGTCGGCGTTGGCCAGATTTCTAGTATAATTGATTATACCTAGAAATAAACAGAAGAGAATGGGGCCTCGCCCAGATAGGGTGGGAGAATCAGATGTCTGTGCTTTTCACAAATCTAAAAGCAGAGCAGAGACTAATTAATTTCTGTGTGTTCTAAACCAAGCACAGTGTCAGACAGGGAATGCTTGGTCCCAATCAAGTCTGTTGAATTGAATGCCGGCCTCATTTCTGACAACCACTGTTTCTTCAACAGCTTTCAAAGAAACGGACCAACCTACTTTCCCAGATCAAAGGCAAAGCACAAGGCAGCATGTCCGGTGAAAA
Organism: Proteles cristata cristata; assembly: GCA_017311185.1. NCBI lineage: Eukaryota > Metazoa > Chordata > Mammalia > Carnivora > Hyaenidae > Proteles > Proteles cristata. Next base: position 197,147 of record JAESUZ010004019.1, on the reverse strand, counting down.
GGGCTTGCGCTGTTTTCCTAACGATGTGTTCAGTTAATAACAAATGCTGTTAGTCAAATAAGAATCGAGGAAGAGGACAAGCTTATCACCAAGACATCAGGTTTGCCTGCTTAAAACAGTGCCATGGTGGCGGGGAGCCCAGGTGGCTCAGTCGATGAAGCATCCGACTTCGGCACAAGTCATGATCTTTCAGTCTGTGCGTTCGAGCCCCGCGTCTAGCTCTGTTGGCACCTCGGAGCCTGGAGCCTGCTTCCAATTCTGTGTCTTCCTCTCTCTCTGTCCCTCCCCCACTCGTGCTCTGTCTCTCTTGCTCTCAAAAATAAATGAAACATTAAACAAAAATTTTTAAGTGCTATAGTGGCAAAGAAAGACCGAATATCAATCATAGATTCACTCAGCACTGCTGATTGCTAATGAGAGCCAGTTTGCAGCTGTGTAGCAATTAGGGACAGTTGAATATATTTTATATATTATTTATATCCAAATTCAATTAGGTTTGGTTACAAGGACAATGGGGTGTTTTAGAGACAGGGGCTGTATGTGCACAGAGAACAGGGCCTTGTTCAGTGAGATCTGACGTCAGATGTCAGCAAAGTATAGGAAAAGGGATCCTATTCCTTGTTCTGAGTCATCATAGCACCAAGAAATACATTTCCTTTTTTTAAAAAAAATGTTTATTTATTTTGAGAGAGAGAAAGCAGGGGAGGGACAGAGAGAGAGAGAAAGATTGAATATCAAGCAGGCTCTGTGCTGTTGGGAGACTGGATTTCAAGAACTGTGAGATCATGACCTGAGCTGAAATCAAGAGTCAGACATTGAACCGACTGAGCCTCCCGAGCACCCCAAGAAATACATTCCCTTAAATGCCACAGTCATGCCGTATCCTTAGAGTCCACACGTCCTGTTCTAGATCACTCTTCTGCAAATGCATTCAGTTTTATGTCATTCACATGGGCAAACATTTAGGAAAGAATGAGATGAACATAAAATATGTATATATTATGACGTTTGTCCCAACGACTTCAAAGAAGGAATTAAAAGACACTATTTATATTTTTTTTGCTTTCACCATGACTCTGCTCATAAGTAATAATGGCATTTTATTTTCACAAAATGAGGAAATTGTGCAGCGCTTAAGAAACATCCTCTGATGAATCAGCAAGAGAGTGGATAAAGCAGAAATCTGGCCACATCGATAGGCCAAAACCAATAGCATTTTATAAATAACCAGCGTTAAAGTCAGTAAATATTTCTACAGTTTTGTGCTTTTGGGGGAAGTAAATGTGAGATTTACCTCATTTGACTTTCATGTGCAGGTAGGAATAAGAATACCTTCTTTCGTGTTAAAGTTTATTTTATAAACTAAGAAAAAAAGTGCCCCCCGAATCATTCATGTTTGGAATATTCAAGAGCAAAAAGCAATGTGATTACAATCTATTAGGAGAAAAAAATCCTCTGGAAGCCGGTGGAACTCTTTCCATCCTCACTTCCACATTGAAAGTGGCCAGATCTGGCCAGACTCTCCACGACGTCTCTCTCTTCCTCTGGTTTCTTAAAACGTGCCAGGAGAGAAGGAAAAAGAAAAATCAGAATTCGCCCGCAATGTTTTCAGATAATGTTTTCAGATTCATCGAGGTAGGAAGTCATTGAGGATGTAAGGACAGAAGGCCTGAACCCATCCGCTAGGACCCAGTAGGGTCTTTTTTCTTATTGTTCTTATTCACAAGACCCAAACCTTTGAAGCGATCTTCATTTTCTCCCCCGGGACATTTGCATAACCTCTGCTGTCACGGAGGGTCTCCCTGGGGCCTGATCAGTTTCAGTACAATTATGAGAAGCATGTGGCATTGTAATCCAGTGAGCCCACTGTATCGAAACCAATCCACGAAACAAGAAATCTGTTGTTGGGGGGGGGTCCTTTTTCAAAAGCAAATAGCACAAGGTGGAGCTGGTCTTTAATTAATCATTATTACTGTTAAAGTGGCTTATTCAGGACAAGCATACAAACTTCAGGGATGCATAAACCACTGAATGTGCGTAAGACCCCTAGAGAAATTCTCAGAGCATTTTCTTTTTTTTTTTTTTTAATTTTTAAAAATGTGTTACTTATTTTTGAGAGTGAGATAGAGACAGCGTGAGCAGGGGAGGGTCAGAGAGAGAGGGAGACAGAATCTGAAGACAGGCTCCAGGCTCTGAGCTAGATATCAGCACAGAGCCTGATGCGGGGCTAGAACCCACAAACCGTGAGATCATGACCTGAGCCGAAGTCGGATGCTTAACCGACTGAGCCACCCAGGCGCCCCTCGAGCATTTTCTAATGTGACTTCCAGCTGAATAGTTGAATTTCTCAACCAAAGGGCCAAAGCTTCTTGAGTCAGGCCCTCCATCGAGAAGCCCATTTTCTCCAGGGGCTGGCAGAGTGCTATGGGGTTGGAGACCAGTGCTCACGATGACCTTGGACTCGATCTCGAGAGAGCCTCGAAAGGCAGGACACCGGTCTCCTTGGACCTCCGGCACTGAACGGCAGACTCGGTGTGTATTAATTGCTCTGCCTCAGAATTCTTGCTCTGCTGCGTAGCTCGGTTCCCAGAGGGAGACCCTGCAGCAACCCCACCCCCCCACCCCCGGCCCACTGGGTCAGGGCAAGGCCAGTGGCTGCCTCCACACGTCTCCATCCCCGCGGCACCTGGCGCGATGCTGCAGACGCCGGGAGCATGCTCTTGTCCCCAAAAACACGCAAACAGCTCACCTTTCAAAGGATTTCTCTGTGAAGCAAGCTAATACATTGTGCCTTTGGATTACTTTACCGATATGAAAAATAAACTGGAGCATGAAGTCCGTCTGTGCGTCGTCCACTCTGCATCATCTATCAGTCATGCGTCTCTGCATCTCTGTGTCTCTCCTATCTCTGCTTCTCTCTCCAATCTCTGTCTCTCTCTCTGTCATCTCTTTGGCATGAACACACTCAGTGGACTCGACGCCCCCGCTCAGGCTGGGAAATCTGCCCCACAGGGCACATTCCTGCTTCCCCACCCGCTTCCGCCTGCTTCAACTTCAAAAGTAAAATCAGCTTTGGAAGCAGCCGACGCGAGTGCTTTTAGGAAACGTCCGGCTGTCTGCCAAACGGTGGGACTCAGGCTGTAAAGGCCTCACCAGGTGAAAGCGCGCGGCCCCCAGGGACCCCCAGGCAGGGAGGGGAGGCCACACAGGAGGGGGGCGGGGCTCGTTGCCCTGAATTCCTGTCCTGAATGTGTCGGAGGCGTCGCCACCAAGATGCTGATGCTAATGCGGGCGGACGCGCGGCGGGGTGGTCCAGGGAAGGGCTGTCACCCTGCATCTCGTCACCCCTTCCTCGGCCTCGGTGACCCCTGACCCCCCACTTCCAGGTTGGGGGGTGGTCACGGCCGAGAAGGGTCTGGAAATCACGGCCCCCCGCCGGCAAGCCCGATTCTTTGTGAATCTGACACGGTCAGTCCCTGTGCCTCCCCGCCCCCCAAAATATTTCAGACGCACCCTTGAAAGGGAAAACAGGGAAAATTGTGAAAGAAAGAAAGTGGCAGACCGTTCCTGCCAGAGGTCGCCAAACGGGTAGAAGCCAGGCCCCGGACAAGAGGGAGAGGAGGAGAGGCCTCCTCCGAGGAAAGGAAAGGGGAGGGTGCAGGGGGCCGGGGGTGCAGGGGAGGGTGCAGGGGGCCGGGGATGCAGGCCGGGGCGCCCCGGGAGGGTGGGGGCGGGGCGCCCCAGGGGGCCGGGGTCCCCCGGAGGGTGGGGCCGGGGCGCCCCGGGAGGGGCCGGGGTGCCCTCGGGGAGGGTGGGGCGGGGTGCCCCGGGGGCCGGGGTCTTCCCCGGGAGGGTGGGGGGGCGGGGCGCCCCGGGAGGGTGGGGCCGGGTCTTCCCGGGAGGGGGCGCCCCGGGGTCTTCCCCCGGGAGGGTGGGGCGGGGCGCCCAGGGGGGGGGGCCGGGAGGGTGGGGGCCGGGCGCCTGGGGGGGGGAGGGTGGGGGCGGCGCCCGGGGGGTCTTCCCCGGGAGGGTGGGGGAGGGTCTTCCCGGGAGGGTGGGGCGGGGCGCCCCGGGAGGTGGGGGCCGGGGTCTTCCCCCGGGAGGGTGGGGGCGGGGCGCCCCGGGAGGGTGGGGGCCGGGGTCTTCCCCCGGGAGGGTGGGGGCGGGGCGCCCCGGGAGGGGGGGGCGGGGCGCCCCCGGAGTTTGGAGCTGTCCTAGAGGCGAAGGCCGCCCTCCGCATCCAAACACGCTTCCCGGTGCCCACTCGGCCCTCAGGGCTCAGACCCACGAGAGGCCTTGAAACACGAGCAGCGGTCACAGAAGGGACATCCGGCGGCTCCCAAAGGGGCTTTCTGACGTCCGGATGACGGCCTTTCCTTCCCGGACCCTCCGGGGCCGCTGAGCCCACCCTGGGGTGGGGGACCGTCACGTCGTGTGCACAGTGCAGGGGAATGCAGCGCACAGTGGGGACGCGCAGTGTCCAGGCCGCGGCACAACTTGCAGAAACGTGCGGGGAGGGGGGGGTCCCGGGGGCTTCCCTTCCGCCCTCGACACCGCCCCCGGGAAGTCACGCCCGGGCTCGTTACAAAACCCTCACGTCCCTCGCGGGCAGAAGACGGGGATCCTGGTCGGCATTTGTACTCAGCGGGACCTTCAGTTAATTTATGTAACGTAACTGATGGGTTCTTCCTACGGCCCTTGCCCTCCAGCCCTCAGATCTCCCAGTCGGGTTCCACGCCGGTCAGCGGCGCCTTGCGGATTAACGGGTGAACAGCGCCATCTAGTGGCTGCGTGTGGTAAGGCCACCTGAACCGGATTTAAAAAGCTAAGAAAGAAGGCGGATACTGGGTTCTCTCTCTCGTGGCTGAGGGTGACACGCCTGGATATTTATTTTGCAATCACATCATAGATTTCCCGTTTTCTTTCCCTGTAGCAGAGCTACTTTTTATTGCATCATCTGTACGTACATCCTTCCCCCCAAAAGGACTCCGAATACAGCCCTTTGTCAGCTATTAAGATGTGATGCCTCTCTAATAGATTTTTTAATTAACATATTTGTTATAAAATTATAAAGCAGTGATTCTTATCTTCTCTCTAGTTGCCGTCGGGGAGGCGGGAAGCAGGAGACACACAGGGGCGTACCCTTGGGACGTGGGGTCAGGACCCCCTGATTCGAGGGGACCTGGGACAGTTATGACCTGTGACTGCCCGGTGGCATCTGAGGAGGCACAGGGCGACAGCGGAGCTGCAGAGAGACACCCACCTGCCTGCCGTCGATTTCATTTCGTTCTATCATTCACTGAATGGCATTAATTCTTTTCCATCACTGAGTAAAGGGAGCGACTCGTTCCCAAGCAGGAAAGGGCCCTGTTGGACTTGACAGCAGGGATTGTATGACCTAGACAGGAGGGGGCGGTGGGAATGGTCTGAGTCTGTTGTTTCATCGCAAGCTTTCCAGAGAAGGGACCTTTCCAGGGACCCCCAGTTTCGTCCTTGTCGACAAGAGACTGCTCCTTCTTCGGATTTCCCCTGAACCGTGGGGCCACAGGTGTGCACATAACTCCCCTGCGCATTCTGGTTATTTTTACCGACTTTACATCTTTGTCACAGCCTTGGCTTATTCCGTTAGTTCAAACATTGAAAACTCGACTGCAGTTGAATACAACCTAACGCTACACTTCAAAACGGTTAAAATGGGAAACTATAGGTTATACGGTTTTTGAAAAGCACAAATAAAAAATGTATACGTCCACTAGATTCTGGGAACTTTAAAACACACGATGAAAAAAAAATAGCTTATGGGCGAACCACAGAAAGATCGGATGTCAAGCAAGAGAGGGAACTTGCCGTTTCTCCACCTCACCTACCTTGACATGCTCTCCGGCTGGAAATATGTAGAACCAGTGCCTTCAACGGCCCTTGATGAATGTGTCACAGCAATCTCAGAACCCAGCCGTGAGCCTTGTTGATCCTGTTTTGGGGGGCAGCCTGGGCGAGTCGGGCCGAGACAGTTTTGTAGAAGGAGCCTAAACGTCTTTGACGCGTTGTCCCCTCGGACGTTCTGGAACGTTCATGATCTCAGGGCTGACCTCGTGGCTGCCTCCTCAGCATTAGTGTCTTGGATCAGATGTCGTCTCCCAAGAGATATTCTCCCCGAGTGCTTTTGGAGCAAGGCTCCCCCCAACTACACTCTGCACGATTCTCTGCCCGGGCATCTGCCTTTCTTGTCTACACTGCATTTAATCTCGATCGAAATTATCTTACTGTTTCTACTTGAAGGTCATCCGGTGTCTACACTGGAGGGCGCGTTCCATAAGAGCCGAGTGCTTATCTGCCTTGGTCCACACTGCGTACCCACTCCCGGTGACAGTAACTGGACCTTACACGTTGGGGTGGGAGTGCAGAATATAAGCTCCTATTGAAGGGGCTCTGGCTCCCTCCAAACGCAAAGCATTTGTCCTCTGACCCAGCAATCATACTTGTGGGCATTTATTCTTACAGACCCAGTTGCCCATGTACCGTAGTGTGTTCACGAAAAGATCCACTGCGACTTTGTTTATATTCCAGTAACAAAAAATTAGAATCAATGCTCGCCCAGCAGTAGAAAACAAATTGAACTATGGTATATATAGCAATGGAATACTATACAACTATACAAAATATTGAAGAAGATACCTGTGTGTAGACATGGAGAGAACCAGAAACAAAACAGTGTATCTATAGGACGCTTCCTAACACACAAAGCAAGATTTATATATTTATGTTTGTTTATATCTAAAAAAACAAGCCAATGTGGCTACCAGTAGGGGGAGCCTTCTCAGTTTGTATCTTTTTCTCTAATGTTGAACTTTGAGTTCTGTGAATGTATTGTGTGCTAAAAACCATGGTGCCTGGCCCACCGCGGGTGCTTAGCTAAGTACATGGAAGGAAAGAATGGATGACTGAATGAGCACGTGATGTTGATAAGGAACACAAATGGCTGGGCAGGGGGAGGTGCATGGTGGCCTGGGGGAAGGAGGGTGACTCATTACTCAGTGTTCTTTTTTTTATTAATATTTTTTATTTATTTCTAGGAGAGAAAGGGAGACAGCGTGAGCAGGGAGGGTCAGAGAGAGAGGGAGACACAGAATCTGAAATAGGCTCCAGGCTCCGAGCTGGCAGTCAGCACAGAGCCCGACGCGGGGCTCGAACCCACAAACCGCGAGATCATGACCCAAGCGAAAGTCGGACGCTCAACCGACTGAGCCACCCAGGCGCCCCTCATTACGCAGTGTTTTGGAGAGTGTCCCTAACGGAGGACCTTATGGGTATAGAGGTGGCTCAAAGTCTTCGCTTCTGGGCAGGAAGGGTACTTAAGGTCAAGGTGAGAGACAGTGAGGCAGCCATTCATTCATCAGCCGTTCATTCTCTCAAGAAACGCCTGCCAGGTGTTACTTGGTGCACGTCCCGCACTGGGCCCTGTGCGCGACACGGGGACGAGCAGCTGTGGGCCCCGTGCTCGGGGAGCTCACGGTCCTCCGCAGACGGGCTGTAGGCTGCGTCCAGCAGCCCTCAGGTCAGCTTCCGGCCTGCCCAGCTCTCTTTTGGGCGAGTGTCCTGGGGACGAAGGAGCCAAACAGCGAGGAAATCAAGAGCCAGTTCGCGGCTGTACAGTTTGCGTGCGAGGCTGTGAGCGGCGAGCGGGGTGAGTTTGTTACTTCGGAACAGGACACACTAGCTGACGGAGACCAGAGTCTCGCACCTGTCGCCTCTTTCCTCTGTGGGAAGAAGAAACTCCCAGGGCACTGGGCCAGACCAGAAGGGGGTTCTGTTCAGACACGGTAAGCAGGAGAAGGCAAACAGAGATGTGGATTTTCTCGGGGCGCCTGAACCTCCCGGGAGCCACCGGGTCTCACAACAGCGAGAGGAGCACCCTCTGCTGTGGACATTTGCCAGAGCACCCAGTGCCCTCTCATACCCACTCCCTGCGGTCTCTGCTTTGGGTGAAGGAAGGAAATTTGAAGGCGAAAGTCCTACGGTCTGTCCAGACCTGCAAGCATAAAAATGTAGCTTGTCATATTTAATGTAAACGGATCAAACTCACCACATGACAACCTGGAAGAGATGCGTGACAAATGACAAATGACTTGACATCGTGGCCTCCAAAAAGGAAAGAAATCTATGTGCTCAGATGAAAACCGACCTTCTATTAAAGATGTATGGTTCAGATTGGCTTCAAAATTGTATCAGTAATCCCGATAAGATGGAGAGCCTTCCCTGGGATCCTGCTTCTGAAGCCCGTGTGTAGAATCAGATTTAGAATGAGCTTGGAAGGAAAGGAAATATAGGCATAAAAGATGGCGGAGGGAGAGAGTTGGAAATGATGGTTATCTTCATTATTCTAACAGAGCATATTTAATTTAAAAACATCCCTTTCTATCAGAAGTGATTATTTTTTGTGGTCCACAGCTCAAGGAAGTTACGAAAATCAATAAAAATATTTCCAATAACAATTTATAATCTCTAATTGTCAGATACGTCAGTCTAATTCTTCACAAGACCCTGTGAGAGGCGTGATCGTCTCCCATTTAATAATGGCCCAGGGCATAATGCTAACAAAGACTGAGTGTTTTGGTACCAAATTTTGGGCGCTTTCCATCACACCACACACGCAACCTCAAAATGGTACCTCTTCTTCATCACTGTCCTCCACCTTCTCATTGCACTAGACTCACTATAAAGGCCACCGGTGACTCAGACTTAGAACTTTGACCTTGACCAAGCACTGCTCCAGGCATGGGGAAGTTGGAAGTGGAAAGTAGCTGTGTTTCTGTTCTGTGCAGCATTTGCACGAAGCCACGGCCACTGCTACCCTTGCACAGAGCACGCACTTACTGAGAAGATGCGTGTCCCAAGGCACAGACCGTCTCTACCTCACTGGCCATTGGGAACACTGTCTAGGACATAGGTAGAGGCTGAATAAGTAAATGGACCCCAGAATTCTCCAGATGGTTTGGGAACGATGCAGTAGGAGGCTGGTGGCCATTGTACAGAGTGTGGGGAAAGAGGAAGACATGAAGAAAGGGCATCTTGACTCCATATTGATTGATACTCTCACTCATTTCAAAAGTAGATTTAAGGAAACTCCTTCACTTTTTTTCCCCCAGGCCAATGTGGCTTTGTAACCAAGCTGACAATTAACTCATTTACCTTTCAAGGCACCCTCATAAGCATGCTGTGTGGGATAAGAATTAGGGGCAGAGAGATTAAACGGGTTGCCCAAAGCCATCCAGACGGTGAACGACAAGAGGGACCAGACACTTTTTGGCTAAACCCAGGGCTCATTGCACTATTTGTCTCTATTCCTCTTTCTGAGACAAAGCATTAGGCCCTGCTGGACGCAGAGGGTGAGAAAGCAGATGACTTCATCTAAAGGTAAGTGGAAAGCTGATTGATACCGAGGGTCCCCTCGACCTGCACTGTGGGCAGGATGAAAGGCAGGTCTGTGAGTGGCCGCTGCAAGTTTATGAAGTACCACTCCTCACTGACCCGATGGAGGGTCATTTCACGCTGTTTGCATAATGGCAAGTGACAGGTTGGTGTCTGCCTGGTGATACAGTAATTGAGAGAGATAAGATGACAAAAAGGCAGAAAGCTAATGGTGTGTCGCCTTGTTAAGCAGAGCCCGCCACGCCTCATTAGATTTAACAGAGTTATCAAGACAGAGTAATTATCAGAGACAGTAGAACTGTTGTAGTAAAAGATTTTTTTAAAAGGCCAGTATCAAAGAGAAAATAATTAAGTGCTTAATAGGGCATTTGCTGAGACGCTGGGTCCATCAATCAGACTCAGCGAGATGGGAGAGAGGGTCCTTCCATTGGACGGGACCTCACGCCACATAGCTGTGTTGGACCATATCCTTTTCTGTTTGTTTCAATTTTTTTTTATTCTGGTAAAATACACTTAACACGAAACTGATCATCTGAATCAGTCTTATGCGTTCAGTTCTGTGGCACCAAGTACATTCGTGTCATTTTACAGTAATCAATACCACCCACCCCCAGGGCATTTTCATCTCCCAAAACTGAAGCTCTGTCCCCATCAAACCATAAGGCCCCACTGTCTCCACCCATCGCCCCTGGCAACCCCCATTCTATATTCTGCGTCTATGACTTGGATCGCTACAGATTTCTCCTGAGGTGGAATCATTGAGTATTTGTATTTTTGTGACTAGCTTCTCACTTAGCACGACGTCCCGGAGGTTCGCCCGGGATCGGAACACGCGCCTTCCTCCTTTGAGATGGAATACCAATCTGTTGTACGTACATATCACATTTTGCTCATCCGCTTATCTGTTGATGGACGTTTGGGGGGTTCTTTCCCTCTCCCCTTCCTCACCACCGAACCCTTTCTCATTCTGTCCACCACCATCCCGCTCCAAGCCTTCCTGTGCCCTGGTGCCCCCGACCCTGCTTGACCTGGAGGGGACTCCGCACTCTCTCCAGGGCCTGTTCTTCCCGCCCACCCCGCCTCTAACAGCTGTCTTATCAGTAAGGACGAGACTTGACCCTTGTCTCTACCTGTCCCACATTTACCGCCCTGCCCAACATCCCTTCCTTCCTGTGGGTTCTCACTCTTCCTGGAAGAGCCTTTCCTGTGTTGCTGCCCTAGCTGCCAGCCTTTCTCCACTGCCTGGGCTCCTCCCAGCATATTTGTAGAATTCTGTCTTCAGCGGCCTCAGAGCCTCCAACTCAGCCCTCTTCCCTCTTCCTGTAGATGACACCAGGGTGAGCTTCACAACCAGACTGCATAGTCCCACGTATCGGTTCCTCGCTCTTCCGTCGGTGAGAATCCCAGCCACCAGTGCTGTGAACGGGCCACAGGGTCCGGCCCCCACGTCATTTCCTCAGTCTTTTCCCCAGTGTAGGCTGCCCACGGGGTGACCAGAAAATACATGAATTAAGTGCACTGGAAGTCTCCACAACATAGTTTCTACAGGATGACCTTGATTGTTCTTTGTGGGTCCCAGTATGCACTTGGAATCTATTTTTAAGAATACAGCCCCAAATGACTACTAATTAGGCTTGAAGAACACGGTTGATTCTGTAGATAGTGTAAAAAGAAAGACGAAGCTTCGTGGCGTAGATTATAAATTGTATTACTTCATACAGCTCAGATTATTTCACTAAATTTTTATAAGTTTATTTATTTTTGAGACAGAGAGAGAGAGAGAATCTGAAGCAGGCTCCAGGTTCTGAGTTGACAGCACAGAGCCTGATGCAGGGGATTGAACCCACAACCCATGAGATCATGACTTGAACCAAAGTCGGACGCTTAACCAGCTGAGCCACCCAGGCTCTTCCATTCCTTAAATCTTTTTTCAATATATTTACTCAACTTCTGCTGTATTGTGGAGACATTTTATACACTTCAGTTGAATTTCAAAACTGGTGAATAGGAAGGGAGAAAAGGAAAACAAAAAGAAGGGTATCAATATTGTCCGAAAATGGTCTGATTTGATAATTCAGTTGTAGAGCAAAAGAGAGGGCTTGTAGCATTTTTATTTGTTTGCTTGGTCAGGAGAGAAACAGGAAACAGAATCGTCTTCCCCAAAAGATGTGCAGTTTTAAAAGGATCCCAGGCCCCAGGATAGTCAGTCTTGAATACATTCATTTTACAAAAGCATTTCCTTTTTCTTTTTTACCTTTTTAAATGTTTTATTTATTTCTAGGCGAGAGAGAGAGACAGCGTGAGCAGGGGAGGGTCAGAGAGAGAGGGAGTCACAGACTGAAACAGGCTCCAGGCCCTGAGCTGGCAGTCAGCACAGAGCCCGACGTGGGGCTCGAACCCACGAACCGCGAGATCATGACCTAAGCAAAAGTCAGATGCTTAACCGACTAAGCCACCCAGGCGCCCCTACAAAAGGATTTCCTTAAGCCCAGCAAATGCCGTGTGTTAGCTTTGTGCCAAACGGGTCACAAAGAGATCCTGAGTACCAACTACCCAGAAGTCCCCATCTCCCCAGACTGGTAGCAGTGCTGATCTACACAGTGGACGGTTTGGAAATTTGGTATGTTTTTAAGCCTGGGCACTCACTAGTTCAAATGAAGACCTTTGTGCACTTCAAGTAATCCAGCTACCGACCGCTGAGGAAGTGGGGGGAAAGAGAACTGTACTGTCAAGAAGTCAAGTGCAATAAATTACTGCCTCAGCAGTGATCCTGTCCAGGCCGGAGTAACAGTCTCCTTTAAAAATAGGATGAAAACCCTGAAATTTCTTCCTAAGTTAAAAAAAAGTTCTAGGTAGAGACATCCACATGAAGTCTTTTAGACTTTATTCCAAAGGTTCAAGACCATTTTATACTGTTCAGGACACGATTGATGATGCATAAAGCCCCAGTTAAGAAACACGAACCCAGAAATATCCAGAAAAAACAGGTGGTAACGGAATCCATATTTCATTTTGTTGTGTGATGTTTGCCAGGAGGTGAATGAAGGTACGGAGGAGTAAGATTTTATTTAATTCGAAATGAATTTCTGTGGATGTATTTATTTTAGGGCCTGGAAATTGAATTCTCACCTTTGAGTGGATAAAATAATCTGGTTTGTGAATGGAGCCAATGAGTAGAATGTCTGTCTCATAAACTTTGAAGAGATGAGACAGCTGGTGCAAGTTCAACACTTTACACTTAATGTTTGAGAAATAGCAGCTTGAAAGACCAGAAGCACTTAGTGCTCAACACAAAAATTCAGAAAACGACCCTCTTCATCCATCATTTCACACCAAGAGACGAGGAGAGGAGGGCGACATTTTCCAAGTGGGAAAGCCGCAAAGGACGATGATTTGGTAGGTAAAGCTCTCTTGAGAGTTTCACGGGTGACTCATATTCAGTGTAGTTTTCCTGATAAAAGGTTTCCCCTTTGCAAACTACATTACCAAAAAAGTGTTTTGTTCCATTGCACAGGTAAGTTGCAATTGTAAGTAGGTTTATTTTTTTAATATTTATTTATTTTTAACAGAAAGGGTGAGAGAGAAAGTGTGTGCATGTGAGAAGGGAAGGGGGGGTGGGGACAGAGGATCCAAAGTGGGCTCTGAGCTGACAGCACAGAGCCTGATGTGGGGCCAGAACTCACGAACTATGAGATCATGACCTGAGCTGGTCGGAAGCTTAACTGACTGAGGTCACCCAGGTGCCCCATCAAATTATTAAGTATGTTTTACTTATTTATTTATTTAAATTTTTTTTTTTAATTTTTAAAAATTTATTTCTGAGGGAGAGAGAGAGAGAGAGACAACGTGAGCAGGGGAGGGTCAGAGAGAGAGGGAGACACAGAATCCGAAACAGGCTCCAGGCTCTGAGCTGTCAGCATAGAGCCGGATGTGGGGCTCAAACCCACTAACCGTGAGATCATGACCTGAGCCAAAGTAGGACGCTTAACCGAATGAGCCACCCAGGCGCCCCTTGTTAAGTATGTTTTAAATGCATGCCCTTTGTCCTCTGGGAATTGCAACCAGAAACCCGGAAATGTTAGCACCTCGAAGCCCTGTCCACCTAACCCAGCCTCATCCTTTTTGGTGAATGAGGGGCACAAGGTAAAACAGCTACTTACGTTCGGGGCTGGGAACCGAATGCAGGGCAGCACCCACTGTCTACATTGTCACAGCCATACAGGACTTCAGCCAGCCACAGTGCGTTCTAGACAACTCAACTTACGGCTTGCAGAGAGTCCACTTCCTTGTGCCTCAGTCTACCCACATACAGAATGAGGGCCCGGACAATGAGCACAGTCACAGCATGAGGGTCAGGCGTATGAAAACACTTGTTGGTACTTCTTGGGAACCATGTTTTATTAAATTGTTGATGAGAAGTCATGTCACCAGCTTTCTTGGTGATTTAAGTTTCCCCCGGAGATGGGACCTGAGGGGAATTATTCTATGTGGAATCTCCTTTTCTCAGTCACATGGAGCAGCTCCAAAATTTATCTTATCGCTGGAAATCAGCACTTGAAGAAATAGGAAAGGAAGGTAAGGAGGAAGGAGCAGGAGATTTCAGAACCGAGGAGGAAAAGACAGGGCGTTCCCGCAAGGTAATGAACTTGAGAAAACCAGGGTGTGTGGATAGCCTCTCTTTCCCCCTCCAGTTTGATAATGCAGCTGCCCCTGGGCTTTAAAATCTGTCCCCAGACTCTCAGCGATGTGTCACAGTGCCTCCGAGAACAATCACCCTATTACAGAACCCAGTCCTAAAAGCCCACACAGCTGGGAGCCTCCCGTGAAAGGCTCTGAGGCCACAGCTCACCGCGGCAGAGGAAATTATTATGATACAAATTAGGCTGAGCTATTCATTTGAGAACCTCTGGAAAAATTGCGAGCTCCAGTCCAGATCCTTTGTCCTGGCTGGCTTTTTATTCGGGATTGTGGAAAAATGGGTCTCCTAAAAAGATAGCCTCCGTGCTTCCCGGGAGACACCTATATTGACTAAGACTAAAAAAAAAAAGCAAATAGTATCAGATAACCTACTAAAATAAAGCAGGGAGAGTCATTATGCTTTAACTGTATTGATCCAGTGCCTGGCTACATGGAGAGGAAAACAACTTTCTTGTGGAAGCTGGAAATCTCTAAGGTTACAACAACATGTTAAAAAGCGGTGCATTTATCTGCACAAAGAAACAAGACATTGTATTGAGCTGTTCTGGGATACGCTTAACACCAGACAAACAATGCGAGAAGGAATACAGCCTCTTAGGGATGGTAACCGGTGTGTTTGCATCTGTTTTCAAAATTGCCGGATGTGCTTTCTGAATATATAAAAATACACTTGAACATCGAGGCATCATGGACATACAACACTATATGAGCTTCAGACACACAGCATAATGATTTGATGTTCGTATATATTATGAAATGCTCGCCACAGTAAGTCTGGTTAATATCCATCACCATGCATACTGGGAGAAGTTTCTTTCTGCCAGTGGTTTTATGATTTTTTTTAGCAACTTTCCAATATGCAATACGGTACTTGTAACAATGGCCGCCATGTTGTACGTGACATTTCGTGACATTTATTTTATAACTGGAAGTGTATACCTTTTGGTTTCCTTCACCATTTCTCCCACTCTCTCCCCCTCTCTGGCAGCCATCAATCTGTTCTATGTATTTATGAGCTTGGTGTTTTTTGTTTTGGTGTGTGTGTGTGTGTGTGCATGTGTATGTGTGTGTGTGTGTGTGTGTGTGTGTGTGTGTGTGTGTGTGTGTTTAGATTCCACATATAAGTGAGATCATATGGATTTATCTTTCTCTTTCTGACCTAATTCATTTAGCATAATGTCCTCAAGGTCCATCCATGTTGTTGCAAGATTTCATTCTTTTTCACAAGTGAAAAATATTCCGTTGTATGCACCACTTCTTTATGCATTTATCCATCAATGGACACATGCTGTTCTTCCCTTATCTTGGCTATTAGGGTGCATATATTTTTTGAGTTAGTGTTTTTGCTTTCTTTGGATAGATACGCAGAAGTGAAATTGCTGAGTCGTAGGGTAGTTCTATTTTGAACTCTTTGAGGAAGCGCCATATTGTTTTCCATGGTGGCTGCACCAGTTTACATTTCCGCCAGTAGTGCCCAAAGGGTCCCCTACGTCACATCCTTGCCAACACTTGTTATTTCTTATCTTTTTGCTAACAGCCATCCTAACGGGTGTGAGGAGATATCTCATTATGGTCTTGTTTTGTTTTGTTTTTTAAATGTTTTTTACTTATTTCTAGGAGACAGAGAGACAGCGTGAGCAGGAGGGTCAGAGAGAGAGGGAGTCACAGACTGAAACAGGGTCCAGGCTCTGAGCTGGCAGTCAGCACAGAGCCCGATGCGGGGCTCGAACCCACGAACCGCGAGATCATGACCTAAGCGAAAGTCGGACGCTTAACCGACTAAGCCACCCAGGCGCCCCTGTTTTGTTTTTGTTTTTAATGTTTATTTATTTATTTTGAGAGAGAGAGAGAGAGAGAGCATGTGAGCACAAGTAGGGGAGGGACAGAAAGATAGAGAGAGAGAGAGAGAGAGAGAGAGAGAATCCTAAGCAGGCTTCGCGTTGTCAGCACGGAGCCCAACAAAGGCTTGATCTCACATACCATGAGATCATGAGCTGAGCCAAAATCAAGAGTCAGACGCTGAACTGACTCCAGGGGGCTCCTCTCACTGTGGTTTTGATTTGCATGTCCCAGGTGGTGAGTGATGATGGGCATTTGTTCCTATGTGCTGGCAATTGTATGTCTTTTTTGGAGAAATATCTATTTAAGTCCTTAGCCCAGTTTTAATCGGGATACCAATTTGTGTGTGTGTGTGTGTTTGTCATTGAGTTGTAAGAGTTCTTTATATATTTTGGACATTAACACCTTACACGCTTTACAAATATTTTTTCTCATCTGTAGGTTTTGTTTTAATTCTGTTGATTGTTTCCCTTGGTATAAAGAATCCTTTTAGTTTGAAGTCGTCCACTTGTCTAGCCAACAGCTGGCCACAGAAGGGCTGGAACGCTGCTTTGGGGGTGCAGAGGTCCAGGGTAGGGAGCAATACAGCACCCGCCATCCAGAGCTCAGCCGTCTGCGGGACTGCACTTCCGGAGAGGAAGCAAGCAGTCGCGACTGAGTGCCGGCCAGCAAGTTCTGGGGAGAGAAGATGGGAGCCGTGGCTCCACTCCTGGCCGCGCCAACACCCCACTCACGTCCTCGTACCAGCTCCTCCATGGATTCCGTGGACTTTCCCCACACACCCCGGGATTTGGACTGTGAGCTGTGAGATGTTTATGTCCATAGTGCATGGCTGTCAGGAATGTACTAGAAGCCCTCCAGCTGTGTCTCACCGACAGATGGAGCACTGCCCTCACAGTCTGACACGCCCCTGACCCATTGGTATATTCGGCAGGTCCCGATAGCCCCCAGCAGCCCATTTCCTGTCCTGGAGACTTCCTCCCACTGGGGAGAGAAGAAGGCGTGTTCTGTTTACAGACTCTGCTTCCAAGGTCAGTAAGGGTCTGCAAGATGCTGCGTCTGTTGCTCTCGAGCGTCACATTAAAAGAGAAGATGTGACTTGTGCCATCAGAGAGTTCATGATCCAGTGAAACGTTCAGAAACGGTGTGATGGGGTGACACGAGTGAGCATCTCCGCGCTCGAGCTGGAAGCCCCACGCTAGGTGCAGGGAAGGGAGCGTCCTTCCTGCAGAGGGCTGACCACATACTGAGCCCAGGATAAACATCACTAAGGTCAACGGGTAACTTCTCAGTCAAAGAAAATATTGATTCAAGCCCAACAGAAACCTAAGTCTTGGCCCAACATGAGCAAAATCATTGTCTCACTTTGAAAATATATCACTTAATTGAAGAAACAGCCCAGAATTGTAGTGTCCTTACCAACAGCGCTGCACAGCGGGTACCCGGGTGGATGGTCCCAGGATGAGAGTCAACGGGAAGTCCCTGTGGCATTGAACCACAGGCCTATGCGCCAGCCACTGTCCTGGGTTTGCCTCATGCTGCCAT
This sequence comes from Proteles cristata cristata, assembly GCA_017311185.1. Taxonomy (NCBI): domain Eukaryota; kingdom Metazoa; phylum Chordata; class Mammalia; order Carnivora; family Hyaenidae; genus Proteles; species Proteles cristata. The sequence goes on along the minus strand of JAESUZ010004019.1, from coordinate 179,636 downwards.
GGGGGTGGTGGCCAAGGACGGGGGGGCAGGAGATTTGAGGGGATACTTTGATATGTTTCCATATAAGTAACGCTTACTTGCAATACAAATCAGTCACATGAGGAGAGAGAGGCACATACCTCAGGGAATCCCTTCCTTCTTTCCTTCCTCCCTCCCTCCCCCCTCCCTCTTTCTTTCTTTCTTTCTTTCTTTCTTTCTTTCTTTCTTTCTTTCTTTCTTTCTTTCTTTCTTTCTTTCTTTCTTTTCCTTCCTTCCTTTCCTCCTTTCCTCCTCCCCTTCCTTCCTCCCTTCCTTTCTTTCCATTCTCTTTTTTCTCTTCCCCTTTCTTTTTCTAACTTTACTTCACTGTAACAACTTCCCAATCTACTTTTCCAAGCCTTTAATAAAGCCTTTTGAGAAACAAGCAGGTCAGAGACTTGAGGAAACATATGCCAGCACCACTTAGCACATTTCCCTCGCAGACATCCACTTCCAACCAGCCATCTGCCATTCTGTCAGCCGAGTATTTATAGGCCCTCGTTCTCTCCTCACCAGGTCCTGCTTTTAGTGCTATGGAATCCAGCTTTGTCTTCCATGCCGTCTGAAGAAGCGGCAGGATAGAGTTCATGTCTAACCCTCGTACCATCTCCGTCCATTTCAGATGTTATGACAAAGTTAATCTGGAAGAGATCTGAGTTCTATCTGATCAATAATTTGCCACACATTCATTCTCTATAGAACGAAAAATCACTTCCTGACTTTTTGTATTCAGAGATGAGACTTTCAGATGGACTTAATAATCAGAATTCAGTAGAACAGTGTATATTAAGCCATTGACATACAGTGCCATTTTTTTGTAAAAGCTGGTTTTTATCCACAACTCGGGAAGTAATATTATTGACCTAGAAAATCACAGGACTGAGAATGAGAGCTGGCTCACAAGTGTAATCAGATCTATTCATTCTGGTCTTGCTGGAAGGCTCTCAAGGAGGAAATTACCCCCCCGCCCCCTGATTCAGAACTGACCCAGAGACCATGAGTCTGTGGTCCCTCACGGTCAGACTTTCCAGAGCATCAATTTCTCCATTCACATCACAAACCAGCTGCTAGATTCAAGACCCTTGACAAAGAGCCTGCTTCCAAATCAACACTTTGCTTTGCTGGGATCCTCAAAGGCCCATGTCCCAGCCTGCGCCGCCCTCCGATCTGCATCATTTGATCAAAGGGAGCCCTGCTGAGTAACACCCCTGTACGCTAACCCCACCCCACGCCCGCCAGCCCTAATCCTGATACTAACCTCGCCAATAGCTCTCCCCGCTTGGGTGCATGCTGGCCAACAGCCCGAAGCTGGGTGGAACTCAGAACAGCTTCACAGACCACTTTTCTGGTGTTTGGGGTTTAAAAGTACAAGGTCTCCCCAGGAACACAAACTAGAGCTGTCTACGGACACAGCAGGGCGTTCCCACAGCGGGGAGGGAAGGTAAGGTGACCCAGACGCCCTGTTGTCACAGCCGCAGGGTGAGGACAAGCGAGAGGCCCATGGGGGAGGCCAGGAGGAGGGTCCTCGGGGGAGGCTCTCTTGCGGAATGTACCCTGTTCCGTACGCCTGCGAATGGCACAGGTGTACAGGATCAGGAGCCGGACGAACCCCAGAGCCCAGACAGATGTGGACAATGGGGTCCTGGGGGGTGTGGGGGGCTGCCCGGTGTTCAAGGGTGCCCATGTGGTGCTACAGAGTGGACACGGATTTCCAGAAGCAATCTGGGACATCCTCCTCCAGCTGTGTCACTGTCCAGACAGGAAACAGATGTTTAAGGCAGAGGGACCAGATCACGGAGGAGGCGGTGGGAAAGTCACCGTAGAGGCTGACGGGGTGAATCCCCAAATGCCGGGGAGCCCCGGCACCCCACGAGGAGAACATCCACTTCCCCAGTGCAAGCCAAGGCAGCCTGTCCACAAAGCAATTTGCTGACAACATATTGTATTGCAAATGTTCAAATTGTCCCTTCCCATCCCATTCACCCCACTCTGGGAACGTGTACTAAGCAAAAATAGACTCGGTTATTTATGCCTTCTTTTTTTTTTTTTTTAAAGAAAGTAATCTTAGTAACCAACCAACTAGAGGGAAAGTAGTTTAATAAATTATGGCTCATTCTGCCATATTGAAAGGTATAAAAATGTTTTTGTATAATTTTTAGTGACTTGGGGGGAAAACCCCAATATGAAGAAGAAAAACCCCAATAGCACTCTTCTGGTAAACGATGTGTGATGCCAATTATGGACCTAAAAAGGGAGGCTGGAATGAAATGTACCACAAACTTTCCAGTATTCCATAATCTGTGGTTTGTAGCAATATAAGGGATTTTCTCCTGTTAGTGTCTCATTTTTTTTACAAGTTTTATACTATTTTTTTTAGAATTTCTATAAATTGCATTTATAAATGAAAATCGGGATGTTTCAGCCTGCTGTGATCATGTCATCACTGTCAACTTCATCAAAACTTATGATTTATAAAAATGACCTTTCCATTCTTAAGGAACCTTCTTTATCAAATTAACACACAGGGACTGCGGTGTAGACCAGGCAAGCCTTCCCCGTGCTTAGCTCTGGAGCAACTCAAACTGTCTCCTACCTCGTGAGACTGGATTTGAACTGTTGGTGTGAAGACCCAAGATGGCTATAGGCAAAACTCCAGGGGAAAAAGGCTTAGGGATCTTAGCAGTCATTTACACCACAGAAATTATAATATTTATTTACTGTGGACAGCATTACTTCTTCCTCTTGTACTGAAAACCAAAATAAATCGACAAATTAACTATAGGGGTGCCTGGGTGGCTCAGTCAGTTAAACTTCCAACTCTTGATTTTCGGCTCAGGTCATGATCTCACCGTTAGTGAGTTTGAGCCCCTCATTGGGCTCTGCGCTGACAGCTCAGAGCTTGGAGCCTGTGTCTCCCTCTCTCTCTGCCCCTCCTTCTCTCCCTCACACGCTCTCCCTCTCTCTAAAATATAAATAAATATTTTTAAATGTATAAATTAATTATTAAAAATTGTAAAATGAAGCAGAAGTCTCGTTAGAGTTCTGGCCTTGCCACTCCTCATCGGTGACCTTCAGCATGTTAATAATCTTCTCTCAACTTCTTGGCTTCTGTCTTGCTCTCCTATGATCAGAGTAATAGTGCTGGCTTTTTTTCTTTTTCTTTTTTTTTTTTTTTGAGGGTTAAATGATATAACAAATGTAGTCTTGCTAAAAATGTCTGGCGTAGTAACTGTTTGCTAACTGTTTGCCATGATCTTTGTTCTTCTTATTCCAGAGCACGTGATTGCTGGGAGAGAAACCTCCCTGCAGCTGTGAGTCAAGCCCGGGGCTGCAGTGCTTGGCCGGATAAAGTCCTGATGTCACTCACACTATTATTCTGTTTTTAACCAAAATGAAGTTTTCTGGGAGTGTCTGGGAGGCTCAGTTGGTTGAGCGTCTGACTCCTGATTTCAGCCCAAGTCATGATTCCAGGGTTGTGAGATCAAGCCCCGGATTGGGCTCCTTGCTGAGCATGAAGCCTGCTTGGGATTCTCTCTCTCTCCTTCTGCCCTCTCCCACTCTCTCTCAAAAAAAAAAAAAAAAAAAAGAATTAAAAATTAAAAAAAGAACTGGAATCCTGTGTCCTGAGGGAAACACGAGCCATCTTCCTCCTTTGATCCAATGCCATTGGGTCCTGATATTGGAATCGATAGTGCAACTTCTTTGCTCTCTGTAAGAAAGTTCCCATGGAGTCTGTATATTGTTGTTAATCAAGTAACGTTTGGAAAGGAAATTGGTGGAATGGGCAGGTAAAGCAAACTTTACCTAAAACACATCAGGAGATTCCTTGTAATTATGTCAGAGCTGTGAATCTGGAGAACACCACTGCCTTGAGGAGGCACCAGAGTCCAACCAACAGCCCCTCCTGATCTTTGGGTCACAAGCACGCGCCGCCAGCCGAGATCACGGCCGATCCTGTTCCGCACCACTACAGCCACGTGATCTGTATGAGCTTCTTTGCTCGGTTTTGTGGGACATAAAACCAGCTGGAGTTCAAGGGTTAGAAGTGTTTTTCCAGCATTTTTAAAAAGTGTGCAAAAGTCAGGTAAGCACAGCAAAGACAGATAAGGAGGCCATTGGGAAACAAAGAAAAGAGAATGTGTGTTAAGGACGGAAGAAGGGGAAAACAGAAAAAGCCAGGAAATGGAAATCATGCGTTGCATTTTGGACTTTGGAGTTTCAACGGTGTTTGTCAAGCTAATTCCTCCGTTTGATGTCGACACAAACTTTGTGAGTTAAATTGAGCAGGAACTCCCTGATTCCCGTCTCTGGGGTGCAGAGACATGAGATCATCTGACCAAGCCACACACGCTTACTCATGTGAGCACAAAACACTGTCAAACTTAGACTTGGGGCTGTGGGTAACTTTGGACGTCCCTGCACCCTCAGTGCAGAGGTTACCTCATCCAGGCCTTGCAGACTTCTTCTTTCCTCCTTCTGGACTCGAGGTGCCTGGCCACAGCCCTGTCACCCGAGATCCTCTGTCGGGCCAAGGTGCCCAGGAGCATGGCCCCCTCTTAGCCCTGGAACAGCTTTATGCCTGGTGCCTGGCATCGCTCAATCCAGATGTCTTCTGGGGTAGAAAGAATAACCCAGAACCCAGAACGCATTGGGTCCTAATGATCACAGCAAGTTCTGCTCAGCGAATGTGGATGACAGCAAAGTGAAGGAAGCCCAAACTTCTTTTTTTGTTTGTTTATTTTTGAGAGAGAGACAGAGACAGAGCACAAGCAGGGAAGGGGCAGAGAGAGAGGGAGACGCAGAATCCAGAGCAGGCTCCAGGCTCCAAGCTGTCAGCATAGATCCCGATGCAGGGCTTGAGCCCACGAACCATGAGATCATGTCCTGAGCTGAAGTCTGGCACTCAGTCGACCGAGCCACTGCCCCAGGAAGTCCAGACTTCTAAATGAAATGTCTCACTTACAAAGCCGCTTAGAAGTCTTCCAGAAGCCATCTCCCTGATTCCCCACTTACCGGGAAATATTTCCCCTCTAAATGCACAGAATCATGTTGGTGTATTGTGTTGGGGTTTGCGGTGACTCATAAATACTTAAACTTGAAGAAGGAGGAGGAGGAGGAGGGGCAGGAGGAGGAGGAGACAGACCTCTGACTTGAAGCCAGGAGTCTCCACTTCCAAACCGCTTCGCTAGAGCAACGCGACAACCTGAAGGGAAAGAGAGCAAAGGGCTTCCCACGGTCGCCGCGGCTGTGCAGGGCGATTGCTGACAGGACGCAAAGACCGATGCTACGCTACAGATTTCCTGCGCGGCTTCTCAGGATCCTCAGGACTCAGGAGGCCCTTGCCCATTCAAGTATCAGAGCTCCCGGGCCCACCTGCCGTGTGCTAACTCCCTGCGACGTTCCCTAAGATTTGCTGTAAAGTCACAGATGGGCAGTGTCATGGCCACTGGCTTGCTCCTCGAGTACTGATGGGGTTCCTGCTACCTGCCAGGCATGGTCCTAGGTGCCGGGTTTACAGGACTCACTTCCCATTGAGATTTAATGAGATGGAGTGTGTTGTCATGCGGGGAACCTCCTCCCAGAAGGTGGGGGGGAGGTCTTTCTAGGCCGGCTTCCCTTACTTTATTGGTCTGGCAGCTCCCACTGACCCGGGCTGCAGTCCCCACCTCGATCTTGAGAATTCTGTGGCCCCGCAGCCCGCCACTGCCCCTTCCTGAGAAAAAACCCTGCAAGTAAACTTGGTCATGGGAAACACCCCCTCCCCTCTTTCTTTCGCCCGGCACAGGGGGCCTTTACGACAGGACTTTAATAAATAGCACCCCCACCCCCCATTTTCTCATCAAGGTTCAGGAACCGAACCCTGGGCCCACCTTGCACTCCTCAGTGTACCGTCCTCAGGGACAAACCCCCCCCCACTTTTGCCTAAACATGTCCTGCAAGGGAGTCTAGCCCAGGCATGGGCCTCCATCTGCCCGTTCCCAGCTGGGGTCACGGTGCTAGTGTTTAATCTGGCCCCGCCTTGTCCCCGTCAGCAGACGGGCAGTGGAAATACAGGACGGAGAAAACTAGGTGGGAGGTCGGAAACATTGTAGGTGGGTCTTCCCACGGCTGAGTGTTGACCCCTTCCATTTGCTGTGTTGAGCTTATTAGTAGGCCCCGAGGGAGTAGCAATACTTCGGATGATCCATCAAGCATACTTGACCGTCTCCTCTCCCCTGACCCTCCAGGATGCCCAGTGTCAAGTGCAGCACCGGGTCACATCCTAATCCCAGGAAATATCCTTCTAAAATTCAGAGGAAAATAAGAGTCTCTGAGGAAAGAGCTTGTCTTTAAGGGCAAGATCTGGGTGTGACCCCAGGGTGATTGTTTAGGGCTAGAACAGAGAATAACCAAAGGGAGTGGCCACTGGGGTCCTCATCCATTCAAAAGTTGTAATAATGCCTCCCAGGGGTCAAGGACTATGTGTTATGGTCAAATTCATATGTTGAAGACTAACCCCCAGTGTGATGGCATTAGGAGGTGGGTCCTATAGGAGAGGACTAGGTCATGAGGGCGGGACCCTGATAAAAGAGGCTCCGGGGGCCCCTCGGTGGCTCAGTCGGTTGAACATCTGACTTCGGCTCGGTCAGCATCTCGAGGTTCGTGAGTTCAAGCCCCACGTCCGGCTCTCTGCTGTCAGCACAGAGCCTGCATTGGATCCCCTGTCCCTCTTTCACTGACCCTTCCCCCACTTGCACTTTCTCAAAAATAAATAAAACATAAAAAAACTTAAAGAGGGGCTCCAGAGAGCAGCCCCCACCCCTGCCCCCAGCCCCTGCCTGCCACATGAGGACACGGCGAGAATACGGCCACTCATGGGCCAGGCAGCAAATCTCACCAGCCCGCACGCCGGCTGGCGTTCCCGTCTCAGAGGCCCTGCCTGCAGGGATGTGGGAAATGAGTGCTCGCTGCTTCGTGAGCAGCCCAGGGGGTGGTATTTCTGTCACAGCAGAGCCCTTCAGATTAAGACGCGATGTTAGGAGCGAGCAGCGCAAAGAATCATAAAATATAACCTTCCCCTGGGGCCTCGCGATCCAGCTTGGGTTCTAGGGAAAGGAGTCTGAGGACAACCAAGCATCCATTGCAAGGGCTCTTTCAGTGACTTTGCTGTAAAGCAGCTTACGAGACAAAAGCACGAGACCTCCTTGTTAGAGCGGACGTGCGGCCAGATGTGACCGGAAGACGGGAAGAGCGCAGTGGGGGTGAGTGGCAGGGAGGGGACGCGGTGACCTGGGAGGAGCGGGCACAGGTCTCCAGTGCGTGCAGGTCGGAGGCAGAGACCGCTCGCCGCTGGGCAGCCTCAGGGAGGGAGGCTCCGCTGGGCAGAGGGCTGTGTCCTGAGCTCGGGCGGGGCCTCTTCTTGGGACTTGGGGAGCGGTGGGGGCAGTGACACAGGGCTGTCCCTGTTTTCCGTCGTCCCCTGCCACTCTTGCTCCCCACTCATGCCTCGAAAGCAGGGTGACGGCGTCCCCTTCCTCGGAAATCTGAGAGCAAACCAGAAAGAGCTTATGTAGAGAAGGAGAGGGTGTTTCAACTGCAGAAATCCTAAAACAAAGTAATCTGCCTCATTTAAGGATATGAAAACAGTCACCACTCTTGATGTGATGGTCAGCCGTTCACCTTCACTTGGGTCGCTGGGAGGGTCACAGAGAGTGGGTTTCTAGGTGAGTTAAATTAGGTTTAGTCACACTTTACAGGAAGCCACAGGTAATGTCCTTTCAGCAAAGGAGGGACTGGGTGGCTCAGTCGGTTAAGCATCTGACTCCCGGTTTAGACTCAAATCACGATCTCACTGCTTTGTGGGTTCAAACCCCACATCGTGCTCTACACTGACAGAGCTTGGGACTCTCTCAGCCCCTCCCCCATTCGCACCCTCTCTGTCTCTCTCAAAATAAATAAACTTAAATTTTTTTTTTTAATATTTTTATTTATTTCTAGGAAAGAGAGAGAGAGACAGCGTGAGCAGGGGAGGGTCAGAGAGAGAGGGAGTCACAGACTGAAACAGGCTCCAGGCTCTGAACCGGCAGTCAGCACAGAGCCCGACGCGGGGCTCGAACCCACGAACCGCGAGATCATGACCTAAGCGAAAAGTCGGACGCTTAACTGACTAAGCCACCCAGGCGCCCCATCAAAATAAATAAACTTAAAAAAATAGTTGTTTCGGCAAGGCAGGAATTTGCCCTCGTCACATCACCCTGCACACGGGCAGCTCACAGCTGCTACGGTCGTCTTGAGGGGCCCACGCTCCAATCTTTCCACTCTTGACACTTTCTGTGCATGCTTGGTGTCATCTCCATGGGCACCTCACAGCCCCAAACAGCTGCCGGAGCTCCAGCCATCGCATCCCCAAGGAAGGAAGCAGAAAGAAATACGGCAGTAATGCAGCAAGGTCTCTTCCCAGTAGTCTATACCCTTCAAGGAAACACAGCATTTTCACTTATATCTTATTGACGGCTACTTAGTTGTGTGGCCATTTCAAACTGCCAGGAAATGTACTGTTTGGTGCCCAGCTAAAAATAGAGACTTGGTCTTTAAGAAATGGATGGGTGTTGGGTAGTAACTGGCTGCCTAGTCTCCCTTGTCCTCTGTGTCCAGGGCTGTGCTGCCCCCTGACTTCCCAGTCTGATCTTGCTCCCCTGACCCACGCATAAGGCCCTTACTCCACAAATGCCCCCAGATGCTTCTGGGATGGAAACATCATGAAAGTCACACACTGTGGAGTCACACTCCTGCACTAGAGCACAGCAGGTCTTAGATACTCAGATTAGATGGAGATTTAAAAAAAAAAATACTTCTAGAACACGTACCATGTGTCAAGCCCTGTGATAAGTACCTTCTCGAACTTTGTTCTCAAGGACATGGGCTGTAATTACTGAATTCCTCTAGAAAGGCTGCCATCTTTCCTTGCACACTCAAGAAGGTGGGATTGGGGGAATATTCGCAGGTCCCCTCCTCCTCGTTCGTTTCCTTGCTTCCCACCCTCTGTCCTTCAGAGGAGAACAGATCTGAATTGGATTGGCGCTACGCATTTCAGCTTTCCAGCCTGGCTGTGGAATGTTCGCCGCAAGTGTCCAGAGCCTGCGGCAAAAAACTGCAAATAGACAGTCTTTTTCTCTCTCGGCGTCCCCCTGCGGTCTCCGTGTTCCTGGTTCACTCCGAGGGCTGGCTACTCAGTGCCCTGTGTCGCAGAGACGTTTCTAAGCAGGACCGGCCGCTTCTCTCGTCTCGTGCCTGGTCCCCGGTGAAGCACGATAAGGCTCGGAAACCAAGATGTCTTGGTAGGTGTGCGAAGGGGGCCTTCCAGCTTCTCGTCTCCCCGGGAGCCCGTCAGGTGGTTAGAAGCAGAAATCCAACCCTGCCTGGGTTCCTCTCAGGACAAAAGCCCTGCCTTCAACTGCTCAAGCTTCAGACAAACTCCGATGGCTGAGACGTTTCCCATAACTTGGCTGAATCGCTATCTTTCCGCGAATGAACGATCGAGGTTGGCCGCCTTTTCAAATTTTTGAATCCTCCACAAGAATGATTATTTGGTGGGTCCTTGCTATTCCAGACAAAGCCTGTGCATACCCGAGTAAGGACAAAGAAGACAAGGGGCGCCCGGGTGGCTTCGTCGGTTAAGCGTCCGACTTTCGCTCAGGTCATGATCTCGCGTTCGTGGGTTCGAGCCCCGCGTCGGGCTCTGTGCTGACTGCCAGCTCAGAGCCTGGAGCCTGTTTCAGTCTGTGACTCCCTCTCTCTCTGACCCTCCCCTGCTCACGCTGTCTCTCTCTCTCTCCTAGAAATAAATAAAAAATATTTAAAAAAAAAAAGGAGAAAGAAGACAAAAGAGAGAATAAAGAGGGAGGCAAAGGGGGAAACACGAGCATACGAGCTGTTTAACTGGGGCGATGGAAGCACACGCTGCGGAAGCTAGTCCCACATCAAGCGACCGATACACGGATCATGGCCAGGTTACTTTCAACCACGATTGGAAATTAAAGGAGGAGAACTTAGGCTGCTGGGAAGGGCTTTCTTCTGCCCACAGGTAAAGAATTTTAAAGCCAAAATGCTACTTCGAAATGATCTTTCCTATTTGCCATCTTGGGTGAGATTGGGTGGAAGGTCATGGTCTTCAGAAAACGTTTGTGCTCTGGGTTTCTTTCTGAGAGCCGCCATCTGCACCCTGCCACCCCCCACCCCACACACAACCCCGGGTGATTTTAGAGTTTACCCTGGGCTGACATGGAGTCGGCTCTCTGGTCCTGTGGTTTCTCAGCTCCCTCTGTCACACCACGAGCCTTCCCGTTCCATGGAAAAGATAAGTGGAGCCAGCCCAGAATTGAGGAGTCAGGGAAACAGGTGCAGACAGCCTCTGGGGTCTTTCTTTCCCAGCTCCATGGTTGTGTCTGAGCTTCTGCAGCGAGGGGGTCACACTTTGCCTGAAGCTCCCCATTCCCGTCTCCAGGTTAAAAGCAAATGCACCCAGGAGGGCTGGCACCCTAACACTTGTGGGTAGTTTACATTTCGCTGTGGATTACTGTTTAGAATTGTGGGTAAGCCTTAATCTCGGGCTTGTCACTGATAATACAGATGACGGATGTAAAGGACAGATGACTCGTTCATCTTTCTCAAGGTGAGGGCTCTCCGTCAGTTCCTCGGTGGTTTGCGGAGAACCGTCGCGGGATTGGTGAAGGAGAAGTACCAGCTCTCCCTTGTTTCCTCTGACTTTGGACTTGGTTCCTGGACAGACTGATTTCTGAACAAGCCTGTGAAGATTAATCTCTTCCACCGAGCTGCAGTTAGGAAACACGATTATGGTACTGGCAGTCAAAGGAACAGCTGTATTTTTTGGGGGAAAAGTGTCACAAGTTGCTGCCTCCCATACTTTTAAAAATGGAAAATACACACATGTGAGCGCTTGTGAGGTCTTATGTGGTGTCTTTGTGGGTTTTTTTTTAATGTTTTATTTATTTCTGAGAGAGAGAGAGAGAGCGTGAGCAAGGAGAGGGTTAGAGAGAGAGGGAGACACAGAATCTGAAACAGGCTCCAGGCTCTGAGCTGTCAGCACAGAGCCTGACTCAGGCCCACAAACCATGAGATCATGACCTGAGCTGAAGTCAGACGCTTAACTGACAGCCACCCAGGCGCCCTTTCTGTGGTATCTTCCGAAGTTGACTTGGGAAGGAGCCATCTGAATTTTTCTGTGGTCCTCTGAGCCTCAAGATACTTAGAGGGAAGGTATTTTTCAGGGTTTCCATCAGTCAAGGGCTCCGCGGTTCTGAAAATCCTGTGCTATGAGGGCAGACAGAAGCGCGGGCAGCTTGCCAATAGATCTGTGTTAACCTTTTTAACTCAGGGACTGGAAATTCTGAAGGTGATGGCAGCTCTTTGGTTTTCTAAGGATCTGCCCCTTTGTCTATTTGAAATGCTTCTCTCTGGCTGTTTTCTTGCTCCTCTAGTTAGTTATAGTTAAGACCTACGGGTTGAGTTCAGATCAACCCAAGAAACAGCAACACAAAGTCCTAGAATATGATGTCCAAAAAGCATAGCTTGCGTCCCTTGCAACGCGAGATAAGCATTTGGCTTTGGATTTAAATTTAAAGACTCTATTTGCCTGGTGGCCTCGGGGAAATCATATCATCTCTTTGGGCCTCTGTTTCGGTCTTTGCAAAATCGTATGATGCAAACATCTATCCTGGAGGGTCATTGTGAAGTTTAGAGATCATAAATGTCTGAAGTCCACAAATATGTTATTTTAAAATTAGACAAAACTATGTTGTGGCAGAGAGGTTCTTTAACCCAACGGTACCAGGGCAACTGAGGGCCCGTCTGCTCCGCGCCCCTCTGGGAACTTCACCTTCTGCAGTAACCAGCAGAGTAGCCTCGCTCTGGTGACGGCGTGCAGGGATGTGGGAGGCCAAACGGTGGATGTGCTGGTGGTCGAATCCAGCTGCCACAAAGGCTTAAGTCCAGAGTCTTTATGTAAGAAGGGCTTGTTTTGCCAGGCTTTGCTTTAGTGGCTCGAGTCAGTTACACGGGGAAGGCCTCTGCTCTCGATGACCTCCGGTATGCAAGCAGGACGCTACTTCAACAGCAACATCATCCCACCCACCTGTCATTTCATAATAGTCTGCGTTTTCTCTAAATCTTTTAAAAAGTAATCTCTAGAGGCACCTGGGTGGCTCAGTTGGTTAAGTGTCCGACTTCGGCTCAGGTCAGATCTCGTGGTTCGTGGGTTCGAGCCCCGCATCGGGCTCTGTGCTGACAGCTCAGAGCCTGGAGCCTGTTTCAGATTCTGTGTCTCCCTCTCTCTCTACCTCTTCCTCGCTTACTAAAATAAGCATTTTACTAGGAATGTGACATTAATTCCAATAGAAACAGCTAGAAAGGGTTGAAAATAATTGTATCTGTGGAGTAGGAGACTCTTTAAAATATTTGCATGTATAACTTTAATAAAAATCGAAATAAAAGGAGAAACAGCAGCCAAGGGAGAAATATTAGTCATGATACTTCCTGAGTAAAACTTGTTCTTTAAAAATGAAGTCGAGGGGTATCTGGGTGGCCTAGTCCGTTAAAGCATCTGACTTTGGCTCAGGTCATGATCTCACGGTTTGTGGGTTCGAGCCCCGCATCCAGCTCTGCGCAGACAGCTCAGAGCCTGCTTTGGATTCTGTGTCTCCCTCTCTCTCTGTCCCTCCCTTGCTCATGCTCTGTCTCTCTCTCAAAAATAAATAAACATTTAAAAATTCAAAGCTAAATTAAAAAAATAAAAACGAAGTTGCACTTTACTGATATAGGTGATGTAAATTTTCTTTCCCGGAAAAAATAAGACAAAAACAAAGAAGGACTCACAGCAGGAAAAGATACTCCTGGTCTTAAAAACAACACAAGTTAAGGCTGAGGTTAATACCTACAATGGCACTGTTAGCACTAACAGCTTGGTGTCTCAGGGGAGGTGTAATATACACATAGTAAAACGCACCCATTGAAATTTCATGTTGATGTGCAGCGCCTCCCACAGTCAAGGGGCGGATGGTGGGGCATTTCCAGCATCCCTTGAAGTCCCTGTGCCTCCTCGGAGGTCATTCCCACCGGAAGCCCCAGGCAATCAGTGCCTGCCTCCTGTTGCTGGAGACCAGATTGGCGCTCCCTGGAGCTCCAGGTAACTGAAGGAAATACACACGAGGGCTCTTTCGTGTCAACACACTTCCTTCCTAGCGCATGTCAGCACCAGCCCCGTTGTGTCCAAATACAGCCTGTTCTTCATTATTATTATTAATTATTATTACGGAATAGTTTTCTGTTGTATGAATATACCAAAATTTCTTTATCTGAGATAAAAGTTTTTCACGGAACGTGGGACAGTTACATTATTTTACTCCTCCAGTCTCTTGGTTACAAAGCTCTGCCTTCCTTCCCATCAGCAAGCTCTTTCCATGGTCGATTATCAAAAAGGGAACCAGGATCTGACAGAGAAGTGAGATGCTTCTGGGGGATCGAGCTCAGTTGCTTAGCAACGCATGGAACAACAGTATTAGTTTAGGGGATTCTGAACAGAAAGGTAATCATCTTTTATTCCTAGATAGATAGGAGATGATGTTATTCCAAGGAAGTGGGGAAAAAGAAAAAAACACGAAAATGGGAGAAAACACATCTCGTAAGTAAAAGCATAACGATTCTTCCTGAGTCCCATTAAAGGTTCTGTTTACGACCAAGGAATCTCGTTTCTCTCAAATCCCATGGTGTGAGGCACTGGCGTGCAAAAGCTTTGAAAAGGCACCAAAAAATGCCAGAAATAATTATAATTCACAACGGAAATAAAGAGAAACACAAAGGCCTTTACTGGGATTCCTGCTATAAGGAATCAATTTGAAGGGAATGAGAAATTTTGTTTCGTGTGTGTACCCCTTCCAAAGAGAAAGTGGCCCTGTTAGATGTGATTTTTCCACACTCCATCGTGAGTAACTGCTTTCTGTGGTAGAGGTGATGACTTACGTTCATCCACCTGATTCCTTAATCTCAAAAATAATGGCATCCAGTTTGCAGCGGATGATGCTAACATAAGGGTTTTTTTGGGGGAGTCTTTTATTTTCTTTTAACTTCCTCAGGAGTTTTGCCAACTTGGTACCACTCCTTCCTTCTCATTATCTGTGCCCCCCTCCACCACCACCCCCGCCCCCCGATAGAATCCAGCAGAAATAGCTCGGCTGAGAATCACGGATTTAATGAGCAGAATATCCCCCAGCCATTTCATGCAAAGTGTTTAATAATCAATCAGAGATCGGTTTCACTTAGTTTTACAGGGTTGAGAGGGAGACAAAAATCTTTCACCATCATGTTTCAGCTCTTCCTGGAGCTGCTCCCTACTTACCTCCTGACGACAGATTTCTTGGTTTAAATCCCCCAAGGGACAGGGTATGACACTCCGGTCGTGCCGTTTTCTGTCAGTGCCTGGGCATTGGGTAAAAGACAGCCTTGCAGTTTTCATTTATTTTAGGGGCAGAGCTGACTACCAAATAATTGGGTTCATATTCGCCCTTTCCCTGGGGTTTGCAAGAATCAGTTCTCCGGAAAACACGTTTAATTGCAACCTTCGAAAGAAAGGAGATAAGGCGGCACATCTTTGAGAGCTGCTACCTTCTTATTTTCGGTCTAGTTAAAAACGTTCCAGTCTCTTCTGGCTCTGAATTGTAAACCACGTCCGCTTGTATTTTGAACCACGTGTGCCAGGAGAGAGCACACTGCGGCAGATAAACAGGAAGGCAGGCCCTGCCAGAGAGCTTTGCAAAACCAGAACTCATCCTGGGGCCCCACACAATTAGAGAAAATCTCGCTGCTGCACGGGTAGGGACCCAGGGAGTAACAATTTGTGATTTACAAGTGCACTTGGCGTTTTCATTCCCTGTGGTGACATTCTGTGGCTGTGCTGTCTGCTCCGGGGACGTTTATCAGTTAAGAGAAGAGACCTGATGGAAAACTATGGCTTGCACATTAACAGGCTCTTGTTCACAAACTGCTGCATTTACAGTAATTTACTGAAATTGATTCTCCTTTGGGCTGAAAGGCTGAGCCTCCCAAGGCATGTGTCTCTGCCTCCACATCTTAGAATAGATAAAAGGAGAGCCAGATCTTGTTAATTTTTAACTTAGTGCTCTCATGGGATTGCAGATGGAAAATAACTAACGGCTTTGAATGAAAGGGGCATTCTCTAAAATTCACATTTGGGGTAAGCTGTGGCTCTAAGGTTTCTGTTGGGTCCATCTCTTACTATTATTCAGATTTTTTTTCGTCCACTGGTATGAGTTTCCAGTGAGAGGCTAGGAAACTAATAGCGATAAGAAAAACTAAGATATGCTCTCTGTGCAGTACTGATGGAGGGGAAACTCAAAAAAAGGGGGGGCGGAGGGTGCTGTTGGGTGGAGAACGCTGAAAAACAGCCGTCTAGCTCTGGCTTCTCATGCTTGGTAGCCGTAGGTGGCCACCGAAAAATCACATCCCATCTGTCTTACCACCTAGGTCTTCATGTCTCAGGAATTGTAGTGATTTCTAACGTTTAGATATGTGCCACTCGTGTTCTCCAGAAAAACGGATCCTCTGCATCTGTGTCTGTGTAGATCGTTTCTTACCTACATACACCTTTGATGTATCTCTATATTCCTCAAATAAATACAAAGAGGTAGCATTTTGGATGGGTAGCCATGTAGGTACAGATATGGATATAGATACAGATATAAAGGAGGAGACTTATTATAAGGAATTAGATCACACAGTTACAGAGACTGAAAAGGGTCACACGTGCCATCTGCAAGCTGGGGACAGACCTCAGAGAACCACCATAATTCAGTCCAAGTGTGAAGGTCCGAGTGAGAGCCGGTCCGAAGGCAGGAGAAGATGGATGATGCAGGTGGACCAAGAGAAGAAATGTTACCTTCCTCCATCGTTTTGTGTTATCCAGGCCCTCTGTTGATTAGATATTCCCACCTGCACTGGTGAAGGGGATCTTTACTCAGCCTACTGATTCTGACTCCGTTCTCTTTCAGAGACACAGATATGCCCAGAAATTAGGCTCTACTGGCTCTCGGGGCTGCCCTTTGCCCTGTCCCATGGACACAGAAGATCGACAGCCACTACCCCAGTCAGTGCCACCACACCCACAGAGTCCCAGAGATTCGTGCACACAAAGTACTTAGTCCACAACGCTGAAGAACTTCTCCTTTGGGGCAGCTGTGGTTAGGAGAAGCTGTGTGCAGTGGGCTCAGCCGCATCCCGGCCTCAGATTACATGTTATTTGTAAATCAGTCCCACTAAGCCTGCCAAGGGGAGTCTATGAAGAAACAAAGAGATGGGCTCCGCGTTCCTGGAATTGCTGTATTTCGGGTGGAGAAGTGGAGCATTCACTTCTCAATAGGAATAAGTAAGCGAAGGCTGCAGAGAGCATTTGTATGGAGGGAGCGCATGATGTACAGAGGGAAGCAGGGCCCTCCCTAAAGGCATTTCTTAGTGAGAAGGAATATCTCTCCGTTTCAATAGGGAAATGTCCTGAGTAGGCTTGGGTCTTATACGATAACCAGGGCATAAAACTGCAACATGGTTAGAGCTATTCTTACCTACAATCAATTAGCAAAACCCTTCTGAGTCAAGCAAAAACCGTGAGTTACCTACCTAAGTGAAAGCACTGGAAAAGGCGAAATTAACATAGACCTTCGATGTACAATGGGGTTATGTCCCAACAGACCATATGTTGAAAACGTTGTAAGTGGAAAATGCATTTAATAAACCTGACCTACAAGCATCAGAGCTTTCTTAGCCTGGCTGACCTTAAATGCACTCAGAACGTGCCCATCAGCCCATCAGCCCAGGTGGGCCAAATCCTCTCGCACAAAGGCTGTCTGATAACCGGGTGTTGACTACCTCGTGTCATGTACTGAGGACTGTCCTGAAAGCGAAGGGCACAGCGGTTGTCGGTTGTCGGTGGGTCTGTCTGCCCTCGAGATCGCCGGCTGCCTGGGAGCTACGGCTCACCACCCAGCATCCGAGAGGGCATCCGATCATGCGTTGCGAGCCCGGGACATGATCCATGTTCCAAGTTCCAAGTACAGTTTCTGCTTGAATACCTACCCTTTCACAACCACCGTAAAGTCGAAAACATATTAAGTTGAACTGTCAGAGTGAGTTCCAAATTTTTTCTCCCCGACCTCTGCCCTCGGGGACTGACAGGAGTCTCATGAGCTACCATTTTTGGTGTCTTCACTTATTCCTGCCACCCCGTTTTTCAAATCCCATCTCCTCGTTTGTTGGCTGTGTGACCACAGGAAGTTGCTAGACCCCTCTGAGCTTCTGTTTCTTCATCTAGAACATGGGGTAATGATCCCGACCTGAGGTGCAGAGCGGCTGGCTTGCGACCTACCCTTGATAATGTTGGTTTGGGTCTCCCTTTTCCTTTCCTTCTTTACCTCCCGCCCCCCTGCTCTCTGCTGCAATTTCATCACGGAACAATTCCCATAACTTTGGATGCATGCTTTTACTTCTGTCTCTAGCCAGAAGACCAAAAAAAAATGATAATAAGTGAAATCATGTGAATTACGGGCTGCAGACTTCAGCGGCGGACCACTCCAGACTTTCCAGGGATGGTTCTGAGTAGGAACCACGTCGGTGATGAACTCCACAGTCCGCTAGATGAGAGCACTTCACATTCAGATGACCATTCTTACTCCCCCCACCCAAAAGAATGGGGTCGGATGAATTTGGAGGTCCAGAGTGAATTTTCTCTCATCATTGCCTCTGTGTAATTTTATCCACAGGAAAAAAGGAAATAGTTAAAAGTCTTTGCCACCTGAATTACTTAATATTTTCCCGTCTTATTTTTTTCCCCCTCTGGTAATGTTTAATGGCTTGAATAATACAGACAAATCAGAGGCAGGATGGGAAGCTTTCAAAAATACATTCATTCCAAAAAAAAAAAAAAAATTCATTCCGAGTTGGAACTCCTTTGTTTTCCTACAGAAAGAGTGGTTCATAATTGGTAACATTCAGTATGCCTGAAATTTAGAGATGGTTGGGTAATGGATTTTGTCTTTATTTTAGTATATGTTGCTTTATGTCTCCATTTTTTGTCATTTAAGTCTTTGACCCCCAAGTGCTATGGTATTTCACCGTTTTTCTAATGCACTCACTTAAAAATGAAAGTGTGTAATTATATAATCTTAAGGAGGCAAAATACTTTCTAGTTAGGACACTGAAAGAATAAATCATAAGGGTAAATATTACTACACATGACTGTGCAAATACGCATTTAATGTATATCAAAATATATCTTATATAAAATTAAAGCAAATAACTAATGAGGAGGAAGAACTTTAAAGAACTTTATGTGACAATTAGGGCCACAATTAAACCTCTGACGTCGGCTCACATCATGATCTCACAATTCATGAGTTCAAGCCCCGTGTCAGGCGCTGCGCTGACAGTTGAGAGCCTGGAGCCTGGTTCCAATTCTGTGTCTCTCTCTCTCTCTCTAACCCTCCCCTGATCATTCTCTTTTTTCTCTCTCTCTCTGTCTCAAAAATTAAATAAACATTTTAAAAAATTTTAAATAAAACATGTGACCATTAAGTTTAATATCCTTAATTTTAACAAGAGTGTGCTCCCAAATCGAGGACATAAATGAACAAATAAATAGAAGAAGGTGAGCACAAGATGTATTTCATAATGCAGTATAAGCGATTGAGTAATGAATATATGGGACTATAAAATAATCCCAGTGATAAAATAATATAAATTAACATTGGAAAACAGTGTTTTCAGATACTCTAATTGGCATATTGGTTTCTTTTTTCATTTGTCAATTTAATGTTGGTAAGGGTGCAAAAAATGGGAATGTTCATGTGTACCATTACTAGGGATGGAATACATAAAGGGTATTAATTTCTTTAACCCATAACTCTTCATTTAATAATTTACCCTAAGGAAATATTCGCAGAGATTTCATTGCAATGATATTTATTTTCATGTTCTTTCGAATGGCTAAGAAATAGCAGAGAGTTAATATATAACCAACAGGGAATTAACTAATGGAATTACGTATCTATCCGGGAGAAAACTATGCAGCTATTAAAAATGACACTGCAGATTGTCTCAATCTCTTCTGTGGAAGTCCACTTAAATGATTAAAGGCAAAAGGCAAAATACTGAGAGATCAAAACAAGCAAACATATGAAAATGGAGAAGGGACAGTCAGCCGGGTCACGTGGGAGCCAGAAACAGAAAGCAGCTACCCATTAAATACAAAAAGATTGCACTAAATATATCATGATCCTGAGTTTTAAAAATAGATATGCATAGAAAATATTACGGGAAAAATCCCTGGTGGTAGAAGTGTGGAGGATTTTTACTTCCTTTTTTGGAATTTCTATTTTCTAAATTCTCTGTAATCAACTAGGATGATGTAAGTAGTGAGGGGAAATCTACATTTTAATAAAGAAAAATAAATCGAATAAGGGCATACAATTTTAAATGTAAAAAAGAACTTAGGATCCTAAATTAACCCTTATGAAAAGATAATTATCCATATTAATGGGAAACCATTTATAACCCAGCAGACAACAAGGTCACAGTTGGTAATATTCTGAGCATCTTCTTTTGCTCCTGAAATTCGTTGTTTCTACTTGATAGATGTAGGTGGTGCACCTTTAAGAATATATTTAATCTACAGGAAAATGATAAATATTGATTTTTTTTTTTACAAATAGTTTATTGTCAAATTAGTTTCCACATAACACCCAGTGCTCATCCCCACAAGTGCCCTCCTCCATGCCCATCCCCCCTCCCCCCACATCCATCAGTCCTCAGTTTTTGTCAGCATTCAAGAGTCTCTCATGGTTTGCCTCTCTCCCTTTCCCCCACCATTTCCCCCCTTCTTCTCCCCCCTTGGTCCTCTGTTAAGTTCCTCCTAATCCTCCTATACGTGCACACATATGATATGTGTCCTTCTCTGCCTGACTTATTTCGCTCAGCAGAACACCCTCAAGGTCCATCCATGTTGCTACACATGGCCAGATTTCATTGTTTCTCATTGCCATGTAGTATTCCATGGTATAGATAAACCACATCTTCTTGATCCATTCATCTGTTGATGGACACTTAGGCTCTTTCCATGTTTTAGCTATTGTGGAGAGTGCTGCTATGAACATTGGGGTCCATGTGCTCCTGTGCCTCAGCACTCCTGTATCCCTTGGGTAAATTCCTAGCAGTGCTATTGCTGGGTCATAGGGGAGTTCTGTTGTTAGTTTCCTGAGGAACCTCCACACTGTTTTCCAGAGGGGCTGCACCAGTTTACATTCCCACCAACAGGGTAGGAGGGTGCCCGTTTCTCCACATCCTCACCAGCATCTAGAGTTCTCTGATTTGCTCATTTTAGCCACTCTGACTGGCGTGAGGTGGTATCTCAGTGTGGTTTTGATTTGTATTTCCCTGATGAGGAGCGATGCTGAGCATCGTTTCATGTGTCTGTTGGCCATCTGGATGTCCTCTTTGGAGAAGTGTCTGTTCATATCTTCTGCCCATTTCTTCACTGGGTTGTTTGTTTTTCGGGCACATAGTTTGGTGACTTCCTTATAGATTCTGGATATTAACCTTTTATCTGATATGTCATTTGCAACTATCTGTTCCCATTCCATTGGTTGCCTATTAATTTTCTGGGTTGTTTCCTTGGCTGTGCAGAAGCTATTATTGATGTTTTTTTAAAGAGCACTTTTTTAAAGAGCAGTTTTAGTTTCACAACAAAATTGAGAGGAAAGCACAGAGATTTCCCATATCCCTCTGCCCCACACGTGCGCAGCCTCCGCTCTGTCAGAGGCCACCCCCAGCATGGGACATTTGTCACCATTTACGAATCTGCATTGACCCGTCATCCTCACCCGGAGTCTGCAGTTGACACTAGGGGTGCTTTTGGTGGTGCATTGAATAAATGCATCCATCCCTGTGGTAGCACAAAGAAGACTTCCACCTCCTAAAATACCCGTGCTCTGCCTGATGCGTCCCTCCCTCCCTCTCCCCTGGCAACCACGGATCTCTTTCCAGGCTTTTTTTTGCCTCTTCCAGAATGTCATAGAGCTGGAGTCCTAGAGTACGGAGCCTTTTCAGATCGGCTTCTTTCACTTAGTGAAATGCATTTAAGGTTCATCGGTGTCTTTTCACGGCTTGAGAGCTCACTTCTGTTCAGTGCTGTGTAGCCTCCCATCGTCTGCATGGACTGTGGGGAATGTGCCCTTCACCTACTGAAGGACATCATGGCCGCGTCCAAGTTTTAGCAAATGTGAATACAGCTGCTTTAAGCACCCACGGGCAGGTCCGTGCGTGGGTGTATGTTTTCAGCTCCTTCGGATGAACACCAAGAAGCACAACTCGGCTGTATCCCGCGGTGAGAGTAGGTTTTGTTTTGTAAGAAACCGCTATGGCATCTTCCAAAGTGGTGGCGCCATGTTGCATTTCCATTCAGTTAAACTCTTACACATCCATGGAAGTCGGTCATCCAAACACACTGAGACATTTAAAGAGAAAGACAATCTCTTTTTTTTCTTAAATAGTTTATCGTCAAGTTGGTTTCCATATAACACCCAGTGCTCATCCCCCAAGTGCCCTCCCCCATGCCCATTACCCCCCTTCCCCTCCCCCCACACCCATCAGCCCTCAGTGTGTTCTCAGCATTCAAGAGTCCCTCATGGTTTGCCTCCCTCCCTCTCCCCCACTACATCCCCCTCCTTCTCCCCCACGGTCCTCCGTTAAGTTCCTCCTAATCCTCCTATAGGTGCAAACGTATGGTATTTGTCCTAAAAAGGGAAGGACAGTCTTAAAACTGCTCCAGTAGTTGGGACAGGACTCTGTCTAGCAGGAACGGAGTATATTGTCGTTTAAAAACACGCTTTTCTCCCCACCTCCCTCCCTTGTCTGTTTGCTCTGGTGGCTGATGACCAGGCCAGCCTGGGGGCAGCTTTGTATGTCTCTGAACTCCTCCCAAAACACGTCAGTTTGCCAGCAAGAACGGCCTTACTTTCTAAGAACACTTACCTCTCAGAGTGAATTTTGAAGACATTCACTTCTTTGTGGGCAGACAGTGTCCGGAAGCGAGCATCTCAGAGGCAAGCCTCCCGGGGAGGGAAATGTGATTCACCATCAGCGCTGCAGTGTGATTACCTTTCTCAGGATGTGCTCTCCAGGCCCCTTCCGCGGCCCCGGGAGAAGGGGGGACGCTGGTGGCCTTCAAACGACAAGAACCAGAGACTTGAATGGCTGCCAGGATGCCTCGAGGAAGAAACAGCTGCGATCAGCAGGAAGGCACTAGACGACTTGGCAGGAAGCTAGACCGGGCAAGAGACGGGGGAGCGAAGGTTCGGAGCCACATAGCTGAGTGCTGACTTAACTCGGGGCTCGCCCTGGCCGCTCCCAGGGGGCGCCCCTCATCTTCAGAGTTAATCTCTGGGGTTTCTGGCTGCCTCACTCTATTCAACCCCAGCACTGTTGGGACCCCCGAGCGCTGTCCTCACAGTGTGGGGGGCGGGCTGGGCTGGGGGTGGGGATGCCCCTGCGGGCTGTCTAACCACCACCGTGATGTCCCCTGGCTCGGGCCCGCCGTTCCTGCCAAGAGTCATAAACCAGCACTTCCAACCTGTTGCCGTGAAGGTGGAGTCCACAGTCACTTCTCCCCCCGCGCCTTCAGCGCCCAGCTGAACTCCCGGCTAATTAGACCCAGAGGAGCCAGGGAGCCGCGTGTTGACGACCGTGTTCTCGGCTACGCAGCGCTAGGACACGTTGCTTTGCTTTGGCCGCAACTGCGAGTTTCTGTGTTAGTAGTCTGCCGCCTCGGTGGAGCCTGCGGTATTTAAGGGGTGCTCCTCCCCTCCAGGTCACTTTCCACCAGTACGCTGCAGAGCACATTCGGTGTAAAGGGGGAGCCGGGAGGGGGAGAGAGAGCCATTCCGATGACAGGCGTCCCGGGCTCACCGGGACCCCTCAGCTGTCACCTGCCCTAAGAGTATTTAAAAGAATCTGCAGCAAAATTTGCTGAACACAGAAGAATGGGCAGCCGTAACTAGTTCTCGGTCCCTCTGGGACGCTGGGAGACCGCCCTGGGGTTATGGGCGCCAATACCCTCTGGTAGGCAGGGCAGGGACCGCGATCATGGACGATGTCCCCCTCGTCAGTGGGATGCATTGGCACAGGTGTGCTTCTCACTCATGTCAGTGGCCTTCACAGGACAGCCTCGTCGCTGGGCTGAGATGCCCAGGGCCCCCAGGGACTCCTCTCCGTGCATCCCCGCTGCCGAGCCAGAGGCCACGTGGGGACTCACATGACCACTCTTTACACAAGCTACCCAGGCTGGAAGTTTGTGTGACTTCCAGCCACGTGTCACTGGCGGATGCAAGTCAGAGGAGTAAGACTGTCTATTCCACTGGGTGCATGGAAAAACTGAGGATTTGTTGATCGATACTCCCCGCACCTGCCGGAGGAGACAGACAGACCGACTGCTGCTCTAGGGCTAAGAAAGGGACAGGGGTTGCCGCCGGACCAGAGCATATCCGTCACCCTCCAAAAGAAATTCTGTCGTGCTGAGGGGGTTGCTCTCCATTTTGCCCTCCCCCACCCCATGCAACCACTGATGTGGAGCTACCTGTTCCGGACACACTGCAGAGAGAGAACCCTATGGAACCCGGTCTTTTGTGGCTGCCTTCTTCTTCTTCTTTTTTTCTTTCTTAATGTTTTATTTATTTCTGAGAGAGAGAGAGAGAGAGACAGTGTGAGCAGGGGAGGGTCAGAGAGAGAGGGAGACACAGAATCCGAAACAGTCTCCAGGCTCTGAGCTGTCAGCACAGAGCCCAACGCGGGGCTCGAACCCACGAACCATGAGATCATGACCTGAGCCGAAGTTGGATGCTCAACCGGCTGAGCCACCCAGGCGCCCCTGTGGCTGCGTTCTTTCACTTAGCACGATGTTCTCAAGGTTCATGTCTCCACACGGGTCAGGGCTTCGTTCCTTTTTATGGGTAAGTAACATCTCTCGTGTGGATACACCATGAGTGTGCGTACATTGTTGAGGGACATAAGGGTTATTCTCACTTTTTGCCGATTATGAGTCATGCTGCTGTCCACAGTTTTCCTTCAAACACATTTTCCATTCTTTTGGGGAGGAGAGGAATTAGTAGATCAGTTTAACTCTGTGGAGCTGTCAAACTTTTCTGCATAGTGACTGCATCACTCAGATTCCCCCCGGCAGCGTGGGAAGGCTCCAATTTCTCCACATCCTCAGCAACACTTGTTACTGTCTTTTTTTTTTTTTTTTTGAGAGTGAGAGAGAGGTGGGGAGAGGAGCAGAGAGAGGGAGAGAGAGAGAACTCCCCGCCCCCCCACCCCCCACCCTGAGCAGGCTCCACGCCCCATGTGGGGCTGGGTCCAACACCCGGGAGATCACCATCCACCTGATATCAAGAGTCGGGCACTCAGCCGACTGAGCCACCACACACGTGCCCCAACGCTTGTTATTTTCTGTTTCTTTGATCAGAGTCTCCCGGACGGGAGGCAGCCTCTCACCATGGGTTCGACTTTCCTTTCACTGATGGCCACTGGCCTTGAGCGTCTCATCCGCTTGCCCGTAAATCACTTCTGGAGAAACGTCCAGATCTCGAACTGTGTTTCGAGCTCTCTGTTGCCGCTTCAGGGCTGCCGCCGGCACAACCGTGTTAGCTGCCTGCAGATCCAGAGAAAGGGCGTTTCTGGGCTCACCCCACACCGGAGCTGCAGGCGGAGACGCGTTTGGGTGCCCAGGGAAAGCCCCAACACCCCCAGCAGCTGCACGGACTCCCTCGGGAAGGATCCTCTCTTTGGTTCCTCTTTCGGGGTCTCCAAAGAGGCAGTCAGAACACTTGCGCATCTGGTCCCAGCAGGTCTTCAAACCCAGTTTCGTTTCTGTTTATGAAGGTGTAAAACACTCCAGGCTATATTTAACGGTTTCAGGTCCAGCCTTGGTCTTGAACATGGCTCCTGGCTTACCCGGAGAAGCCGCCTTTCCAGGGCCAACCTGCTTCCCTACCTAACCTGAAGCATGTGTAGGGATTTTTCTAGCAGTCCAAATGTCAAAGAGACTAATCCAGGCTTTGTGAGTGGCAAGGAACAACTTTTCTGGATGTGTGTGTGTGTGTGTGTGTGTGTGTGTATGTGTGTGTGTGTGTGCTGTCTAAGCAAGCATGCATATATTCTGTTGTACCATTAACTACATTTCAAAGTAGCACTTAGAGCTCTGTAATAAGATTAATACCAGACTGTGCAGTACATCTTCAGAGTCCTATGAAACAGGACCTTTAAGAAATTTAATATTTTTCTTAGCTTGAGAGAGAGAGAGAGAGAGAGAGAGAGAGAATCCCAAGCAGGCTCCATACTGTCAGCGTAGAGCCCGATGTGGGGCTTAATCTCACGAACCGTGAGATCATGACCTGAGCCGAAATCAAGAGTCGGATGCTCAGCCGACTGAGCCACCCAGGAAGCCCCAGTTGGAATTCTTATAAAGTGAACTAACAAACAGAACAAATTCACTAGGAAAAGGAAGAAGAGTATGTCTTGTGTCCGAAGCTGCGAATACCAACCTGAACCATTCTGTGACCTTTTGAGCTGGTAATAGTTGCTCCACACCCATCATTTCAGCCACTCGCCTCTCTTTCTCTGCAGTGAGGGGCAGAAGAGGCTTAAAACAGCAAGGCCCAAGGGTTCCTCTTTAGGAAGAAGAGACAGATCACAAAGTCCCTGAGCTGGGCTCCCGCAGCAGCGGTGGGTATTCTCGAAGGGGAAAGGGAGCCCCTGAATTACTGAGTCCTTAGGAAATGAAGAGAAGCCATCCACCAGACACTGGCCTGGGTCTGAGAAAGGGTCTGCCTCGTTTGAGCGTAAGGCAAACAGAGCCGGAGAGGAGCATCTCACCATTTAATACTTGACAAAGAGCTTCAGGCAAGGAAACACCTTCCAGATGAAATCGGGAAGTGAAACAGGCCACGTGGGTGCACATTCAAGAGCTTCTGGGCTGGTTTTCGTTCCCTTCTGAAACTTAACACTTGTGCTGAACGAAGTTTGCTGCGGATCAAGGTTAAGTGAGGAAAGGAAATGATGTTTAACTCCCATTAAAAGGAAAGAGGTTTCTGAGAAGCCGTGAGGATGTTGTTTGAGAAAGCAGGGGTAGGGAGTGTGCGTATCAATGGATGTTCTGGGTTCAGCAGATCCCCCAGCTGTCCCCTTGCAGAGGGATCCTGTGAAACTCGGTGCATTTCTGTGTTGATAAAGAGTAAGGAACGTGCGCCTTTAGACGGGGCCGCCGAGGGGAGCCTTGGAGTCTTCAGTTACTGTTACACCTTCCTATAAAGTCCCTGCAAGGCCCAGGAATTAAAAATGCCAGCTGGGCTGGGGGGCTCCCTGGATGGTTCCGTAGATTCAATGACCGACTCTTGATATCTTGATATTGGCTCAGGTCATGATCCCAGGGTTGTGGGACCGAGCCCCGCATCGGGGCTGAGCAGGGGGTCCGCTTGGGATTTTCCCTTTCCGTCCCTCCCCTCTTCCCTTTTCCCATCTCTCACTTGTGTGCGCTCTCTCTAAAAATAATAATAAATAATAAATAAAATTGCCACTCAGGGCTCTGGAATATAGAGCCTTCAGACCCAGAGGATGAGCCCCAGGGAGGCATTTGCCCACCATGTTCTTGCCTGGACTCACATGCACACTTCAGCTATATTTCCAAGCAAAAACATCTGTGAACACGACCCCACAAAACCCACATTGGTTGAGGTCTTCCTTCAATTTTATGGTGTTCCAGTGGTGTCTTGATTCTCTCCTCTTGGCTCTAAATTACTCCTGACACTCAGTTCCCCCTTCTGCCCTCCACCTCGCCAGCCTCTCTAGCCTCCTTTTCTGCTCTCCCCTCTTTCTCTCTGGTTCCCTGCACCTCTTCCGGGGCTGGTGATGGGCGTGGCAGGAGGTGTTCACAAGCAGAAACGGGCAAGGCAGAAGGATGGTGGAAAGAGATGGGTCAAAGCTGCCCCCAGACCCCCCCCACCCCCAGCCTCCAGCCCACAACTCAGGCTCAACTCCAACCATCTACCCCTTTGCTACATTGTCGAGACTTTTTCACACCCAGGCTGTACCTTCCCAAATTTCAAAGCTCAAAGCAATCCACTCCAACAGATAGTCAACTGGTAACATGTCTAATTTGTTATCAGAGTGTCTCTGCAATTTGTAGAGTGGTGTTTTCTCTTGTTTTGTTTTGTTTCGTTTTCGCCAGAGTCATTTTACCAACTCTCGGTCTGATTATTTGCAGGAAGCCCTGGTCATCATGAGTTAAACAGGGATTTCAAAATGTTATCACCTTATGTAAACATCCTGCTCCACACCCTGGTACATACCTTCAGAATTGTTTATTGTTTTACATAGACATTTCGTTCCCACCCTACACCTTCCCTCACGTTAATTCTGATTGTAATTTTTAAAGTAAATACTGCAAATGATCACGTATGGAATAGGAGCGAGCAAAACCATGCTAAGGAATTCATGATTTAACGGGAAGGGTGTGAGGAATATGGTGTTAGAATTCCGCGCATGCTCCTATTACAGATGATCATCTTATTCGTCTGACTCCATTTACAGATGAGAAAACTGAGGCCCAGGAATGTGGTAAAATCCTCACAAAGTTGCACATGAGTTGGGAGGAATGACCTGTCGGCCTCCTAAGCCTCCTTCTGTGTTCAGGGTATTTGTACCTGGAAAGGCTTGGAAACGCCCACCCCCTACCCCCATCTCCTTTCGTCTTCTCAGCCTCAAGGTCACTTCTTCCGGAGTAGTTTCTGTGAAAACCCCTTGAGCCCATTAGCTACCAGGGCGCCCCCTACTTTTTGGTTGTGTACATATCAGACCTGCACTCTGAACTGTGAACTCCTTTCCTCAGTTGTGTGACAGGGAGCTCCCCAGGGTGTCCAGTGGCTGAATCGATATTTGTTGAATATTCATTCAGGCCTCCTGCTGCCCCAGCCCTGTGCGCTTGCCTTTACACCAGGATCTGCAAAAGTTAGCGGGTACTTTTAAGATAGTTCTTTCTTTCTGCTGTGTCATTTCGAGGCAAAGAGGTTTAAGCTCAGCCAGTTAAGTGTCCAACTTTGGCTCAGGTCATGATCTCATGGGTTTGTGGGACTGAGCCCCGCATCGGGCTTTGCGCTGACAGCAAAGAGCCTGCTTGGGATTCTCTCTCAACCTTTGTCTCTGCCTCTCCCCTGCTCACGGGTACTCTCTTTCTCTTTCAAAATAAATAAACTTTAAAAAAACAAACAAATAAATCCTTAAAATATACCTGGAGTACCACCAAAGGTGACACATCTGATTTTTGGTACCTGAGAAAATCAAGTTACCATACTTCTTACACAATGTGATCCCATTTTGTTGAACTATCTGTGCATTAAAAAAAAAACAAAAACTTAAAGGCTGATGCCCAAAGTGTAAAAGCAGCCATAGGAAGCACTGTATTTTTCTCTTTAGGCTTTTCTGTGTCTTCCAAATTTTATATGTTCTCCAAACGTTATTGTTTTGTTCTTGTAAACAGACAATGCTCTTTACAAACTACATAGTTTTGCTAATTACTTTAAAAATACTATTTATGGGGCACCTGGGTGGCTCAGTTGGTTAAGCATCCAACTTCGGCTCAGGTCATGATCTCACAGTCTGTGGGTTCCAGCACCGTGGCGGGCTCTGTGCTGACAGCTCAGAGCCTGGAGCCTGCCTCACATTCTGTGTCTCCCTCTGTCTCTGCCCCTCCTCCACTCACACTCTGTCTCTCTTTCTCAAAAATAAATAAACATTTAAAAAATAAAAACAAATAAAAATAAAAATAAAAATACTATTTAACACTTGCAAATAATTTCAGGATTATTAATCATTTCTTACCCTCAAGTGTTAGATGAGTAACACTATCATAATGAACTGGATCAAGCACTGGAGTCTTGGGCAGAATTACAGGTCAAATCCTAAGAATTTTGAGTGACAACATATGATATCTGTCCTCTGACTGACTTATTTCACTCACCATATTACCTTTCAGTTCCATCCATATATTCTCATATACTTATATCTATCGTTTATATAAGCCACGTCTTCTTTATGTGGAACACGAGAAACTTAACAGAAGACCATGGGGGAAAGGAAGGGGGAAAATAGTTACAAACAGAGCTGGGGAGGAGGCAAACCGTAAGAGACTCTTAAATACAGAGAACTAGCTGAGGGTAGACGGGGTGGGGGGGTAGAGAGGGGAAATGGGTGATGGGCATTGAGGAGGACGCTTGTTGGAATGAGCACTGGGTGCTGTATGCAAGCGATGAACCACTGGAGTCTACCCCCCAAAACCAAGGGCACACTGTACACAGTGTATGTTAGCCAATTTGGCAATACATTATATTTTTTAAAAACTCCTAAGAATTCTTTTTGCCAGATCCTCTACTCATTCAACTCTTGTTCTTACAAAGGAAATTAGCGCTAGCTGCTTTGTGTTAGTTTGGACCTTCCCCAAAGTTGGGCTCTGAGGCATGATTTGAGTGGAAGTAGTTTGCTCAGGAAGGGATCTCAGAAGCACGGTGAAGGGATGGAGAAGCAAGGTGGGCAAGGAGGAAAACTAACAAAGTCCGCGGTAGTGACGGACCCATGGGCACCCGGGGCTCAGGTCTGCGTGAGAACTCGGCCAGGATGTGCGGAGATTCCTTACAGCTCCTCCCCCAAAGATGGAAGGGCGCAGGGCTGTCCACCCACCAACCTCCATCCCTTATTGACCCAAGAAAGCCCTAAGGTTGACAGGGACCCGGGGCCTGAGTAAGAGGCTGCAAGGGACCTGGTGCTATAATGACAGAACCTCATCCACTCGTGCACCAAACAGCTCTAACATCACGATGCCTTAACAGAGTCTGCTTCCCTTGTTGCTCAGCTATACTTCATGGCAGGTCAGGGGGCTTCCCTGGGAAGCTTGGCCTCAAATCTTATCTCTGTCCTTTCTGCAGGTCACCGTCTCAGAGCCCTCTGCCCCCACGGCCACATGGATGGGGAAGACGGAGGTTGTGGAAGATGCCGCATGATGCGGGGTGGCCCAAGCTGGTGGCAGAGGGCGTGACTTCTGTAGGTGCCCATTCTGAACACTTAGTCATGCAGCCTGCATCTAACTGCACAGGACGTGTGGAAATGCAATGTCCCACGTGCCCAAGAAGGCAAGGGGGTGGGTGAGCATCTAACAACATCCTGATGTGCTTCTCATCTCCCTGTCTGAGCCTGTGAACTCTCTAAATAGCTGGCACTTTTTTTTTTTTTGAGAGAGAGAGAGACAGAGAGCGAGAGAGAGAGAGAGAGCACGTGCACCAAGCAGGGGAAAGACAGAGAGCAAGAGAATCCCAGGCTATCAGTGCAAAGGGCTCAGTCACAACAACTGTGAGATCGAAACCTGAGCTGGGATCAAGAGTCAGACACTAAAAAAATAAAAATAAAAAAAAATAAAAAAGGCGAACGCTTAACCAACTGAGCCACCCAGGCACCCCCTCTAAATGGCTGGCACTTGCTGGAAACTGTACACCGCTTTTTATGGAAAATGAGCTTGAGTTCTTTATATAGGCTCTTTCAGATGCAAATGATTCCATGGAATAGTTAATACTGAGGAGCACAGAAGAGAAACCATGGTCCAGGGGCGCGTGGGTGACTCGGCGGTTAAGCCTCTAACTTCGGCTCAGGTCATGATCTCACAGTTCGTGAGTTCGAGTCCCGCATTGGGCTCTGCGGTGACAGCTCAGAGCCTGGAGCCTGCTTCAGATTCTGTGTCTTCCTCTCTCTTTGCCCCTTCCTTGCTCATGCTCTGTGTCTCTTTCTCTCTCAAAGAGAAATAAACATTAAAACAAATTAAAAAATTAAAAAAAAAGAGAAATCTTGGTCTTTAGTGCGTTAGACTGGGGCTCAGAACATCCAAGCACTCATTCCAGAGGTGCTTTTGACTGAGCATTTGATTTTGGATGTAAATCACATGTCTTGATCTAAAAACTAATAACTCTCTTACAGGTATAATATTCTATGACTGCTTGAGCTAAGTAGCTGGTTCCTTATTTTTTAAGGAACTTATTTTTACATATTTATAGATGTTTTATATTTGTACAGATATATATACATGTGCATATTATGTATATACTAACACATACACATATATATACATACTATGTTGTACACACAAGTAAAAAACTATACATATCTCTGATGGTTAATTTTAAGTGTCAGCTTGACTGGTCCACAGGGTACCCAGGTGCAACATGATTTCTGGGTGTGTCTCTGAGGGGGTTTCTGGAAGAGACAATCCTTTGAATTAGTGGATTCACATGAGTGGCCATCGTCCCGTCTGCTGAAAGCCTGAATAGAACAAAAAGGTGGAAGAAAGAAATTTGCCCTGCTTGCTTCCTGCCTGCCTGCTGAGCTGGGACTCCAGCCTTCTGCCCTTGGACTTGGATTTATATCATCGGTGCTCATGTTCTCAGACATTTAGACTCACACATAGGGCAGACTGTGAGACTTCTCAGCTCCCATAATCCTGTAACCCAAACCCTCATAATTCTCTCTCTCTCTCTCTCTCTCTCTCTCTCCCCATCCCTGCCCCACCCGCACCCCCATTCCTGTCTCCATCCCCATCTCTAACTCTGTGTCATCTCTTACTGGTTCTGTTTGCCTGGAGAGCCCTGGCTGGCACAGTACATGACGAGGTCAGGCCCAGGCGGAGTAAGAACCGAGGCCAAGTGCACTAGAACATCCACTCTTAAATGGTCTATACTTGTTGAACTACCTTTTCTGTTCATCACATCTTTTTAGATTCTTACCCTCCCTTCCGAGAAGAAGCGCATTTATTCTGCAGACCACTGGCCAGCCCGGCAGGTGTGTGTGGTCAGGCGAGAGCCAATACGGGCAGCAACCGCGGGTTAAATCCCGTTCTAGGTGGACGCCGGTAGAAGAAACACAGGTCCTGTTGTGAAACCCGGGAAAGTTCAGGCCTGTAGTCAATCCAGTCTCACCCGCAGGGCCCTGCACCTTCTCAGTTCTTGTGTTTCTAAGCGAGAGGGGCTTCTGCTGTTTATGATACACCGGAGACCAGTAACACATGTACCGATTAAAAAGCTACATTTTTTTAGCTAAGAAAACAGTGCATGGCGCCAAGTGGCAGGGAAGTCTTTTCCCAGCAAGCCTTGTGCAGTCTGAACAGCTTGTACATGAAGGACCATAACCTTGGGAAACTCAGCTAAAAGGACCCAATATTATTGTAGGACAGTCATCCAGTGAGAACCCATTTTATTTCAGAAGAAAACACCAGGTGATGATTTTATGTCAGGTGCATGAAAAAATGACCGTGTTAGACGGGTTGGGTTAACTTTCCCCTTTACTAATTTAGTCACACCTGCCTTTATTTATTGAGTGGCAGACATAAAGCGGACCCTGTGGCGGGTGCTGGGTCAGACCCAGCTTCCATAGGTTGGCCTCTGAGGGGTGGTTGATGAAACAATGGCCCATGTCCCTCCTGTCCTCAGATAGTCTGAGTTCTGGATTGAAACAGTGACAATGGAAACTGCATGTGTCCTTTCTCTTCTGCAACAGAAGTGACTGAAATTCTTGCCACAATTTCCTACAGCTCTGTGAGGATGACGGGGCAGGGGGCCCAGTGAAGTAGAAGAGGGGAACACGCATTTAGTATGTGCTCAGTGCTGTCCTAACCATGAGGCCGACTCTACTATCCTTGCCATTTCACTGAATTGGAAGCAGGTAAGAGTAGGTCATTTTCTTTGGATTAGAGGAACTAATTTAATCATGTTATGTGGGCAACACAATTGCCATACCATGTCATTCTGTTAGCGCAAAGAGCGACAGAGGGGCACCTGGGTGGCTCAATTGGTTAAGTATCCAACTCTTGATCTTGGCTCAGGTCATGATCTCACAGTCTGTGAGTTTGAGCCCCACATCAGGTTCTGTGCCAACAGCACGAAGTTTGCTTGGGGTCCTCTCTCCCTTTCTCTCTGCCCCCGCTACCTCACTCATGGTTGTGTGCACGCGCTCTCTCTCTCTCTCTCTCAAAATAAACGCATTTAAAAAAAAGAAGAACTACATAAAAGAGCAAATGTCCTCCCCCTTCCCTGACCCCAAGTAAGATTGAAGAGTTTAGAGTCTTCAAATTGGATCAAACATACAAGACAGGATGCTATAGAGATCACACAGTCTGATATACAGAAGGACTATTCATTCATTTCGTTATTCAACACATGAAAGAATTACCCACCCTGGACTGGCATCTGGGATCCAAAGATGAATTGCCTCAAAAAAGCACTTAGGCCAGTGGACAAGAAAAATGTGTAAACAAATATTTACCGTGAGGTGTGATGAAGTCATAAATAAAACGTGTGGATAGTGGGAAGGGGGAAGGTTGAAGACTTATTAATACTAATAACTAGTTCATACTGATCACTTATTCTAGGCTCGGAGTTGGTCTAAGAGCTGAACACACAGTAAGTCTTTTAACCGTTACAGTGTTCCTAGGATGCAGGTACCCATCTATTCCCAAATTGAGACAAGAAAAGTGGGGTGCTACGAGGTTAAATGTCATGCACAAGGTTTTTGGGAGAGACAGCATGCTGTGGACCCTGAGCATTCCTAAGTGATCTTGCTGGGTGGGTCCAGAACTTAAGGCCCTGATCGCTCTCTTCCTGGACTGGTTCCCTAGGGCTGCGTTTGCAATGAGAAGCATTGAGAGATGAGGTAACATCTCTCCCTGGAGAAGAGAAGGCTTTTCCTTCCACTTACTATAAAAGTGATGGCTCCCTCCAGCCCAGTGATCCTTTCCTATAAGGTAACTCGCTGCATACGCACACGTCAACATGGGCTCTTTGCATGGCCACCATGATATGTGAGAGTCATGGGGCATCAACACAGGCTTCCATGAAGCCCAATTTACTGCTTTTGTCTCTGACCCAGGAGTCGTGTCTTCTACCAGCATCTATGAAACACTGACAGGCAAGGTTGATGGCCGAGAAGTAGGATAAAATCTCAAATTCTGCATAGCTCTTGACAAGGCCACACAGCCAGTAAGTGATGGTGAACTTTGAATCTGAGCCTGGATAGTTTGGCTCTGAGGTCCACAGTCTTAAACACCACTAGCACTGCACCAAGGGTAGGTAACTAATTTTCCCTCGTAGAGTAAAGGCAGATTTTTAAAAAGAGAATGTGTTGCTTAGATTGCATTTTGAAGCATAAATGGGAAGGTAACAGAAGATAAGGGAGAAAGAACATTCCAGGTCTCTGGAGCAACTCGTGCAGTTTGGAAGCATCTGGTATGTTCTAGACGCTGAAAGAATGGTGTTGTCAGATGGCAGCATCCTGTGAAATTTGGCTGGGGAATAGGGCAAGAGATGTGGTTGGAAAGACAGGTAGAGGCCAGAACATGAATGGTCAGTGTGGCCATTTTTCTCTACCTGTGGACTTAACGTTCCCAGATACCAGCTACCTCCAGTTACCGTCCACATCAAGTACATATGTTGAAATCCTAACCCCCAGCATGGTAGTATTGGGGGGGGGTCTTTGGGACGTGAGCCATCATGGGTGGATTAGTGCCCTTATGCAGGAGATCCCAGGAGTCTCCCTCACCCTTTCCACCATGTGAGGACCCACCCAGCAAGAAGATGGATCTCATGAGACTCCGAATCTACTGGTCCCTTGATCTTGGACTTCCAGCCTCTAGAGCTGTGAGACATAAATTTCTGTTATGAGCCATCTACCCACGGCATCCTGTTCTAGCAGTCAGATGGTCTAAAGCACTTGTAGGTATCTTTGTAAGGACGTTAAGCAGGGACAGGACGTGACTCGATTTGTGTTTTTGAAATGTTCCTTGGGAATAGTGTGCAAGATGAACTGGAGGGTCTGCAAGCAGGAAGCGGTTGTGATAGTCTAAGTGTGAGGTAATGAGGGCCTGAACTTTGAAGCATGTATATTTTCAAGTGCCAGTGTTTTAATATAATGCCTAATGAGAGTAATTACCTTGGAATTACTCCCGCAAGAATGGTGGTATTTTTGGTTCTTGAGCCTTGATCTTTCTACTTTATCCAAGAAGTGGAGAAGGTGATCTTCTTTCTGACAGTTCCAGATAGAAGATTAATGAGGAGACCCTGGGTCTCCACCCCCTAAGACTGAGCTAAACATGTATGATCCTAAGGTACTGAGGGTCTTCTCTTCACTGTGGAACAGAAGAATGGAAAGAGGCTAACGTGGACTTCCTACCCAAAGCAGAGACTTTCCAACCTTTCTAAGCAAAGTCCACGTCGCCAGAATAACATATCTCATAAGCACACGTGGGGTGTGCTTTTTCTTTTTCTTTTCTTTTTCCTTTTTTTGTAAGACAACCTCTGGTAACAACAACGATCACTGGAGAAGCCAGCTGGGGGTACCAATGACGGTGGTGACGACTGTGGGTTTATCTGCTTTGGCAACGGGCCATGGATAATTTATTCTTGGCCCTCACATTCATATGTCTTTAAATTGAAATATGGGAAATTTGCAGCCAAAAACACGGTTGAAAAAGACTGTAGGCTTGGCAAAACAGTCCACGACAAGTCAGATTCATAATATCATAATTAAGGAGTCTAATTTGTGGTTAAAAGCCAATGGTACCAGCAACTGAAAACTCTAACTTGGGCAGAATTTCTTAAGTCGCCTAATGTGCATTCAACTCTCCTCCTTCCTAACAGAGCTCCGTCTGTCGAGGAATATATTCTCCTCTCCACAGCCAACCATGAGAGCTGAGACAAGCCTATCCATAGCTGCAGATGGTAGGTTCTAGATTGTCTACAGGAGTCCAATTCTCCTTGCTGGTGGTTGGATTAGGCACTGGCAAGTCACAAGGGTCTTCTAGACATGACCGTGTCCCAATGCTATTCCTAGAAATGCTTCACCTATATAGCAACCTTGGGAGACATAAGGGTAAGAGGGCAGAAGAGCCAAGACAGAGCCAAAGAAGTGGGGCTACCATGACCTTGGACTTGCTGTTACCTGGAACAGTGAAAATCCCTGTGGTTTATGCTACATGAGCCGAATTTGTGGCATTTATTGTCAGAACCTTCCTGATAAAATAACACACCTAGGACAGAACTCCCTTTGGGAATGGTTGTGAAATTCGCAAGCCCTAAAAGAGCAGTTTAGGCTTTTCAGAAGAATGCTGAGCTAGAGTCCGATAAACTTTGGAAACTACTGGTGGTGGTTTGTCAGAACCAAAGTTTATTCATCCTACTAATTTCTTTATTAAGTCGCTACTAAGGAGCCCTTCCAAATGTATGTAAAACGAAGATTCAAGAGCCAATGGCAAGACGTCATTTTTGAGCCAGCTCTTGGCAGGGGTGGAGTCTAAACAATATATTAAAAAGAAACATTGCCCTGAAAATACCTGATGACATCTCACTATGGTGGAGGCACTGGTGGGTAATATTTCCTACACTAAGTGTTCCCAGTAATAGCTAACCTGCTATTTGTTGAATATAAGCTGTAGATAAAACACACTGCTAAATGATAACTACCAGGGGACAGTTTATTATAACTATGGTAATTTAGAAAAAACTCTCAACAACTTGTTTTGGCTTAAAATGCAGAAACCAGTGAAAATTCTTTTCTGTTCCTACCCTGATGGATGGATGTAGACTTTCCCCTCTACACTTGTCTATATTTTTCATTAAGAATTTAGACTGTCTCATCAACACCAATGATCTGTTCTCCCCCTCTTCAAAGATTTTATTGTATTGTATTGTGTTTTGTTTTGTTTTGGTTTAAATGTTTATTTATTTATTTGAGAGAGAAAGAGAGAGACAGAGAAAGACAGAGAGAGAGAGAGAGGCAGAAAGAGAGGGAGAAAAACCCAAGAAAGCCTGATGTTGTCAGCACAGAGCCCAATGCTGGGCTCGATCTCGCGAACAGTGAGATCATGACCTGAGATGAAAATCAAGAGTCTGATGTTTAACCAATGGAGCCATGCAGGCGTCCCTAAAGATTTTACTTTTAAGTAATCTCCACACCCAACGTGGGGCTTGAACTCACAACCCCGAGATCAAGAGTCACACGTTCCACTGAGCCTGCCAGGCACCTCTGTTCTCTGTTTTTATTTTTTTGTAAACCAGTGGGTAATACAGCATTCTCTCTGAAGAGTGGTGTGAAAATTTACATAATTTTAATTGAAAGATGTGTAGTCCTCGTGTATAATAAGGAAGCCATTGCCCGGAGGGAGCCTGGGACCTTGGAAATAGCTCTGTGTTCCTTTTGTCTGACGGCTCCTTCCCTGGGCTTTAATATAAAATATTTGTGAAAAGTGCCAGAAACTAAGATGAGAAAGCATCTCATCTCGGGAAATTCTACTAATTTTTCTCTTTCAGGTTGCAAGGAATAGAGACATTCTCTTACTCTAAATGATGACTTGTCATCCTTAATTCTCAGGCAGAAAGAAAGAAAGAAAGAAAGAAAGAAAAAAAGGAAGGAAGGAAGGAAGGAAGGAAGGAAGGAAAGAAGGAAGGAAGAAAGAAAGAAAGAAAGAAAGAAAGAAAGAAAGAAAGAAAGAAAGAAAGAAAGAAAGAAAGAAAGGAAGGAAGAAAGAAAAATAAACAGAGGAGTCAGGGAAATACCTCATGGACTGGACATCCACTACCCCAGAGGAAAAAGAACAATGACTTCTTATCAGGTAGGACACAGCCCCAGCATCAATGACAAGAAATCTAGGGACTAGACTTCTTTGTGTGCCCTCAGAATCGGACATCTGTCACTCCCCGCTTGGATTGCCACACTTGGGACTTTGTTTCTTTTCCATCTGGATCTCCCCCTTTGCTGCCTCTGATAGGTACACTGTGTATAGAATTTGAGGTTGGTAGGGCTTTTCCTTTTACATTACTCCTCACTGTCTTCTGGCTACGGTGTTTCCTCAAGTCAGTTCTCATACCTATTGTCCGCACCTCCAGTTTTGACAATCTCTTTTTTCAATTTTGTTTTTTTAATATTTATTCCTGAGGGAAAGAGACCAGACAGAGAGTGAGCGGGGGAGAGGCAGAGAGAGAAGGAGACACAGAATCTGAAACAGGCTCCAGACTCTGAGTTGTCAGCACAGAGCCCGATGTGGGGCTTGAACACATGAACCGTGAGATCATGACCTGAGCCAAAGTTGGACACTTAACAGACTGAGCCACTCAGGGGCCCTAAAAATCTTTTTTTTTTTTTTTTTAAATTTCTACTCAGCCGGGTAATTTGCATAAAACTGTGTCAAGTTCAGGAACACTTTCTTTTGAAGATTCAAAATGCTGTTAGTGTCATCTAATAAGTATTTTATTTCACACATTACAGTTTACAGTCCTAGAATTTTTATTTTGTCCTTGTAAGAGTCCCTTTTTTCTCCTGTAACACCCCCATCTCTTACCCATTGTATTCACCTTTCTCTCTAGATGTTTGAAAAAAATTGTTTTTAAATTTTTTTTTAAACGTTTTATTTTTAAGTAATCTCTACACCCAGTGTGGGGCTTGAACTCACAATCCCAAGATCCAGAGTCAAATAACTGCTTTACTCCCTGCACCAGCCAGGTGCCCCCATTGTAAAATTCTTGGTGCTAGAGGGGGTTCCTGGGTGGCTCAGACAGCTGAGAGACCAACTCTGGATTTTGGCTCAGGTAATGATCACAGGGTCGTGGCACCAAGCCCTGAGTTGGGCTCTGTGCTGAGCACGGAGCCTCTCTGAGGTTCTCTCTCTCTTTCTGCTCCTGTCTCCTACTTGCACTCTCTCACTCTCTAAAAATAAAATAAAATAAAATAAAATAAAATAAAAT
Source organism: Proteles cristata cristata (assembly GCA_017311185.1). Classification (NCBI taxonomy): domain Eukaryota; kingdom Metazoa; phylum Chordata; class Mammalia; order Carnivora; family Hyaenidae; genus Proteles; species Proteles cristata. The sequence goes on along the minus strand of JAESUZ010004019.1, from coordinate 140,694 downwards.
AAAATAAAATAAAATAAAATAAAATAAAATAAAATAATAAAATAAAATAAAATAAAACAAAATAATAAAATAACATTAAAATGAAAAATAAAATCTTAAAAAGATAAAGTAAAATAAAATTCTTGATGCTAATTCCAACACCTGGAATTAATTGCAGGTCTGCTTGTATTGGCTGTTTTTTTTAATTGATTATTGGTCAGTGTCTTCTGTCTGTTTGCATGCCTCGTGATTTGTCTTATCGTATCTAAGACCTGCAAAGACAAGGAAGCCTGATGAACAATAATGTCTTGATTTTATTTAGCAGAGAATGAGGCTCTCTTCTTCCACCTGTCAAGGAGAAGGGCTCACCATTCAGATTCCTTCTAGAGTCCAATCGACCCGGGTCTTGGCTGAAGATTTAATTAGATGAAGATGAGGTCCCTCAAACACCCACACTACTGTTGCCTTTTGGAAATTATTGATGTTTCAGCTGATGAGCTTCCACTTGTAATAGTTTTCATTTACGTCAATCCAACCCACAGGAGCCCTGGAACTATGCCCTGTAGAAACACTCGTGGACTCCGCTATCTTGCTCTGCATCTTAGCCTTCTTCCTTGGTCTATTTTTGTCAAGATTTGAGGGCAGGGGTGGAAATGTGAGAGTGGCTGAGCTGATTTATTTTTGCAGTTGGGACACAGCCACATTATGCTCTGGAGCCTCTAGTACCCCTGGAGCTCGGACGATTTCTTGTCCTCCCTGCAACGTCTCCCCAGGGAGACCAGCCCAGAAACTCTTCCCCAGGAACAGAGCTGTCCTGGCCCCTTTGGCAGCCTGGGGCTCATTTCTCTGCAATTCTGTTCATTAAGACTTTCTTTGTGCCTGCTGTTTGTTAGCCTCTTGGGAAAGTATGATTTTTTCCATGTCTGGGTTTTTCTCACTGTTTCCACGTGAATGAAAGTCTTTCACGTCCTTCTACATTCTAAGCTGAGGTAGAGGTCGGAATCAAAGATCTGACTTTAAGAAAATACAACCATAAAATCACAAGGGGACTATATGGGAGAATTTATTTCACAATTTGGAGTGGAGAAAGTCCTTTCAAAGCAAGAGCCAAACCTTAGAATCTCAGAAGTTGTAAGGAAAATGATTTAATCTCTGCTTTTCTCTGTCATGTGTATTTTATATATATATACACACACAGGCATAGATGTGGATATATAGGTCTCTATTTATAGACGGATCTATAGATCTTTTCAGCTTCAGTATAGTAAGATATACCAAAGACAGACGACAAGCTGAGAAGTATTTGCAGCACATGCGATAAAGATTGCTTCAAAAAATATGAAGAATATTTAATAGATAAATTTTAAGAAGAAAATGAAAAAGGTGGGTAGTTCAAATAAAAATTAGTGTAAATAAATTAGCAACGTGGACAATGCTCAACTCACTGAGCATTAAGAACTACAAGTGGGACCCGAGACCCTAATTTTGCCCCAATTCTTAACAAAACCTCACAGATGCAGTGGATGGGGCTGGAAATTAGCACAGCATCCTTAGAGGTGTTTATTTCATGTTATCTCAGAGTGTTGCTAATATCCAACAAAATTAGAAGATTAATACACCCTTTGACCCAGTGATTTCAGTTCGAGAAATTTAGTCCACAAGTATGCTAAAAATGTACATAAGGACATATGCAAAAGTGTAATCATTGCTATGTTGTTTGCAAGAGAAAAAAAATAACATTGATATCTGTAATAGCATAGTAGGGGGCGCGTTAAAAATTTACAGTATATCATCTCAATGGAATACTCCAGAGTCAGGAGGAAATTAGTAGAGCAGTATGTACTGATACAGAAAGATTGCCGAGGTATTGCCAACTATAAAAATCAAGATACAGATTAATATGATCTATGTGTCCTCCTTTGTATTTAAAAAAAAAAAAAAGAGTTCCGTGAATGTGTGTGTACAGATGATGTCTGGAAGGTACACGAGGAATTATTGAGGACTGAGATCCAGCGTCTGGGATGGAAGGGGGTTTGTTTTTCATTGTAAACCATGTTATTATTTGAATTAAAAAAATCAAATTTTAAAAGATTTTGATAAAATAAAAGAAGTTATCCCTATGCTACGGAGCGGGGGGTTTCGCACTAAGGTTTATGATTGACTGACCTATCATAGACCGAGTCATACTCTCCTTTGAGGATCCTCAGAGTCCAAACCTGAGCCTTTCAGATGGGGGAATGAACTCCCAAATAACAATGTGAATTTGTTGACGGCGTGTGTGGGATATGCAAATTTGAAGAAGCCACTGACACCTTCAAAATGCTGATAAGAGTAGCACACTTCTTCGGGTGTCCACATAGTGACTGACTTTGCTGCCCGGAAATCAGATCTACCTGTCATCAAGACTTTAAAAAAGGAACACGTATGAGCCTTCACTTTTGGGTGGGGCTGCGCTGTCCTGCCAGAAGGAAAAAGGATCTTTTCTCATCTCGTGTGAACTGTAACAGCATTTTGGAAATGAGGGAACACGGGTTGGGGAGTCAGGAGCCTGGGTTACTTTTCCTCTCTGGGCTTCACTTGTGAAAGGTTGGCTCACAGCTGAGGTTGTCTATCCCTCTAAAATTAAGAAAACAAAAAACTATAAGCAGCACAGCCCACATTTATATTTTCTAAAATGTCTGGTTTGGGGTAACTATCCTAATGCTAAGTCACTTCCATGGAGAGACCCAAGCCAGTGTGGCCCTTACTCCTGATCTGTCTGGGGCTAGGTTTTGTTATCCATGGACACCCTGCCTCTCTAAACTCGGTTACTTTGATTTCTGGGGCACTATAAGCTCAGAGATGCGCATTAAACACATTTCTGGTTTCCTAGATTATCTGTGGGTAGATAGATGCATAGACCTATTTAGTGCTGAGTTTTTTCTCATTCACCCGGGTGAAGGAATATTTGCCTGATGAGTTTCCTGTCACCATCCTCTGGAACTTTCAAACTTTAGTTAGAAGCTAGAGTAAAGCCCAAGGTTTTTTTCTTAAACCTTCAAACAAGGTTCCCCAGTGACTCTGGGAAAAGCCATTCCATATCTGGGCTTCTGATGTCCCAGCAGGTAACTGCTGAACTCTGCCAATGTGCCTCGTAGTCACATCGATTACCTGATGCTCCGGTCTCTGCACTGAGGTCACGGTTAAGATGAACAATGGCTCATTCCAGGGGTTCATTTAGCTCGAAAACTAGAAAACCAACCACTATCCATCAGTAGGAGAAGCAGCCCTGTGCTGGAACAGAGCCAAGGGGAGTTCAATGAAACAGAGACAGAGCGGGGAGGAGGGAGGGCCTGCGTTCTGCGTTTAAGCACCGGCAGAGTCTCCTTAGAAACGGCTGGTGCAAGGCCACCGCGGTCAATGCACGGCTGGACGTGTGCCCCCAGCCCCACCCCAGGGAGGCCCGAAGGACAAAGCCTGTGCAAACCGAGGCACTTCTCTGTCTCAGAGAAAATGAACTTGCAGCAACACTGCAGGGCTGCCTATACTCCGGGGCAGAAACGTGGCTGCCTACGTAGGGGGCACTTGTGTTACTTGGGTCCTGTATTTCCTTGCAATAAATACAGCTCAGAAAAGCGCCATTCTTCTCACTGTGAATGTTTTTACTAAATCGTCTTTCTTTCTCATTAGATCAATGGCTTCAAAAACCGGGGTCGTGGAGACAATACCCTGGTGTGTGGGAGGGACGCCTGGCTGGCTCAGGAGTCCGTGGGGCACGGGACTCTTCATCTTGGCGTGAGTTCAAGCCCCACGTCGGGTGTAGCGATTGCTTAGAAAAACAAAATCCTCTTAAAAAATGCTGTATGGGAAGAAAATGGAGAACTTTTTAAAAAAATGTTTATTTATTTTTCAGACAGACAGAGCACACTCGGGGGGAGGCGCAGAGAGAAAGGGAGACACAGAATCTGAAGCAGCTCCAGGCTCTGAGCCGTCAGCACAGAGCCCAACACAGGGCTTGAACTCACGAACCATGAGATCATGACCTGAGTTGAAGTTGGACTCTTAACCAACTGAGCCACCCAGGTGTGCCAAAAATTGAGACCTTCTAATTAAGTTTATTTGTCTCTCATTCTTTAAATTCTTCTCCTCCTCTTTTGTTGTTTCATACCATATCTAATTTATTTGTAATAGTTAATATATTATTATTAGTAGTAATATGTTACTGTATAACCAATTCTATAAATTATGTCTAATAATAATTGTGCACTTAATAAAGAGTATAGACTCAATTCTGTCTTATTTATTAATTTTTTACAGACAGTGTTGTGACTCAATACACAGTTTTGGAGACCACTGGTTGAGAATCTAGAGTTTACATTGTGAGTCTGCAACTCACTCCTGCCTGCTTCAAAAGTGACTGCATTGCAAGGAAACGAGTATCTCCCTAACCCGTCCCAACGTGACAAACTACACTAAGGCTCCAAAGGGAATAAAAGAGAGACTCAAAGCGACTTACGAGTATAAACACTTAAAATAAGGTTGGGAGTAAACGAAATTGTCCACTCTCAGTGACATAACTGAAGAATCACTTACAAAATGTTAAAGCAAATGACCTGTGTTCTGGCGTGGAGAAGTCCAGATTATGGACCCCATCTCTCTACCTCGTCTTCCTCTCGCCGTGGAGCTGGACCTGGGGAAGGCTTGCAAGCCCATGAAGGACTGAGTCTGGGGACTGATAAGCTCGTATAGACCTTGTCTAGCCCACTGAGCACCTGGACCTTCAATTCATCTTACCTGGAAGTCATTTGACTTGTTTGTTGAACAGGGTGGTTTTTTAAATTTTTTTTTATTTTTATTTTTATTTTTAATTTCTAGGAGAGAGAAAGAGAGACCGCGTGAGCAGGGGAGGGTCAGAGAGAGAGGGAGTCGCAGCTTGAAACAGGCTCCAGGCTCTGAGCTGGCAGTCAGCACAGAGCCTGACGCGGGGCTCGAACCCACGAACTGCGAGATCATGACCCAAGCGAAAGTCGGACGCTCAACCGACTAAGCCACCCAGGCGCCCTGAACAGGGTGTTTTTATACTGGAGTCTCCCTCGACTAAGTGAGGAAAAGAAATGATGGGCTTTGAAGCCGGAGCACCAAGAGCCAGTGGATGGCCCCACAGCAGAGCGGGCTGTCTATGCAGCATGATTCCAGCTTTACTTTGAGAGCACAGGAAAAGACCCACATCTTCAGTGTGTGTCATGGCGCCAAATCCTCTCTAGTCCAATAGCGCCATTTGGACTCGCTGAATTTCCTGCAGCAAGTGTTGAGTCTCAGGCCAGGCTCCCCATCACTAGATGTGTTCAGCTGTTACCTTATTGCCCACAACGTCTCCCCATCACCCGCCAAGTCTGGGCACAGCCTTGGCTGCCAACTAACCCAGCAATTCAAGGAGACCTTTCCTGGGAAGAACCTCCAGTAGAAAACCAACACACGCATGTGCAAAAATGAACATGTTTCTTTTACAAACTCTGAATAAGTAAAGAGAGCTGCTGTCACTCCTTGGGCACGGGGACTGGTGGGCAAAAGTCGGGGAGTGACCAATCATAGAATGCACGTGAAGCAAGGTACTGATTGAACCAGCTGCGGCACGGCGTGGTTCCTGGATGTGTGACACGGGTGCCACTCGGTCCACAGAGTCCCGAGGCTCTCCTCAGGACAGTTAACTAGCCAGCTTGGCCGGGTCAGGGGTCCAGCCTTCTGCTGCCGCTGCTTCACAAGTTCCTTCCCCGACCCTGCTCTCTGTACCTCCTTGCAGGCTTAGGGTTTGGGTGTCCCAGACGATTTGATTCTCCCCAGAAGCAGTTGTATGTAATGCCCAGTTACAGCAGGGTCCTGTTTGACAGGTTACAGGGGTCCCTGGAGGAAGGGGCATTTCAGAACGCGAGGAAGCCACAGGCAGTGTGGAGGAGATGTCTGAGCTGCTTCTGGATCCTCTGGGTTCTGTCACACTAACGTGCTTACGTGCCCGAAGCAGTGAGGAGTTTTGTTTGCTTTGGTTTTGATTTTTGCTTTGAAGCGGGAATCTGTTTTTTTTTTTTAACTATTCATTTAAAGCATCTGCTTCCTGCTTCTTCAGTTTCAAAAATAATGCAAACCTTGACCAGAATCTCCTAAGATAATCCTGTCTTGTCTCCCAGCAGTCGCTAAATATTCTGAGAAGCACAGGAAATCCGAGGGCATTGCATACATGGTCAAGGGCAACACGGGGATGGTAAGGGAGTCATTGTTTTCCTCTGTCCATCACCTCTGTTTTCCTGTGGCAAAGGCCAGCGTGAAGTGCCTTGCGTCTGTGGCCTGAGAACTTTCCAAATCACATGGGTAAACCCTGATGGATTGCTTCCCAGCAAGGGGGCATGGAGGGAGGGACCCACCGTTCCTGGCCCCCCCACCCCACCCCGTGTCTCCAAGTTCTGATTTCATCTCTGTCCCGTGTTACCAATTTTTGCCAGGGAATTTGCTTTTGAGGACAAAGCAGAGGTCTGTAAACTAAAAAAACAAAAACAAACAGAAAACTCCAAGGCCCACTGTGGGTGTGTATGTGTGTGTGCATGTACACAGTCCTGTCCATCCCCAGCTGTTGCTTAGAAAGCAATACAACCCTTAAGCCTAGAGGTGATTCCTAACTGCCATAACCATTTCCAGCTAGGTGACTGCCACACACCGTCCCAACGCTGACATGCAAGATGGCACAGCGGAAAGGGCATGGCCTCCAGAGTCCATCCAACTCAGCTTTAATTTCCAGGCCCCGTCACTTATTAGTGGACAAGTCGCGAGGCTTCTCTGAGCTTTAATTTACGGATCCCTAAATAAGGATGAAATTCTCCCTTTTACTGGGCTGCTACACGGATTGTGTTTAGGGCGTAAGATGCAGAAGTTCTCAAAAAAAAAAAAAAAAAGAGCTATTCCAGGGTTCAGACCCTTACACTGGATGGGTAAGAAAATAGGAACTCAGATTCATTTTCTTTTAGGAAAAATGCAAAAATGGAGGAAGAGCTGATAAATTTTGGGATTGATGATTTCGGGGTCTGGATAAGGCCGCTGCTGTTTGCACATCTGAACAGAAGTTGTGCACCTTAGTAGTGTCTTTGATACCTAAGAAGTGCCACATGGTTCACAAATGTAATTCTTCCTAATGCCTCCATGTTTGTGGGGAGGTCTAGAGACGGGACCAATTAACAAAATCATGTGCTCCTTGGCTACTGTTGCACTCCTTGCCAATGTTTCAAGCCACAAAAAGAAAAAACGAGAACAAAAAACAACCCGTGCCCATTGCCCAGGCTTATAAAAACCATACAGTCACAGCAGAAAGTTTCCAAGCAAGGAATTTCTCTGTAACCTAAATTATTTGCGAGGTGTTTTTTTTTTTTAATAGAAAATATGTTCCTTGCTTGAACCAATTCCCATGTTAACTGTCTGCCTTCATCACTCATTTTTATTAGCAGTCTAAACACAGACTGTTTCAACGGAGGCCATTTACGGTGCACGATAAAAAGGATTCATTACTCATTTTCCTCTTATTATCTTTCATTTGCTCAAGCTTGAGATAGAGCTTCACGTGGACATTAAGGCCCTGGTAGCCAGTACATTATAGGAACGCAATTAATGATAATGCTTAACGTCCTCAAACATCCAGACGAGGAAGATGCTCTCTTTCCCTAGTCCCTTAGCTCAGGCTGTTTTTCGTCACATTTATTCCGCTTTCATCTCATTCAGCTTCACATTTGTCATCGGAGGTTCTCCCTCTTTTTTTCAACATGATGCCTCCTTGGTCTGTGACACTCACAGGCCCCAGTCACTTAGGGTAGAAGATTTTTCCTTAAAAAAACAACAACACACACACAGAAAAACACATTTGTCTTATAATTAAGTATAACCTCTTTAGAAACCGGCTCACTAAAAATTTAGTGAGATTGAATTCCACTGTTGTGTGCCAGGGGTCAATGGCTCTGTCATAACCCAAATAGAGATTTCTGTCCCAAACCGTGTCCTGGTGTTCATCCCGCCAAACCATCTCTACCTTTCTCGGAGTTCAATTCTACCACGCACGTCATGACGTTACTCTGATACTTGGCTAGCACTGACTAAAATTGGAATCAATAGGTTCTAGAAAAATAGGTTCTGAAGAACACCACTGTCTTCTAGAATTCATGTTAAGGTTGCTTCACTCATATAGAATATGAATTTCCCTCTTATTAATTATAACCATATGGCAGCCTTCTCTGTGAAGTTCTAAATCGTTTACAAATAGCTCAGTTACTGTGTGTGGACGCCAGATGCATGTAAAGAAACACGACATGGGTTTCCACCAACCGTGCGACCCTCAGTGGGTCTTAGAGGCTTGCTACAGTTTGTGTTCTTGCCAGTAAAATGAGTCCAATACTACTTAGTTCTCAGGGCTGTTGAGAAGAACAAAAAAAAAAGAAGGCCCATAAAAAAACACGTCTTGCCATGGCTGGAGTATATTAAATGCTCCATAAATATTAGCTAGTATGTCTGCACTCACCACTTAGTGGGTAAGTGTTATGTGATGGGCATTTTTATGTGCTATCTTAATTAATCCTCTCAAAATTCTGAAGAGTTGTCATTATCTGCCCCCTCCCCCCCCCATTACAAGCAGGACACTGTCATAAAATACATTGCTAGTGTGTTTCAGAACTGTCTCTGGGACCTAGAGTCGTCTGTCTCCAATGCCTTGGAGGTGTGTGTGGGGTTTGGAAGGAATGGGGATCTGGTCACTTCTCACCTCTACTGTCTGGCGGCCACCAGATGACCTTCCCAATGACGGGGGAGAGCCGCCCCATGGGTGTCCCAGTGCCTAGAATAACGAAAGTGGCTTATCCCAATGAGAGTTGTTTATTGGTGATTAAATTAAAGGAAACTGGTGCTACCTTCTAAGAGAAATACTCTCCAGTCTTGGGTAACTTCTAGTCCTAGGGGAAGGCACGAGATGGGTTGATGGTAGAAGGCCAACGTAGATATGAATGATTGCGTGCGAGGTAGAAATAGGGCAAAATATACCGTTTGGGTCAACCTCCATCACACAACCTAATTCTGCTTTTTCATAGTATGAGCTAAGCTTCGGCAAATGTGCTAAGGATTTAAAATCATATTGGGGCGCCTGGATGTCTCACTCGGTTAAACATCCGAGTTCGGCTTAGGTCATGAAATTACAGTTTGTGAGTTCGAGCCCCGCATTGGGTGCTGTGCTGACAGCTCAGAGCCTGGAGCCTGCTTCTGATTCTGTGTCTCCCTCTCTCTCTGCCCGCCCATCCCCACTCATGCTCTGTCTCTCCCACTCTCTCAAAAATAAACAAACATGAAAATTTTTTTTAAAAATCATGTTCATTTCCATCTCCTTAACAAGTGGGTTTCCTGAGTCAAAACAGTTAACTGAGCTTTGATTTCTATCCCTGAATAGATCACTACGGAAGAGATCACTTTAAAAAAATTCAAAATGTGCACAAATGAACATCACGTCATTCCGAATTGAAGGGCCTCTGGCAATGCGTGCATTTAGAACATCCCTATTGAGCCATGGCACTGAGTTAGTGACTCACCATTGGAGGCACTGTAGTTGGGTCAGATAGATTCTTAGCAGTGGTATAAGAAGTTGGCCCACTCTATTTCATAGGAAATGGACAGGAAAGGGAAAGGGGGAGGAAAAAAATGGAAGGAAGAATTGAAGACTACTAGAAAGCTCCAGGCCAGACTCCTGCACATTACCTCAATTAATTCTCTCAACAGCAGAGTCTGCCAACAAGCCCTTAACCATGACACTAGTCCCAGCAATTCATACCTCAGTTGTGTTCTTGTTTCTCTACTTAGGCTCATCTCTCGGAGCACGCCTCGTGCATGTGGATCCCACCTCTGCTGGGAAGCTATGTGACTGGCACTTCACAGATTTTCCACCCCATTTATCCCTCATCCTAAATTTTACTCCTGATTTCCTCCTTATCTCCCATGCTTCCAGCCGTATCTTCTTCTCTGAACCAGGAAATGCTCATCCCGCACTTTATCGGTCTTGAAATACAGTTAAGTGAGAAATACTCTCCCCATTTTACAGATGAGAAAACTGAAGTTCAGGGGAGTTTAAAAAAAAAAGGAAGAAAGTGAAGCTCAAGGTAACATAGCTAGTTTTGGAGTCAGAATCAGAACCTTGAAGTCACGTGTTTGACCAATGAATTACTTAACTGACACATAAATTCAAGGCTTTCTTATCTCAACATTCATGCTTTTAAAACTATACCCCACAGAGCACAGATGACAAGATATTCTAGTTGAGTCTCCAGTGATCATTCCGGCCCAGAGTTCCCACATCACCGACTCTTCACATGTGCCTGGGGTCACGGCAGGTGCTGAGGCAGGGGCTCATAGAGATGTGATCACGAACGCAGTAGGAACTACTATGAGTCACAATTCCAGAGAGAAAACACTTCTATTGGCAAATATATAATAGACCAAAATAGACTGAAAATAAGGAATAAGGGGGAATGTTTGGCTTTCATTTATCCTTAAGTGATACAGCTACACGGTGGCTCCCTGCAAGAGAGAAGCCATCAGTGTCAGTCTTTACATCCACTAGCGTTGTTTCCATTTTACACCAACCTTTCCATTTTCAAGTTTATCTGCTGAGGCCCTTATATTGAGTGGATTCTCTTAATGCTCTCACACAGCCAGCTCCGCCCCCCAAAATGGGCGGATTCAGGTAGTATTCATGCTGTCAGTACAGATTAGATACGAATCTGAATGGAGTGTGGGGGGAACAGTGTGATGGAGGGGGACGAGGGACGACTTCCCTCTCTCTCTCACCTCCCACCCGGGAACCGTCTGCATTCATGTGGGCACCTTCCGTGCTCAGAAATACCCTGCCCTTTGCCACCCTGGAGACTCTGCCTTTTTCTAGCTGCGTGGCTGTGAATCTTGGCTTCTTCCACTCTAAAAAGGTAGATAATCACTACCTCGCATGGTTCAGAAAAGAATTCAAGAATGTTTGTAAAAACTCTTAGCTTTCACCCATAGAAAAGGAGGACATAGCAGATCTGTACCAGGGACACGTGCTTCCTTCTCTCCGCTTTGTGAAACCCAGCCTAGCAGGGGAAACAAATGTTTCCTAATCGAAAAATGGAAACACATGCCCCCAAAACGATGGAGCCATCACAGACCACGCAGACATAAGTGGAACACCACGTAGTGTTCCACCGCTGGCTAGACCGGTGTCTCCTCATAACATATTTTACTCCTAACTCGGCAAGCGTGCCTTGGAAAGCGGATCAATTTCTCTTCCTGATGCTCCTCCCGAGGGAGTCCGTGGATGACAGGTTAATGGGGTTTCCCCGTGTGTCACCGGGATGCTGGAAACCAAACTGGAGGGTCACAAAGCAAAATAAAAACTAAAACCAGGGAGGCGTCCTGTCTGCTGCATTCAGGATGTTCAACTTTAGTGACCAAACCCGCTTTCTTAATTGCATCTTTCGTTGGAGGACTGGTAGGGGTATTTGTAAAACATTTCGCCCCCTGTGTTCATACAGCACGGGTAAACCCGTGGCACTCAACCCCAGGTCTACATTCGCCTGCGATCGGTTGGTTACTTCCACAAGGAAAGAACACATCCTGCTCTTTGCAGACACAGATCTCTGCAGCCTCTCTTCATATGCTTCCCTCGCGCAGTGTGCCACCTCCGTCTTTTCGGTTCTCTCTTTGTTCCCGCTAATGTCATAAACTGTCCCTGGGGAGCTCTGGCTAAACATAATATTAAATAGTCAGCCACATAATCGATTATTTTACCAGCAGGAATGGCTTGTTTACTTAATCTCTCCTGTAACAACAGCCATTTCTAGAAAGGCATTCCATACTTTACTTATTTTGACAGCATCAGGAAGCCCCACTGTTAATCAGAAGCATGTTAAATCAAACAGACATGCATAAAGGCAACAGCCAAGATTTGTCGGCTGGATTGACTTTTACAGCATAAAGCTGTAAAAACATTTTATAGGAGGGAACCCCACACCGCCGCCCTGTAAGCGCATGCCGTGAGATAGAACTCAACCCGAGATGAATCCAGAGACACAGTCATCCCTTAAAACCCCTATTTCATATTAAGTCTCTCTTTTTATAGGAAAGGAGTCCTTGGAAATTCCACACTAATGATGGGAAGGAATATTAAGAATTAACGAGTGTATGGAAAGCATAAAGAGGCAATGATTTCGAATCACTAAATGTATTGGTTGATTTATTTTGACAGGTGCAGTTTCGTCTTAACGATTTCAAATAACACTTCGTAGTAGGATACTAAAAGTCCTGCTGGGTGTGTGTATGTGTGTGGTCATGAAATCTTGGTAATATGAGTTTCACTGTAAGTCTGAGGGGCTAAATCTTCATTAAGAATAGTGGTTCTTGGGGTCTGTCAGTGCAGTCAAATGATGCAGGTCTCTGGATGCGATGATTTGATTTTTCAATCTTCATTATTTGTCTCCAGTTCAACATAGAATCTCTTTCTGAAGAGAACACTGAGAATGTATGTGCCAGAGAATCATCCCAGGTCTGGTGCCAAGTTTTTTTCACATAACTTCAATATGTTGCTTTGCTTTGCTGCCTCAACTTCCCAAGGATGCAAAATCGGCAATCTCTCCTTGTGAGAGAATTAATTAACGTCTGTAAAGGACTTTATGAAAGAGCTCTTCGTGAGGGGAAACGTTCTCCCCTGTGAGATAAAAGAGCAAAGATTGAAGATTTCAAGCACCGTGGCAGTTACTGAAGAATAAAAAAAATACCAGAGGGATATAATTATCTTCAGAAAGACATAGATCACCAGACGGACGATAATATAGTGATGAAAGATATATTAAAAAGGAGTTTGATGAAGCCTTCGGGGAATCAGACACCATGTCACTGGCGAGACTACTGAGGCTCATATTGTAAAAACTCTAAATCAAATAAGATCCCGAGGACCGAATGACAGGAGATCGGTTGCATCGGAATCTAACTGTAGGACTTCTAGCAATCACCTCAAACCCTTCCTGACACGTGTTTTCTCAGTGCCTCTAATACCTGTTCCACATGCTATAATTGATGCTTTATTAGTGAGTCAGATACGTCTCTCCATCCTTCCTCACAGACCTGAAGAGCCAGATAATTGAGGAGTAGAAGTTGAATGTCTCTGTCCACCTTTCCCTGCTTCCCTCCCTCTTTGCCTCCTTGCCTTTGGGCTGGAAGGTGAGAGAGGAACGTTCCACACATGGTCCAAGGAACTCAAGTTTAGACAGAACTCCGTGCCTTCACTTCCCTTCACTTCATGCTTGTAAGACCTCACTCAAAACATTGCTCGGCATTTTTATAAATACAAAGTCTGTTTTGTGCAGAAAGCATCAAACTTTAGCAAAGTATTAACAAATGTCATGCTTCGCTTTGTCAAGGAGAAATAACAGAAGCCCAAAGACTCTTTCTGAAGAGGACCTTGAGAGTTTGGCTCCGGGTTACATACTGTAGCTTTGACGGTCGTTTCCTCCCTGGTGCCCGCGACCCTCCGCCGCAGAGACACGCACCCTGATCCACAAAGGGGCCTCCTAGTTCCTAGGATTGTCTCCTGTCTTGCATTTTCCCCAGCAGTGCAGAGAATTCTTTAGCCATAGGCGATCAGGAATTCTCAAATAATAAGTCATTTGAATGTGAAAAAAAAAAAAAAGAAAAGAAAAGTTTCTTTGGACTAAATCCCAGAAGAGGATCACCACTTTGGAAACTTGAAATGCATGGCCAATTTAAGAGGTAGAGCCACACTGATCAGCCAGTGTGATCCCGTGAGTGCCAGGTACACAGTAAGAGCTTGAGATACCCCAGCTGAATCTTCTGCACAGAAGGAAATGTGGTGAGAGAGGCTGGTACCTATTGAAGGTGATACGGACAAATCCAACAAGATGACTGTACGCAATCTGGATATGGATTTGGGAATAAAGAACTGCTGTTGTGGACTGATTGTGTGTCCCCCGGACTCATGTTGAAATCCTAACCTCTACTGTGATGGTGCTGGCAAGTGGGGGCTCCTGGGAGGTGATAAGTCATGAGTGGGGAGCTGCATGAATGGGGTTAGCTTGCTGTCTCTGCTCCCTGCTCTCTCTGGGCCCTGCAGACCGGAAAGTGGGCCCTCATCAGACAACACTAGATCAGTGGGCACCTTGATCTTGGACTTCAGCCTCCAGGAGAAGTAAATGATTAAGCCACCCAGACTGAGATATTTTGTTACAGCAGCTCGAACTGACAAAGGCAGATGTCAACTATGATTATTTAATTCAGCTTTGATAAAAACTAGGAAGTGTCGGGGTACCTGGTGACTCAGTCGGTTAAGTGTCGGACACGTGCTCAGGTCATGATCTCACCGTCCATGGGTTCCAGCCCCATGTCGGGCTCTGGCTGACAGCTCAGAGCCTGGAGCCTGCTTCGGATTCTGTGTCTCCCTCTCTCTCTGCCCCTCCCACGTTCATTCTCATGTCTCTGTCTCTCTCAAAAATAAGTAAACAAAGAATTTTTTTAAAAAATAAACAAACATTAAAAAACTAGCAAGTGTCACATCTTAAAGACCACCTATCATGCACTATTACTATCTTCAAGTAATCGGGAGGTAATTCAATTTTCATTTTGCCTCAGAATACTAATAAACTGTGAACCCCTCCCAAGAAATTAAAATTGAGACCAACAGGGTTTAAATAATCTACACGTGCTTTATCTTTCCCACGGATGAGCATATAAACGCTTCTGTCCTCCAAAGGGAAAAGAGAAAAAATGCTTCTAAGAAATATCTAACTGTCTTGATACTGTTTGGAGAATCAATTGCTTAATTGAAATGATGGATAATCATAGTGCACAGCTAAGATGTTGCTTTTAACATTTATATTTTTAGAAGAGGATTTCATTTTAAATATGGCACTAATTACCATATCATAGAGAAGGCAGCCTAAAAGGATTTTTTTTTACAGTTGCACCTGTGGATTGGGCGGAAAAACTGATATTCAGGAAATTACCCTCAGTAAGGAAGTACATTTTGCCCAAAAAACAGTAAGACTTTGCAGGGCCCTGGATGGCTCGGAATGTACTGACCAGAGAGTTCTGCTGGTTACATAGAGGCTGGATTACTTCCTATTTCAGCATCACCTGTCACTCCCACTCACAACCACAAAAATTATTTATGCACATAGTGGCCATTTTATAACTCCACGTGTAGAACAATTTGGTAGCAGTCTCCCATATTTTCCAGTTTGGATTTTACTCTTGTCTCCATCAAGATCGAGCCATGTGAGTTGGGCTCCTTCATCACACTCGGCTTTTTTTTTTTTAATGTTTATTTTTGAAGGAGAGAGAGACAGAGTATGAGCAGGGAAAGGGCAGAGAGAGAGGGCGAGACACAGAATCTGAAGCAGGCTCCAGGCTCTGAGCTCTCAGCACAGAGTTGGAGGTGAGGCTTGAACTCATGATCCTGAGATCATGACCTGAGCTGAAGTGGGATGCTTAACCGACTGAGCCACCCAGGTGCCCCACACTTGGTGTTTTTATACATAAAATAATGAGATTGAACTAGGTCAGTGCTTCTCAAACTCGGCGGGGGGGTGCTTGTGAAGTCAGAGAGATGTGAATTTGGGAGGTTTCTGGGTGACCCTGAGAGTCTGTCAGCTCCAAAATGATGCCCATGACGCTGGCCTGAGGCCCGTGTTTTGGATAATGATGATAATTCACACATTTCCTTTCCTCTCCCCGAGCTATTTCTTTCGATGAGCAAAGATCCCTGTTTCTGGCGTCACTCTGCTTGAGAGTATGAAGTTTAGGACACTTGGTATCTTGCCCTCGCTTAGCACCCTGGAAAAGGTACAGTTTCGGTTTCACTTTTAACTGTTTTGTTAGTCTCTATCAGAGGCTGGATGTAGCCAGTTTAATAAAAACCAAAGCTGGGAAATGAGGACACCAACTCCCCCCAGTTTAAGAGCACAGATCCCAGCATTGATACAATGACCTCACTGTCCAGCCACTTTACCTTCGATAACTTGTAATGTTCTTTGAGTACTCAGTTAACACCCTGTTAAATGACAAATACTCACTGTATGTCCACGGCCTCAAGTGAAGGAACTTAAGGAGTTTCCAGGTGAGGGAGACAGGTCTAAGTGCTAGATCAAGGGGCCCAGATTCAGAGTCCTTGATTCCATCAGTGACAGCGAGATATTTATCTTAGACATAACGACAAACAACAATGCTAAGTGTCTTATTGAAGTGCTGGGGTTATTACTACTTATCTACTATAAAAACCTTTAAGACGCTTAGTTGGAAAAATATTGGCCTGCTAACGTAAGTGACCCACCCTCCCTTACCCCCAAAGCACAAGGGAAGATCTTGGGTGAGTTAGATCATTTGTTGTGACTTGTTTTTCTTATCTGTAAAATAGGGGAACTTTTTCATAGGATTGTTAAGAAGATCATGTGACTTATATTTAGAACTATACTTGGCATATAGTAAGTGCAATAAATGTATTTGCCCACATGGCCACTCAACATCGATGATTATCAAGATCTTAAACCTTGTTTCAGACCGTATGCATTTATTTATCTCTTAAGCAGATATACATTTCCTGTTTGCTGTATACAAACTATTACTTAGCAGGCATGATAATCCCAGTGTGCTAATAAAACCTTACTTCTAAAATCCAGGTAATTTATAAATATTTTGATTCCAAGATTATTTTATTTTATTGTAAGTAGGCACCAGCACAGGCACATGCATGACACTAGTTCTATGCTCCCTGAATGTACAGATTATGGGGAAGAAAAACAAGTGCTTAAATAAGTCTAATATAACAAAGAGTCGGGTAAGTGTTTAGTACTTCCTGTCCACAGCTATATTGCAAAATGAAAAAGAAGACCCAAGTAATTGTATCACTGCTTTAGTGTCTCAATTTTATTTAACTCCCAAAGACTTCATTCCACTCTTAAGAAAATTATTTTTCCAAAATGGAATCAGTACTATTGTTTTTCTGATGATAGACTAATACGCACAAAAGCATAGACCATCTCAGGAAGGTTGAGGAAGACAGGAGTAATTGCCTTCTGTAGTCAAATGCTCTACCACTGAGCTATACTCCCTGGAGTAACTGCCTTCTGGAAGGACACATGGGAAGGAGGGAGCCTTAATTTTTATTGCTGACTCTTTTGCAGCCTTTAAATTTTGTACCTTGTGCAAGTGTTATCTTTTAAAAATAAATATTTTTCTGAATTAAATGCATGTGGTAATATAC
Organism: Proteles cristata cristata; assembly: GCA_017311185.1. NCBI lineage: Eukaryota > Metazoa > Chordata > Mammalia > Carnivora > Hyaenidae > Proteles > Proteles cristata. Next base: position 123,425 of record JAESUZ010004019.1, on the reverse strand, counting down.
ATCGCATAATAAGTAGGAAATTACAAAATGGAAAGTGAAAGTATGCATGATGCCACCGTGAACTTGACATTTTGGTATCATTATTTGATTCTTTCTTTAGGCATACATACATCTATTTTTTTTAAACAATCAGATCATAGTATATATGATATTTTTGAAACATTTTCCAGGCCAATAAATATAAATTTACAAAATAATTTTTAATGTCTGTTATTACGTTTTCTGTTACTTTGCAGGGTTTAATTGCCCACCTATAGATGAGTATTTTCGACCGTTCTGTGACGAACATCTTTGTATATACATATTTGAGTACCTGTCTTGTTTTCTTAAAACATACTTTTAGAAGTTCAATTGTTGGGCGAAAGATCTACATGTAATGTTGAGATTTCAAAAAGATAATATGGATAAAGCAATGAGCCATCACCCCTGCACCCCCCATTCTCCCTCCGAGAGAGAGAGAGAGAGAGAGAGAGAGAGAGAGAGAGAGAGAGAGAGAGAGAGAGGTGAGTTGTGGTTTACACACAGAAGCAGAAGGAATGAAATCACTCTTGCTCTTGCTTACCTCCAGCGTTCTATTTAGTGCGCCACTGGGTAAAGGATGAAAGGGATGAGGTACGGCCTTGGCAATAAGTTATGATTGACGTTCCCAGCAGAATTTTGTTTTTTTCTCTCTGTCTTCCACAAGGAAATTCCTTGGTTCATCTTTGAAAGAGCAGTAGATTTATTTCTGCTAATGGGCTTATCAGCAGTTAATGTTAATGTTGTGGTTAATACTTTCCTTCACGGGGACGGGGATAAAAGTAGACGGGAATCAGAATTCCTCTTTAGATGGCTTAGCCTCTAAGACACCTCACACCTAAGTAGAGGAAGAAATGGAAACCATTAGATTTAGAAGGCCCGGATGGGAACTTTAGACCTCCCTTTCTCTCTCTTTTAACCCAAGAACTGAAGGAGGTTAATTCACTCATTCAACATCATATAGTGGGTGAAAGGTTGGCAGGAAGTGGAAGTTACACCTAAATTGTGGGTCAGAGTCATTTGCATTATACCACTTGAGCCTCATCATTATAATGTAGGGTCATTAAAGACTAGAGGGTAGTTTGCAAGTCTTTCATCTCGGACCTTGCCTTACTGAATGGTGCAACAATTGCGGGTCACATATTCCCTGCTGCTGAGTTGTCACCTTCTAGGAGGACAGAGTTAACTGGGCAGGAGTCAATACCCAGTAGCAACCCTTGTTTCTGCCTTGTTCTGGATACTTGAGTCCTCCTAATGGGTGATTGTTAAAAGACGCACTGGAATGGGGAACGTGGCATTGGAGTCAGACTATCAAGGCAGCTAATGAAACAAGGCTTGAGGAATGCATGCAATCTGCCTTAAAATCTGAAAGAAAGAAGTTTGTTGGCAAAACATGCTTTAAAATCTTTCTCGTTTTCCTTTCCTTTTCTTCTCTTCTCTTTTCTTTCCTTTTGGAGGTGTGAGAGCTTCACAGAGGAAAGGAAGATAATTTGCAGCTCCAGCCTCCAGTCCTAGTTTGGAACCATAGCCAGGGTCAAAATAATGGCGGTGTCTTTTTCATAAGGCAAAGTGCCCAACAGCAATGGCTGTCTCCATGTCTCTTGTGCAAGAACCTTTCTAAACTACAGCAAGCACTTTGCCATTCTCACTCCGGTGATCAGAAACCATGCCTCACATGAATATGTTCTCCATTGATCTGTAAGTGCAGCTTATGTGAAATCTAGAATTTACATAAAACATATTCATTTCAGCCTTTTTTCAGAGATAGACTTTGTGTCTGTGGCATTTCTTTTACCTTTTATTCAACAAATATTTATAAAGCACCCACTGTGTGTCAGGCTCTGTACTAGGGTTGGGGGATACAGTTGCGGATAAGAGAAAGTCCCTACTCTCATCGTGCTATGATAGTGGGGTACATGGATCATACAGTTTCTTAAAAATAATAGTAGGGTATTGGGGGCACCCAAGGGGCTCAGTCAGTTGAATATTCGACTTTTGATTTCGGCTCAGGTGATGATCCCAAAGTTTTGGGATCGAGCCCTGCATCAGGATCTGTGCTGAGCATGGAGACTACTTAAGATTTTCTCTCTCTCTCTCTCTCTCTCTCTCTCTCCCTCTGCTCTCCCCTTACTAACGCACTCTCTCTAAAAAAATAATAATATGATATTGATGACGGTGGGTACCATGAAGAAAAAAAAAGCACAGAGAGGCGCAGGGGGGTGGAGAGCTGTAAATAGCAGAGTGGTCAGGGAAGCAGAAAGAAACATGGGAAATAAAGGAACAGCTTGACCAATACTTGAGCAAGTGTCTTTCAGGCAGAGGAAACAGCCAATGCTAAGAAAGGAGTGTGTTCATCCTGTCCAAGCAGTAGCTGTCGGAACATGGAGCAAAGCAAGGGAGGAACGGGGAGCTCGAAATCCACGGGAAGGGAGTATGGGAAGTGTGAGAAGTAGGGAGGCCATTTTCAGAAATACCAACTAAAAGCTGTGCTAACAGTAGGTTTACAATCTATTTGAAAATATATATCCGCCGCCCCCCCATTGGAATTCCAAACTCTTAGACACTGCACTTCCTGGTTCTTCCCTTCTGTGTTTTGTGGGCTTATTTTCACAGGCTTTGCAATGAACAGGTGCCAAAGAGTAAAGGGAGGAGGGACTGAAAGTCTCTGTGTCACCTCAGGGAATGTACACTTGTTCCAATAAGACTACTGTTTGCCTTACATGGGCACAGGTGACATCTGGGTAAGGCTGTAACCTCTGTAGTCCTCAGCCAATGAGGATCCAGGGGAGGGTCTTACCTCTACAGTCCTCGGCCAATGAGGAACCAGGGGAGGGTCTTACCTCTGTAGCACTCAGCCAGTGAGGAACCAGGGGAGGGACTTAATTCTCTAGTACTTAGCCAATGAGGAACCAGGGGAGGGTCTTACCTCTTTAGTGCTCAGCCAATGAGGGGCCAGGGGAGGGTCTTACCTCTGTAGTGCTCAGCCAATGAGGAACCAGGGTAAGGACTTCTGTGCTAGGAGATAAATTGTCTGCTGTAACTGCCCCTGAGTGTGCCTGTCCACTCTTTCAAGAACGTTGATTAAAGCCTTACTTCACTGTGCTCCAAGTCTCCGCATCTCTCCTTTGATTGGGTCAGCGGGCTTATTTCTTTTTTTTGAAAATAGTTTATTGTCAAGTTGATTTACATATAACACCGAGTGCTCATCCCAACAAGTGCTCTCCTCCATGCCCATCACCCGTCTTTCCCTCTCTGCCCCCATCAGCCCTCAGTTTGTTCTCAGAATTCAAGAGCCTCTCATGGTTTGCCTCCCTCTCTCTCCCCAACTATTTTCTCTCCTTCTCCTCTGCCATGGTCTTCTGTTAAGTTTCTCCTGTTCCACTTATAAGTGCCAACATATGGTTTCTGTCCTTTTCTGCCTGACTTATTTTGCTCAGCATAACACCACCAAGTTCCTTCCATGTTGCTACAAATGGCCAGTTTTCATTCTCATTGCCATGTAGTATAAATACACCACATCTTCTTGATCCATTCATCAGTTGATGAACACTTAGGTTCTTTCCATGTTTTGGCTATTGTTGAGAGTGGTGCTATGAACATTGAGGTACATGCACTCAGTGGGCTTATTTCTAACAGGAAGCAAATAGGTTGTGTGAGGACTTTAGATTCTCACTTAGTCAGAAGGTAAACCACTGGAAGATTTGAAGCAGGGAATGGTGTGCTTTGATTGACTCTTTAAGAGCTCACATCTGTGGGACGGGTAGGTGGCTCAGTGGGTAAACAGCAACTTTGGCTCCTCAGGTCATGATCTCATGGTTCACGGTTTCTTGAGCCCCATGTCAAGCTCTGAGCTGAGAGCTCAGAGACTGGAGCCTACTTCAGACTCTGGGTCTCTCTCTCTCTCTCTGCCCCTTTTCCACTCATGCTCTATCTCTCTTTCTCAAAAATAAACAAACATTTAAAAAAAAGAGAGAGCTCACACTCATGGTTTTGTGGAGAGGCCTGAGAGCAGAGTGTAAGAGAATTTGGGAGCGTAGGGAGGGACCAGGTGGCCACACGCAGAACCCTTCCAGAAGGTGGGGCTATCTACTGCTCTATGTTTACAGAAATAAAACTGAAAGATACTCAGCACAATATAAAGTGTCAGAAATTGTGACTCAGTTATAGTTGCTACCAGCAGGTCAGTCTATAAATATACAGACTGAGTTTTTGATGGCCATCTGTCTTTAGCGATTACTAAGGAAATAATGTGTATGATAAAATAAGATGAAGAAATACCAGAGCAGAAAACTGGAATGGCCATAAGCCATCCCTGGGGGGTCATCCCCGTGGGTAGCAACTGGTCTTCTCGGACTCTAGGTCATTACGTGCCCATGGAAACAGCACCAGGCCCAAATCATCGAAATTGCGTTGTTTCAACTTCTCCTGACCTCTGTCTGATTCCAGAATCCCTTCTGTGGTGAAAGAGGCCAAAGCATAATGTGAACCCAGAATAAGTGCATAAAAATGGGGTCAGTGGACTGTGTTTATAGTCATAAAAGAACCAGAGGAAGGTGACGTTTATACAGTATTCCTTATGACAAGCTATTATTTGTCAGGGTTCCCCAGAGAAACAGAATCATGGACAGGGTTCTCCAGAGAAATAGAGTCAATTTTGTGTGTGTGTGTGTGTGTGTGTGTGTGTGTGCGTGAGTGTGTGTGTGTGTATTTTAAGGAATCGGCCCACCTGACTGTGGAAGCTTAGCAAGTCCCAAGTCTATACAGTCACATGAAAGGCCAGAGCCCCTGGGCCAAGCCGCAGTTTAAATCCAAAGGCTGTCCACTGCAGAATTCCCCTTGCTTGGGAGAGGTCAGTCCCTTGTCTAGCAAGGCCATTGGCTGATTAGATGAGTCCATTCACAGTAAGGAGGAAAATCTACTTTACAATGTCAATGTTAATCTGATTCAAAAACCGCCTTCACACAAACATCCAGAACGATGTCTGACTAAGTATCCGGGCACCATGGGCCAGCCAAGTTGACACACAAAAAAATGAACCATCCATCTCACCCACGCTTAAACTCCACACACTCATACTTTTGCAAAACTGGGAAGGAGGTTGAGGGGCTTCCATGTGACAATGCTGGTGCCATTTGTTTGCACCCTGAGGGTTCCCCCAAACTGGTGGTCTGAGGACATACTTTTTTTTCCATAAGAGAATAGACGAATGTATGCACTTCTCCCGTGACACCCATAGAGGTCACCTCCCTTGCTCCCCACCACCAGTGCATATGGCCCTTTTACTACTAAAATTCCTGGCCCGAGGCCAACTCATTGAATGCCACGTGAGAGGAAAAGAATCCATAAAAACACAAACAAATAAACGAGAAGTTTACCTGTCATCCCCTCCTCTAGCAAAAACACAAAAATACTCTTTATACTTTGGCGGAGAAAGTGCCCACCTTCCAGATGACTTGCTCTTGGTCCAAGCGCCGATAAAGGAAGACACCCTACTTTTTAAGGCGACACCATCAGGATGGCTTGGAGGCAGAGTTGCCGGCACGGGGGCCAGAAGTCACACAAGACCCCAGGACGGACGTTCGAGCTAGAATGACGTAAGTACCAATGACGGGTCACGCCGGTATCGTGTTTTGAAGCTGGCCGAGTGCTGGCCCAGCATCGGCGACGAGGGGTCTGAGGTCCTTAGTCCTACTTTTAGGCTTCACTTGCTTAAGGGTCATATCACTGATAGCTTTTTGTGTATTTTGTATATATTTTCAGAAGTTTTATTTACTTACTCTTTTTCATTCAAGAGTTTTAAAAAAGAGAGCCCACCTTGCAGGCCTCAGCAAGCCCCCTCCCCCGTAGTTAGATCTCTAAAACTCAGTTTATAAAAACAGCGTTCTTATTAAAAGCCTCAGCAGCCCGGGGCTGGGACGCCCACCCGGGAAGAGCTCTCCTGCCCCAGAATGACAAACACCGAATAAATAAACACCACAAGTGCAAACAATGGGTTTGTGGAACACTCCAGTCGCTCAGAAGTCATGTGAACAATCTGTGCCTTCAACAACCACAATCCTGATTGTCACCTTTTCTTCCAAGAAACAAAAAAAGTGGCCAAACTGTAACGAGTGCCACCCAATCATTCCCAAAGTGCAAGCGTGATAAACTCATGCTTGTTTTGCGGAAGGGAAGAGGGAGGCACCTCACTTCATAGTTTACATCCAGGTCAATGCTAAAGCCGAGACCGAATTCTAGAAACATCTGTGAGCTCCTTCTGTATACAAATTACCCTGGCAACTGTCAGATTCAGATTCTGATCATTAGACACTGATTTTTTCACTACTAAAAATTTATCAAAAGCTTTCCTTTAGCTGACAAGTAGATTGAAGAGAAAAATCTGTTTGTTTTTTCTGAAAAAGATACTATTGGCTCATTTAGCATGATTTGTGCTAATCAGGGGCAAAAGAAAGATGGAGATATTTCTGTATTGAATGTTTTGGTTTTACAGATTTTCTTTCATTCTTTTTTTAATTAAAAAAAATTTTACTGTTTAGTTTTATTTTTGAGAGAGAGAGACAGAACGTGAGCACGGGAGGAGCAGAGAGAGAGGGAGACACAGAATCTGAAGCAGCTCCAGGCTCTGAGCTGTCAGCACAGAGCCCGACGTGCTCAGGAATGGCAAGATCATACCTGAGCCGAAGTCAGACGCTCAGCCTACTGAGGCTCGCAGGCACCTCACTGGACACTGAGTATATTACTAAACAATCAAAGGAGAACTTAAAGGAAATGTGTTGTTTTGTTTTGTTTAGCACCCAAGTCAAAGCTCTGCACCAGCCACCGGGTATATTATTTGTCTCTAAATTCTCTCAGTCCAATGAGGTTAAGACATTATTACGTCCATTTCACAGCTGGTGACTCTGAGGCTCAGAGAAATTCAGTGCCTTATTTAGAATCTCCTGAGGGGGCACCTGGGCAGCACAATTGGTTACCCAGCTCAGGTTGTGATCTCAGGGTTCCTGAATTCCATCTTCGAACAGGTCTCTTGGCTGTGAGGCAGAGCCCACTTTAGATCCTCTGTCTCCCCTCTCTCTGTCCCTGCCCAGCTCACGCTCTCTCCCTCTAAGAGATAAATATTAAAAAAAAAAAAAAAAAAAAAAAAAGAAACTACTGAGGGACACCATTGAGACATGAATCCAAATCTTTTCATTCCTTGTAACTTTTTTTCCTTCTCTTCTTTCTTTTTATTACTTTCTCTCTCTCTCTCTTTCTTTCTTTCTTTTTTTTTTCTTTTTACTATTTGGGGCTAAAGTATTATTCTGAAATTGCCCATCTCCTGTGAATTTAAAACAGTCTTTCCAGCAGTGTATAGGTGGCTCAGTCAGTTGAGTGTCTGACTCCAGATTTCAGCTCAGGTCATGGTCTCACAATCATGATTGAGCCCTGCATCGGGGTCCACACTGAGTATGGAGCCTGCTTAAGATTCTCTTTCTCTCTAGGGGCACCTGGGTGGCTCAGTCGGTTAAGCCTCCGACTTTGGCTCAGGTCATGATCTCATGGTCTGTGAGTTTGAGCCCCGCGTCGGGCTCTGTGCTGACAGCTCGGAGCCTGGAGCCTGCTTCAGATTCTGTGTCTCCCTCTCTCTCTGACCCTCCCCTGCTCACGCTGTCTCTCTCTCTCTCCTAGAAATAAATAAAACATTTTTAAAAAAGTTATTTATTTATTTTTTATTTTTGAGAGAGAGCATGAGCGGGGAAGGGGCAAAGAGAGAAGGGGACAGAGGATCTGAAGCGGACTCTGTGCTGACAGCAGCGAGCCTGATGTCAGGTTCGAACACACAGACCACGTGAGATCATGGCCCGAGCCGAAGTTGGATGCTTACCCAACTGAGCCACCAGGCACCCCCTCACATCTCTATTCTTGTAAGTAACGGGAGTGTAGTTTCGGGATGAAAACGCTGACTCCGGAGCCGGATGGCCCGAGTTCAAATTCTGTCCCCGGCACCGACGAGCTGCTTATCATGAATACAGTGGGTTGACACTGCCCGCCGCATGGATTCTCTGTGGGGTTAAATGAGTCACTAGATGCACAGGATTTGGAAGAGTGTTAGGCACAGAGCACGTACTCAGTGAAGGCTAGCTGTTGTTATTAATTCTCTAGCCAAATGAAATGTGCCTTCAGCAAGTGTATTGTATCGTTTACTCAGATCCGTTTGTAACCCATTATGTTTTCCAGATTTGCTTGCCTTGATGTTATCCCTAAGCAACTGATTTTGCGTCAGCATAACTGCCAGCCGTGTCAGGGATGAGAGGTAGGAGGAGCCCTAAGATACTGAGGTCTTTCAGTTGAGTACAGCCCTCCATCTCCACTGGGGTAAAGACTCAGAGGGATGTACAGTTCCCTCGCTGTGAGGACAAGACTTAGAAGCCTTGTGCCTCAGGAGTTTTTATAAAAGTGGGGTCACTTTCATGATGACGAGTGAATTCCTTTCTAGATATGGTGCTTGCTGTGCGTAACATTAAGGAGGCAGGTGTAACACCATAGGTCCCAGAAACATATACAAAATCCCTGATCCCAGAGGCCACTTGCACAGTGACACAAAAGAAGAGCGAAGCCTTCTGGCCTCTCTGTTGCCAGGCAAGCTCAGCCTGACACAGGGAACAGAGAAATGGGTTTTATTCAGCCTAAGTGTGGACTTGCAAAGGGTCGAGCCAGCCCTCTCGAGTGGAGGGTGGGGTGTCCTAACACCGACTGGATCGCTGTTTGTTAGGGACCATGTAAGTTGGTGTAAGGAGAGAGAGAGATCAGACCAGACGACCTGGACCATGCCATTCAACCTAAGAATCTAACGAAACTCAGGGAATTTGGGGTTGACCTCTTGCGGACAACTTGGATTTGGAAGCATTTGAGCTGATGGTTCTGTTGTGGTTTCTCATCTGGGAGTATGAGTACTCCTTGCTTAACGTAGATGTTACTAGTTAACGGTTCATGCTTGTGTTGTTGAATATCATCAAGCTGTTACATAATTTATTCTTTCTTTGAAATGTAGCTAAGACAACCTCAGCAGAGCCTTCATACTTAGAGTTCTCTCTTCCTAGAGGCACTCAACTCCCCACATGCAAGCCCAAGTCCCAAGGTCACCTTATCGTAGGGGGTTTCCTTGAACCCCTCCCATGCAAAATGTCCTCCCTACTTGACCTTGACGCCACATCTGATAGCTTCCCCTCCTTTTTTTCTTTTGGATTATACTACCCTCCAGATGACATGTTATCTATTTTTTTGTTTATTGTTGAGCTCTCTTTGATGAAAACTAAGTGCCAGGGAGCCTGGAACGTCCATTGGGTTCACTGTATTTCAGATGCTGGAACAGAGAGAGCCTGGCACATAGGAAGTACTCAGTACAACAAATATTTTGTTGAATCAATCATTGTAAGGGGAGGTTTGCTTTTATTTATCATTAGTTAATTTTCTTGCAAACTAAGTTTTAAAACATTTACCTCTTCAAGAAATTGGTTTGGGAGATCTTGAAAAATCTTTGTGTCCCTCACCACAAACTATGAAATGAAAATTAAAACCTCCAAGAATTCATCAACTGTTTCTACTTTAGAGGCCTTTGCAAGTATAAAAATCAATCTCAGAGGGATAGGAAAAAATTATAACACTCTTTCAAAAATCTACTTGTAACGACTCATTTTTAAAAATGGAAAAGATTTTCATTTTCAAAGAAACACCTAAGTAGTTTACATGCTATTCAAAGAATTCATGACTTACTATGAATATATCTCAGTGTACTTAACACTAGAGTTCCCAGCTAGTTGCTGGTAATCAAATGAAGTAAGAACCCAATTCTTCTCTTACCTGTGATATCTGTCACGCAGCAGTGTTTCTATTAAAAACCACCACCAACAAAGAAACTATATAAAAATTTTGAAAGTGAGTCAATATTTGTTTCCAGTAGATGGCACTGCAAATCAAGTCTTTATAGGTCTATTAACTTACTTCTTTGATCATGATCATAATTATTTATTCTGGAGTAAGATCATCTGAAGCGACTTATATGATGGTGAAAACAAAACAGGTTGGGGATTTTGAAGCTACAGTAATGTTGCATTGACAGTGTCCGAACACTGGCATTTCCTCTCTGTATTATAATTAGGTATTTATTTATTAAGGCAGTGAGTGCACATAACCCAAATCGTCCACTTGGTTATACACGAAACTCACTGCCTGATGTGGGGTTTCGGTTGCCTGTTTTAATTTGTTTAGTCTATATGACGTTATATATCCAGTGGGACTTTTTATGCTTTTGCACAGTGTTGAATTCAGTCTCATGCAGGCCAGTTAACGTACAGAGGAAGAACCTTACCAGAACCCTGACCTGTGCAGTTTTTTGGTGTGTGTGTACGTGTGTGTGTGTGTGTGTGTGTGTGTGTGTGTGTGTGTGTTTGGTCCATATTTGGTCCATAAATATCCTTGCTCAGAGAGAATGTAAATGATTCCAGACAACGCCAGCATCATGACGGAAACGTGATGCAAGCATTTTTCTAGTGAGTCTAGCTCTGTATGTAAAGACGTACATGTTTAAGACATTTTAAAACCACTTAATTACTAGAACATACTAAATGCTATCAGGTATGTAAGAACACCTCGAACAGTGTCTGGTACAAAGTCGGCACTAAATAAATCCCTTCTTCCCCTTTCTCCTGTGATGAGGGAAGAGAGGCATTGGCCTTTTATGCAGAGTCAGACCTTGCTGGGCAACTAAGTATGAGCACCTTACTTCTCTGGACTCCGGCTTCCTCTCTCGCTACTTCTGGAAATGGCTGGAAGACAGGCTGTGACACGAATATTCTACCTAATATATAACCAGATTCCCAAAGTGAAGTGTGTGATCCCAGGCACCCAACTACAAGCAGCCTCACAATTTGGGTGTGACTTTCGTCAGGGTGTTCTCCCACAGTGGAGAAGAAGCCATCAGTCCAAACCGGCACTTCCACAAATAAACCGTTTTTGCTCTTTAAATAAATGTCATAGGAGAGTTCAGACACCATGCAGCGTTTAATACGGACTGTGTACCAGAAGCTTTTTTCGTTTATTGCCAAGAAAGCCTGAAACTCAAAGAGGCAATGCGGGGTTTCTGAACTCTCTAGATAGTGCTCCGTGGGTGATATCTTTGTGGACCATTACTCATCACCACACTCATTTAGTACTCTTTACCCATTTACTTAAAAAAATTTTTTTTTTGTTTCTTTTTTACTATTTGAAAGTAGTTTTAAATGTTTATTTTTGAGAAGGAGAGAAAGAGAGAAGGCATGCGAGCAGGGGAGGGGCAGAGAAAGAGGGAGACAGAGGATCCGAAGCAGGCTTCGTGAGGGGCTCAAACTCACAAACCGTGAGATCATGACCTGAGTCAAAGTCTTGTGCCTAACCGACTGAGCCCCGCAGGCGTCCCTACCAATTTAAATAACGATCTCTATCACCCCACTTTTCCCAGAATGGCTCTCATAGGTACATTTACCTTGGCCCTGACACTATGATGGGCAACCAAAAAACCCCACACGGCAAATCGGAAGCATGACAGCGATCTAAATGAGGCAGAAATATGACCAAACAGTACTTTTACTTCGGGGTGGTGGGGTCGAGAAAGCCCCTTCTCCCTTCCCCCACATGCTTTCTTCATTTGTTTACCCCGCTTTGTGACCCCACCATAGACACCTTGGTGATTTCAAATTGGCAGAGATGGTGTTAGTATATCATAGAACGCAATCTGTGGCTTTGGCCCTTATGTTTCCCATGAGATGGCTCAGAGAGGTTACTGGACTTACATAGGTAACACAGGAAATTAGGGATGAAGTAGTGATGAGGTCATTTGAATTCTGATACAGGAGCTCAGGCTGGAACTGGGGATAAGGAAAAAGGGTGAAAACATAAGGGCTTCAGTGTCTTTAAACCCCACACTCAGTGACTGTAGGAAATTGATGGAAAACCGATTTTACTAAGCCTAAGCGATGACACATTTAGCCTCCCCCTCAAGCCTCCGGTAAAGGGAAGATTGCACAAATTCTTCAAATAGTTGGTTTATTTTAGAGGATTTTTGAGAGACTTTTTCTCCTCTCCTGTTTAAAAAAAAAAAAAATTGGGGGGCACCTAGGTGGCTCAGTTGGTTAGGCATCTGACTCTTGGTTTCAGCTCAGGTCATGATCTCACCCTTCAGGTGTTTGAGCCCCTCGGAGTGGAGTAAGTAGATGGTAAGTCTATTATCTCATTAAAGATTCACTATCGTTAAGAAACATGATGGTTATCTTCTTTAGGGCATTTCCTTTTCTCAGCGGGAAATGAAAACTTAATCCTGAAATAATTATGAGCAAGTTGACCAACATTTTTCTTGGTGTGAAGACTGAAGCAAGGTTCAAGTAATCATAGGTAGCACAAGTAATTTTTTAATGTTGATTTATTTTTGAGAGAGACAGAGAGAGACAGAGTGCAAGCATGGGAGGTGCAGAGAGAGAGGGAGACACATAATATGAAGCAGGCTATGGGCTCTGGGCTGTCAGCACAGAGCCTGATGTGGGGCTTGAACCCACAAATTGTGACATCATGACCTGAGCCCAAGTTGAATGCTAAACTGACTGAGTCACTCAGGCTCCCTATAAAAATTTAAAACTATGCATATAATTTTTAACTCCTCTGCAATAGTTTTTGTGAAGTAATGCTTAGGAACATACAGTATATGAGAATGAAACTTTTCAACTTTCATTTTTTATTCCTAACTTGTGCTGTGTCATCAAGCAAATGGAAATAACATCCATATTTATTTCTAATTAGCACATATATTTTAATATTTTATAAGCCTAATTCATAGGAAAGAATTCCAAAGTCTCTCTGCAAGCATAAGTTAGATGTGTAGGTGAATTTTAAAAGCGACATAATTTGGGGTGCCTGACTGGCTCAGTCAGCGGAGTATAGGACTCCATCTCTGGGGTTGTGGGTCTGAGAACCCAAGCAGGATGCAGAGATTGCTTAAAAATAAAATCTTGGGGCGCTTGGGTGGCTCAGTTGGTAAGCTTCTGACTCAGTGTAGGCTCAGGTCATGACCTCAGGGTTGGAGGATTTGAACCCACACTAGCAGTGGGGAGGGAGCCTGCTTGGGATTCTCTGTTTCCCTCTCTCTGCCCCTCCCCTACACTCTTTCTTTCTCTCTCTCTCTCTAAAAATAAATAAACATTAAAAAAATTAAAAATAAAATCTTACAAAAGTAAAAGTGATGTAATTCACGGTTGAGCCATTGCTTAGGAAAGAGATAATATAGTCAGTTGATGTGATCAAAGGTTTCTTTTCCCCAAGATTTCTCAAAAATGTTAACAGTATATAGAGACATCCTGTGGTGTTAATCATGAGGTTTACATGGTTACATTTCTCTGGGTGGGAAACTGTCGTTTATCGTTGGCTAACTATCCTTCATCTTTCATTGATTTAGAGTGGTTCTGCATCTGGATACCCATATACCTAAAGTGTCTGGATCTGAAATAAAAATGGAAGTTGGAAGGCACTGGGTGAAGGGGCCACTTTAATTGTCTCAGGGGGTCTTCTAACTAATTTTCATTCGCCTCATTGGTGTGCTTGGATAAAGGAGAATGGAGGCGGGATGCAGCGTAGAAAGCCAAGGAATGTTCAAGAAGTCACTGGAAAAAGCAATAGACACGTAGGGTATTGAACCTGAAACAAGTGCACCCTAGACCACGTTGAGTGTTTGTGATAACAACGTGGTAACCATGGTGTACCGTGCCTCCTGATTTTACCTCTTCGTGGAGGGAGGTGCAGACAGCGGCGCTCCGGCGCTGTTGCACAGAAGGGCCAAGTGACCCAGGGGTGTGAGCATCGAAAACGTGGAGACTCAACTACTCTAGAGGAACCGTATGATAATGTACGCGCAGGTCGTCGAGTTAGGGCTTAACTGTTCTTTTGCACTGGCTTTTTGTTTTGATGAAACGACGTTTGGAGCATGATAATGACTTGACTGGTAACCAAGCCGGGAGGCGCGACGGCCGGCTGCAGCTCCAGTCGCCGCTGCTCGTGGAGACCGAACACGGGCGGCCCGGGAGTCCCGCGTGGCCCGCGGTCCTCGGCGGCCTCCCCGGGGACTCGGCGCGGCCTCGGGGTCCCGGAGGCTCGGGGGAGGGGCGCAGCCCCGCCCCCGCCCCCTCCCCCGCCGGGCCGGCTGCAGGAGCGGATGGATCGCCCACGCGGAGGGGCGCGCTCCACGCTCGCCCAGGGCGCCAACTGGTGACCCGCGTCCGGGGCAGGGCGCGCGGGCCGAGTGGGTCCCCGGCTTCCCCGCTTCCTTCCCATCCAGACTGTGTGGAAGGAGCGGGGTGACTTGGGTGCAGGACACTGACGGGCAGGGCCCAGGAGACTGGAGTCCGCGTTCTGGATTCCTCCGAGCCGCAGCGCGTCCGTCGGTCTCCACGGTTTCAGGGCGCGGAGGGAGGCATCTGGGGAGTGCGGTGAAAGGGGCCGACCGGGTGCAGTCGGTTTGAGGAGTCCCCGCCTCCAGTGACCTGCAGCCGCACGGGCCAGGGGCTCCAGCATCGCGTCCCCAAGCGGAGAGGACCCGCAGGGCTGCGGACCCCGGCTGGAGCTCGCCCTGCGTGGGCCGTGTGACCCTTCCCGGTCTCAGGTGGCACCTTCAGGAGGTGTGGCAGGACGGAGGAAGTCGTTGTGGACCCCGCAAAGCGCTCTCCGGGGTGCAAGGCAATCCGGTTTCCCTAGACTCGACGTGCGCGGGGTCTCGGGGCTCCTGGGACCGCTTCCCGGGAAGGCGCCCCCTGCCTCGTGGCGCGGAGACGGCCTTTTCCCGCCACGTCCCTCCCGCGGTTCTTCCGGGGCCAGGTCGGCCCACCGTCGGGGCAGGTCCCAGGTCGGACCCCGCCGACCCCGCGCGCGTCAGCCTCTGACCCCGGACTCCACCCCCGGGTCCTTGCACCGCCCCAGCCCTTCTACGCGTGCGTCCTCCTCCGGGTAACTCACTCACCGGAGCTCCCCGGCCTGGAGGCCGCAGGGGCGGCGGCGAGGAGCCGCGAGGGCGCAGGACGCTGAGACCGCGGGGCGCTTCTGACACCCCCCGCGCCAGCGTTGGGGCCGGGCGAGAGCAGTTCGCGGGAAACAGATGGACACGACATTGGGAGAAGCTCACCCTCTGCGGCAATAGAACAACACCGCCGCCCAAACGTGTCCGTAGGTCCGGTTTCCGGGGAAATAATTTGCCGTCCCCAAGCAGCGTCTCCTCGCTCTCGAGTGCGGCGAGCGCCCCCTTGTAAGTTCTCACTCTTTCTCACCCGCGCGTCGCCAGCTTTTCCGAGCTGGGGACGCTTGGTTCAGTCTCTGCGGGGCCACTGCGCCTCAGGCCCGGGAAGGTCCCCCCGCCGTCCCCCCACGCGCGGGGCACAGCGCCGGGCACCCGCCGGCTGCTCGCCCTGCGGCGCCGCCTCCCAGGCGCTCCCGAGTCGCGAGGGCCACGTCTTTCCTTTCCTCCCCGAGCAGGAGTTTCCCCCCCGCCGTACAGTAGCCGGGCCGGGCCAGGTGCCCTCTGCGGGCGCCCGGGCCCGGGCGCTGCCCCGCTACCCGGCCCGGCCCGGGCCCCGCGCTGCAGCCCCAAGCTCGCCCGCGCAGCGCCCCCAACCTAATCCCCTCCCCCTGGGGGCGCGTTCCCTTGAAAAACCCTCTCCGCAGCTCCCTCCCGCCTTCCCCAAGGAACCGGGAAAAGGGAATCTCCCTAGAAAAGGCTCAGTGTAAGTGCCCTGGGGAAGGGGCGGGGGGCGCACTGGGCGGGGCAGGGGTGGCGGAGAGAATTGCGTTTCTCTCCGCTCCAAACCGGCCCTCGGCGGATAAAGCGCAGGTTTGCGCGCTCGGTCGGCCGAAGGCTCGCGAGCCCGGAGAGCAGAAGTGTGCAGGGGGAGTGTGCGGAGTGTGCCCGCGTGTCCCTGCCGCCGCGTCTGCGGAGACGCCGTTGGTGCGAACTTTCTGCACACCGTGTACGGAGGGATCTCCAGGAAGGAGGAAGGGGCGCGGGCGGGGAGGGCGCGAAGTGTGCCCGTGTGAGTGTGTTGGGGGGCGGGGGCCACAGCGCGGGACCCGGGAAGCAGGCGCGAGCGTCCGGCGGGCCGGCGGGTGGGAGGCGTCCTGCGAGCGCTGAGAAAGGTCGTTGAAGGAGTTCGCTGCACACACACACAAAATAATAATCTTAAACAAGAGTGCCGGGCATGCGCACACCGAGGATGCCATATTGGAATGAGGCTGTAGTGGGAGTCGGAGGACCCGAGCGGGCGCTCGAGGGAGGCGGCGGGCGGGGCGCGAGCCGCGCACGGCGAGCAGGGGCGAGGCGGAGCGAGCGCGGGAGCCCGGGGTCCCCGCCACCCCCGCCCCCTTCCCCGGGGGCGCCCAGGGCCTGGAGCCACTCCGAGGGCAGCGCGAACTTCACCAGGTAGGGCGCCGCGCCGGCCGCCGTCCCCGCACCCGGCCGCGACCCCCCGGCCCGCAGGTTGAGTGCGCGCCGGCCGGCGTCTGGTTGTCCAGCTTCGGGGGGATCAGGGGAGCAGGAGCGAGCCGGGGTTGAGGAAGGGGGTGCTGCGGGAGCGAAGCGAAAGCGGGGAGCCGGAGGGGGCAGCGACAGCGCGGGGGCAGAGCCCCAAACTCCGCTGTGCGCTCCGGGTTGTCATTTATTTGGCTTCTAACCGTCCCCTTCCCACCTCGCCCCCGGGCTTTGAAAAGCCCGGCCTTGCGGGAGACCGTCTGTAGTTGCGAGGTGCCCTCCTCCCGGGGTGCAGGGAGCCCCCTCCCGCCGCCCACCTTCCTCATTCGTGCGCTCGTTTGGCGAGGCAGCCGCCCTGGCTGCGCCGCGCTCCCCGGCTCTTCCTCGCCGGGGTCTCTTTCTTCTTTTTCCCCTTTTCTTCTTTTTTTCTTCCCTTCTTTCCTTTTTTTTTTTTTTAAAGTGTGTGTTGGGGGCGGGGAGGGGGAAAACGGCACTGCGAGGACTGGACACCAGCCATCGAGGGTGTTAAAAATCGTTGACGCATTCGGAGTCGCCCTCCTGGAAACGTTTGCCTGTGCAGCTTGAAATGAAATTGTCAGTAGTAGTTTCAGAGCGTGCTCCAGCATGGATGATCTTTTTGTTCTTTTTTCTTTTCTTTTCTTTTTTTTTTTTGCTTTAAAGTAATATCCTGTCACTTGGGGCTTTCCTGTTGTCTGCTTTCATATGACCTCCTTTCAAAATTGCTAATCTGATCGAGCTTTGAAGTTTATTTTTAAAACGTGTGTGTGTTGGTAAAATCCGCCAAAAAAAAAAAAAGAGAGAGAGAGAGAGAGAAAGAACTGTAGGAACTGCCGGGTCTCTGTGGATGTTGAGCCGGCGGCGGGCAGGGCGCTCCGCGGACGGGGGGCGCGCGGGGGTGGGAAGAGGTCGGCTCGCGGCCGCCGGACGCGCGTCCAGAGCCCGGTCCGCACTCGCGTTTTCTTGCCGAAGCGCAGCGACTGCGGAGAAGGAGTGTCTGGAAACCGTGCCAGTTTCAATATGGCGGGCTAAGGTGGCTTTTAAAAACTGAAAATAAAGGTTTTGAGGTGGGAAAAAACCCAACCGGAGTTTCCCTCCCTTAGTTTCGACTCTCTTTGGCTACTCCAGGAGCTGTTTTAGCGAATTAAGTGGGAAAAGAGAGACAGAATGAGCTGCCCTAGTTTTTTCCGTGTTTAGAGTCTGCGTGTCCAGTCCATTGCTAAGGGGGAGGGGGAAGGGGTGCCCCTGGTCCGGACCGGGGTATCCAGGCGCGGCTGCTGCGTGCGCCCTTGGCTCAGGGAGCATACCGGTGTGTGCAGTTGTGGGGTGGGGTCAAACAGATACGCCCCGAATGTGTGTGCGTCTTGGAGCCAGACCTTGCCATGATTTGACGTGACAAACTGCTGACACGTGGTGCAAAATACATGAAGGCAGAGGCGAGGATTTCTTTACGCTGGAGTCTGCGCGCCCGAAGCCCTCCTGGGGGAGGCGGAGTGAGGAGGTGCTTGTGCAAAGGACTAGCTGTTCGGGGTATCGGGTGCAGTCTGGCCGCAGACGCCTGTGGGGTTTTGGGTGTGCGGGGGGGGGACCCCACGACCGAGGCGCGGGGAACATGGAAGGGGTGGCGCAGGGAGGTGCCCGGGCGCGGATCTCGGCGGAAACGTGTGCAGGGTGGAAGCGAGGAGCAGCCTTTGGAGTTGAGCTCTAGGGAAGGTGGGGGATGGGAGCAGCGTTCTGGGAAGAAAAGTGTCCCTTGCCCGGGTCCAGCGCGAGAAGCCTGGATCTGAGAGGGGCGTCCTGCGGCCGAGGCAGGCCAGCGGGCGGCGCTGTCGCTCTGGGGCTTGAGTGGTGCCCTGGAAAGGCCGGCTTCTGGGGCTGGAGTTTGGGGGCAAAGTCGGAGCCTGTAAGGGGAGTCGGAGGGGGACGCAAGCAAACCCCGGGTCGCCAAGCTGGGACGGGGGATCTCCAACAGGGGTCGCCAGCGGCCAGGACGCAGCTGCCGAGCCGAGGTCGCGCGCGAGGGACCCGGGGGATGGGGGGCTGTGAGGCGGCCGCGCGCGTCCCCGGGGCCTGGCGAGGGCAGGTCCCGGGGACCTTCTCTAGGCCGGCGAACCTGATGGTGCATTGGCCAAGTGCGCCGAGACGTGTTTAAATCTTGGGGTTAAAAAGGCAGTGTTGGCCAGGTCTGCAGTTAGCGCAGTAACGCAGTTTCTGGGCATTCGTGGGGGCCTGGGGGGGATCCCTAGGGGCCAGCCCGTGCTCCCCACTTGGACGGAGGCCGCGCTGGCGGAGAGGCCTGTGCCTCGCAGTGCCCCGTGGGTGGGGGCCGCGGGGAAGCCACCCTAGGACCGGAGACGCCGCGGCCGATTTTCCCTCCCACCTGGTCGGCGGGGCTGTGAGCTCGGCGACACTCGGGCGGACACCCGTTCGGGCCCCCGGGGCTGAGCGCGCGGCGGGTCCCCGGCCCTTCCAGCGTGCGCCGCGGGCGCGTCCTCCCGGGGACCCCTTCCCGTGGGCTTCGCTGGAGTGCAAACCAGCCTAAAATGGCTCTGTGCTTGTAAACTGCAGTTTCAGCCGGGAACCCCTCCCCTCGTCCTCCTGACGTCGCCGCTGACAAGCGCACAATTCACTCTGACGCCCCGAAACCCGCGGTTTTGCACGGAGCTGTGCGGTGGACGCCAGGATACAGCCGATTACAAAGGACATTCCTCGGGATTCTCGCAGGGCCCAAGTTTCCCTTCCTTGTGCGAAGGAGCGGGAGGAGGGAGGGACGGAGACGCGCGGCAGGAGCCCGGCGGACCACCGCCCCGGAACCGGGGCCAGGGCTGCGGCTCCGGGCTCGGGGCCCCTCCCGCGTAAAAGCCGAGGGAGGTGCCCGGGGACGCGCGGCTGGTGGCCGTGCGGGGCGATCTGCACCTCCCGGGGCGTCCGGCCTTGACGGCAGCTCTGGTGTCCGAGGCCGGAGACTGCGCCTGCAAGCCTGCGAGACCGTTCCCAAACTTCTGGAGATCCGCTTGCAGTTTCGCTTTCGGAATTTTCGGCATCTTTGGGTTTGCAGAGTTGGGTGGGATTCCGGGAAGAGCACGGCGCCTGGGCTGGCCGTGCGGATGCTCCTTCCCCTTTCGCGGGCAGGAGTCCGACTTCCCTCCACCCCCAGCGTCCCCTCCTTGGCGCCCCCCGACACCGCCCGCGCGCCCCGAGGTCTGGGGCGCCCAGCCCCGCGCGCAGTCCCCGCGTTTCGTCGGCTCCGGCGGCGCGGTCGTGGCGGATCCGTGCCCGCTGGTGGGAAACCGCTTTCGACCAGGGCAGACCCTGCCTGAATCCGGATCCATCGCGCTGCCCTCTGCTTTCCCGCGCCCCTCCACCCTCCCCACCGAGGCCAAGGGACTTGAGGGACCGATTGGCGTGTCTACACCAAGCAAGTGGATCCAGGTGTCGCCAGGTCGGAGAAAACGCAAAAAACGGGCGTAAATTCGGCCCCCAATCCTGGGGAGGCAGGCGGGGGTGGGGGTGGGGGGAGGTTGAGCGGGTACGGTGGGGGAGGGGAGAGGCCTTGGTGGCCAGGAGGAATTGTTGCCAGGCTCTCCTTTGAGATAGGAGATCTGCTACTTTCAGCCTGGTTCGCGTTAGCCTGGCACAGCCCGGGCTTCCTCCCTCCGTCAGTAAATGTCTCCAGTCCTTATCTCCGCTCGGTGCTGTCACCAAGCCTGAGAGGGTACACCCGTGCACCCCAGAAACCCTCCACTCCCCGTCACTGCCCGGTGGGGGTGGTTCAGCCCCTCCCCTGGAGAAGGGTGCCCCGCCTTCTGATGTGTGGTGTTCTGGAAGTGCCAGCGGAGACCTTCAGGGGTTAAAAGTGAGTATTTCCCATTTCCGTACCAGCACTGGAGCCTCAACCAGGCCATCCCGCTGGGACCTGAATTTCACTAATGGTGGGAGTCATTGATCTGAGAGAGCTTTTTGTCTTCATGGTTTTTTGCTTTTGTTTGTTTGTTTGTTTGTTTTGGCAGAAGTCATGGACTTTTTTTTTAAACCTTGGTCTAGGTGTAAATGCCTAGATTCATGATTCTTGCTTTAAAAAAAAAACAAAACAGCCAAGCAGAAGAGGTTCTTGAAGAAAGGGGAGAGCCTTGGTGATCTCAGGATTGGCCTCTCCAGTCCCTTTTTTATCAAAAGACCTTGCTTTGCTGTTCTGGGAGTGTGAATGTTTATCAAGTCCCATTTCTGCCTATTCTAGCTGAGGCGGCATTTTTCACCTTTCTTTGCAGCCAGCACCCACAAAGGGCTCCCGAATCTGAGAAGTGCTGAGTGATGGAAACAGGGCTCTGAGCAGTGAGTGAATGAGGGTTCCCTTTCACCGGTACCGGGGTGCTTCTGGGGTTTAAGCCCATGCAGGGGAAGTGCGCGGCTCTCCAGGGCCTGTACTTACGCCTTGAAGTTTTTTGTCGGGATGAGGAAGTAGAAGTTCCTCTTCTCCTCTTTCTTCTTAGTAATTTGAACAAAAATGGTCTCCTGTGGGATTTGAGTGACCTCCAGTTCTGTTGTTCGAGGTTTGGACATTTCTCTGTTAGGATTTCTCTGCGTGGAACTTTCGGAGGTCACCTGACAGTAGAGTGGTCTTACAAATTATAAGAACTTGTAAAAAGTTCTTGTACCCAAATGAAATTAGCACGTGTGACTCAAGGTGCATTCTGCGTTTTGTTTTGTTTTTTCTTCTAGTGCTTCTTATCTCTGTTTTGCCCCAGAAGCAACCTATTGTCCTCATTCTACAAATAAGGGGAAAAAACAGTGAAATTATACTTGTCGTAAGAGACCAAGCTGTGTGTTCATTGGTGAGCCAGGATCTAACCACCTGATTTTATTAGACAGAACCAGAGGGTCAGGACTCTACTTCAGAGATGTTTCTGTCTAGCTGTGTGACCTTGGACCACTTACCTGTACTTTTCTGAGCCTCATCTTCCTTGTTTACGAAATTAGTGCTTTGGACTTGAGCTTCACTCAGAGGCCTCCATGCTTCTGCTCGGGAGAGAATCGGTGGTCAGCACACCTCTGTGGGCACGCCCGTGCTTCGTCTCTCAGACCCACGCCTGCAAAGCGTGGTACCCTGGCCTTGGTGACAGTGGCCTAAGATGTCTGTGAAGGCAGTTGGGGGGTCGAGTTTACTGTGCAAGGGTAAAACGCTGTCATTGTTGGGCAACACAGGTTCCACGTGGGGGCACGTTTCCTTCACGCCCTGGAAAAGGGGGTGTAGCGATGGAGGAACGCACCAAGGTAGCCTTCGCATATCATCCCTATAATAGCATGGGCTGGGCTAGGTCGCTGTGGTTTTTTGTTTTTTTTTTAATGTTTTATTTATTTCTAGGAGAGAGAGAGACAGCGTGAGCAGGGGAGGGTCAGAGAGAGAGGGAGTGACAGACCCTGAAACAGGCTCCAGGCTCTGAGCTGGCAGTCAGCACAGAGCCCGACGCGGGGCTCGAACCCACGAACCGCGAGATCATGACCTAAGCGAAAGTCGGACACTCAACCGACTAAGCCACCCAGGCGCCCCTAGGTCGCTGTGGTTTTGAAGAGAAGTCATCCAGAAGTACCTGATTGGAGTATGTTTTAGTACTTCCTGGGACTAGAAGGGACCATTTCAGGTGGCCCGCTGTACCCTACACATTGCAGGGACCTCACTAGTGTTTAGAATGTGTGTGGGCGACTGCTGGTAACCTAGTGAGTGAAGGAGCCCGATCTGATGGGGCGTGTTCCATTCCCACTCTTTACGTTGGGCCACTAGGCAGCACAGTTGAGCCTTAAACAGCATGGAGGTAGGGGCCACAACTTCCCCCACTTCCGGTTGAAAATCCTTGTGTAACTCGACTCCTCAAAAACTGAACTAATAGCCCACTGTTGACTCGAAGCCTTTACCGATGATGTGAACAGTTGACGTGTACATATTTTATACCTGTATTAGGCTCTGTGTTCTCACAATACAGTAAGCTAGGGAAAAGTAGTTACTAAGAAAATGATAAGGCAGAGAAAAGACATTTAGAGGAGTGTATTTTATAAAAAAAAAAAAAAATCTGCGTGTCAGTGGACCCATTGTTCAAACCTGTGCTACTCAAGAGTCAACTGGACTTCTCTGGGCGCCTGAGTGGCTCAGTCGCTTGAGTGTCTGACTCTGGCCCGGGTTATGATCTTGAGGTTTGCGGGTTCGAGCCTCGCAGCCCGGAGCCTGCTTTGGATTCTCTGTGCCCCTCTCTCTTTGCCCCTCCCCTGCTTATGCTCTCCTCGTCTCTCTCAAAAATAAACAAACATTAAAAAAAAAAAAGAGTCAACCATATTTCCTTTCTTTGTAAGACTAAAAGGGTCATGGACAACTCATAAGAAAAACAGTCTTATTGGCTAAAGCAAACTTTGGCTGCAGTCAGTGTAAACGAGACAGGACTATATATTGTAAATAAGGGAAGGGATTTAATTTAGAAATTGGGTAACAAGGATATAAAGTTACCAAATAAAATTCCTTTTTTTAATGTTTTATTTTATTTTTCAGAGAGACAGAAAGAGAGAGAGAGGGAACATGAGTAGGGGAGGGGCAGAGAGACAGGGAGACACAGTCTGAAGCAGGCTTTTGGCGCTAAGCTGTCAGCACAGCCTGATGTGGGGCTCAAACCCATGAACCAGGAGATCATGACCCGAGCAGAAGTCGGACGCTTAACTGACTGAGCCACCCAGGCGCCCCTAGTGAATTTCAAAACGTGGTTCTATTTCACCACGTACTGATAGTTAGGGTCCTTTGTGTTTTGACAAGATGACATTCACTAATCAGAAAGTTTTACTTTCGGTCACTTAGGTTTCCAGTCTCGTGAAAAGAGATATATGTCTTTGATACCGATTAAGCAAAGAATCCATTATGCTTTTCTGGTTTGCTCTTTTTAATTTTCTTAAAAACAAAAATGACACGTTTTGGTAGATGGAGCGCTTGTGAGAGCATATGGTGAGTTCTGTAGAGTGGGGCAAATAATATCAGCAGCCGTGACTATAAAAGACCAAGTTTGGAGCTGGTGGGACAGAGAAGATGGAAGAGAGAGTTTTATCCTGGGAATTTTTTTCCCGCCTGAGGTTTTATTGGCTGAGAAAAAAATAATCTTTTTTTATTATTAAAAAAAATTTTTTTTAAAGTAATGTACATTCAGGCCGGGTGAGGCTCATACTAATGACTCTGACATACTCATGACCCTGACATCAAGGATCACATGCTCCACTGACTGAGTCAGCTAGGTGCCCTGAAAAAAATAACCCTTTAAGAGATTATTAAGGTGCACCTTGTGTACTTTCTCCTGAATCTGGCAAGTTTTTCTTTTCTCCATTCCATTTCAGTTAAAACTGAAGTCTGAGCCCCGCACCACTATCAGCTATAATATAAGAGTCTGAAATGCCACGTGCAAGTTCCCACAAAGTCTCATTTTAAGTATAATTTGAATAGGTGCTCCTTTAAAACCTGGACATTTGGATCTGTAGATCCAGGGCCTATTGACGAAAGGATTATGGGATTAGTAAGATTTGGAATTGTCGGTTTGTTGCAGATAATGTTGAAAATAGGGGCGCCTGGGTGGCTTAGTCGGTTAAGCATCCGACTTTCGCTTAGGTCACGATCTTGCGGTTCGTGGGTTTGAGCCCCGCGTCGGGCTCTGTGCTGACTGCCAGCTCAGAGCCTGGAGCCTGTTTCAGTCTGTCACTCCCTCTCTCTCTGACCCTCCCCTGCTCAGGCTGTGTGTGTGTCTCTCTCTCCTAGAAATAAGTAAAACATTAAAAAAAAATTTTTAAAAATTAAAAAAAATAAAAAGAAGAAAAGTACGTGTTTAAGCTTCAACTGTTTTCCAGCCACTGTGCGTCATACTTGGTATTTATAGTTCCTCAACGTTCTGGGAATATCACCCCACTTTACAGAGGAGACTGAGGCTTTAGGGAGCTTGAGTTGCTTGCTAGCAAGGTGGGATCAGCAGAGAGTGAGGTCTTGAATACTCGTAGTCTGAACTTGCCTTGAAACTGAACTTACTGGGGTGTGTGGGTGGCTAAGTCGGTTAAGTGTCAGGCTTCTGCTCAGCTCATGATCTCACAGTTTGTGGGTTCGAGCCCTACACCTGGCTGTGTGCTGACTGCCAGCTCAGAGCCTGGAGCCTGCTTCAGATTCTGTATCTTCCTCTCTCCCTGACCTTCCCCTGCTCATGCTGTCTCTATCTCTCTCAGAAAATAAATAAAACATTAAAAATAAAAGAGGAAACTGAACTTATTGTATATTCATCATTCACTCTGTGTGACACACCGTGGCTAGCACTTTAAATGCCTTGGTTTCCCTAATCCTTATAGGAGATTATCTTTGTTTTACCAATACAGAGATCGAGTCTTTGGAGAGGTTATACAGGATCATATAAGTGGTTTTTTTTTTTTTTTTTATGTGCTTGATTTGAAATGCAGGAAGACTAGAGCATTTTTTGTCTGTATTTATTTCGGATCATCATGAAAGAGCAAAACCTTTACATGAAGCTGAATCTCTGTTTTCAGATGGAGAAGTGAAAATACTCAGTGTTTCTGGGCTGGGGTTGCGCACTGTTCCCTGACAGGTCATTTGGCCACTGTTTGGGAAAGTGCCGCCTTTCTGAAATTTCAGCTTAATTAAAAAAATAATTGGCTTTCATATCCACCGGTTTCCTTTTTTCCCTCCTTTCTGAAAGACTTTCCCGCACTAACATTGGTGAGAACAAATTGAAATATTCTCAAGTTGTGAAAGAAGTGGAGAGTGGAAATCCAAAGGACCCTAGGAAAGCCGAGGAAGAGAGCTAGAATTTTCCCTTCCAAGTGGTGCTGGCCACAATGAACCTGGTCTTCTAGACTCACCTCAGCACCTTTGGGTGGGGCCTGGAAGCGCGGCCTCCTTGCCCTCACTATTGCCTGGACGGCTGGTGGTCTACTCTTCACGCGGTGAGGTGGACCTCAGGCTTGAAGCGGGCCAGCAAAGCGTCTGTATGTTTACGGGAAGAAATTAATTTCACTTCCTCTAAAGCTCAGGAGACAGTCAGGTTTTGCCAAATCAAAGTAGCAGGATTTTCATGGAAGTTGGCTTTTGGTGTTTTGTTTTGTTTTGTTTTGTTTTTTAGGAAATGCAGTAAATGTAGATGGCCTGTGCTCTGATGGGTAGAGTGAACCAGTCCTGGGAAGTCAGAACCCCTGGTCTGGCTCAGAGTTTTTTGTGTGTGACCTTGGCTAAGTCACTTTCCTTAAGCCTTCCGCTCTCAGTTTTCAATTTTTTTCCCCCTGCAGTGAATGGCAGATAGAATTCTTGCTAGGTACAGATATGTTTTGCAAAGGTAAAGGCCATGTTGGGGCATCTGGCTGGCTCACTCAGCAGAGCATACGACTCTTTTATTTTTTATTTTTTAATGTCTATTTATTTTTGAGAGAGAGAGAGACAGAGCGCACCTGGGAAGGGGCAGAGAGAGAGAGGGAGACACAAAATCCTAAGAGCACGTGACTTTTGATTTCAGGGGTGTGAGTTCAAGGCCCACGTAGGGTATAGACACTACTTAAATAAATAAAACTTAAAAAAAGTAGAAGCCACGTTTACTTCTGCAAATTTGTGACAAATGCACTATCTTTTTGTTAGCGAAAAACACGTCTCTGACTCTTTCATAAGGTGCATACTTCACGCCTGCAAAGGGCGCATTTACTCTTAGAGCCATTGTTCTCACCTCTGCGTTGGAAAGGATGTTCCCTTTGGGTGGTTTAAAAACAAAACACTATTGAATAGTAGTCATCTTGACTAGTCAGTCATAATCATCTTGTCTATGTGCTGAGCACAGAACTCACTGGGCGCGCCAGGGAAGAGAAGAGGGCATCTGTCATCCGATAGTGACCAGTGATGCCCTGAGTAGGGCAGAGATCTTTAAGAAAGATGGAACTCCCTAGAAGACTGTTCTAAACGGGCTTGCGTCGCTGCCCTTTCTGAAAGCGACACGCTGCTTCTCAAGCATCGCGGAGAGCTTGCAGAAGCATTCCATAAAGCGAGCAGGATAAGGGATGGAAAAAGTCAAGGGAATTGGAGGGCAAAGCCCACTGCCAACATTTCAGCTGGATCCGTGTGGTGTTTACATTTCCCCCTGCGAGGAAGAAACTGGCTTTGCCTGTCGGAGGGTGGAGAAGCGGGAAAGAGGAGCCTTCGAATGGAGGCCCCTGGGCACAAGGATGGGGGTTTGGGGGTAGGTAGCCTGCACAGTCTGATCAGGGGGACAGAGGTCATTAACGGGACAGGAAGTCCTGAGTGCAGGCACGCGCTCTTCCCGCCAGCCTGCTTGTTTTACACATTAATATTCTTGATCCTAACTCACCAAGTTAGACTTCGTCTGCTTTAATCATACTTACTCGTTGGTAATTATGATGTTTTATGTGCAAATGGACGAACACCAGCTGTGAAGTCGCTACTCTAGCCTCTGGCTGAGTGTTGGTGGCTGGAGGTCGGATCCGGTTTTGCTCTCACCGATTCTCACCGATTGGCACTGACGTGTCAAACCTGGGTCACCCAACACTGCATCTTTATCCCACACGTTTGTCTGTTCCTCTCGCTTGCAGCCATCAGTCTTCATTTGCCACATGCTCTAGTTAAGAAGAGGCTTTGAAAGTCCCAAGTGTGTGTACGGGGCACCTGCCTGGCTCAGTCGGTTGTGTCAAGTCCGACTTGGGCTCAGGTCATGATCTCACAGCTCCTGAGTTCGAGCCCCGTGTCAGGCTCCGTGCTGACAGCTCAGCAAATATAAAAAAGTCCTGAGTGTGTAAAAGATGTACATTTGAGAGACTTACCTCCCAGCTTAAAAAAAAAAATTTTTTTTTAATGTATGTTTATTTTTGAGACAGAGACAGAGACAGAGCACAAGCGTGGGAGGGGCAGAGAGAGAGGGAGACACAGAATCTGAAGCAGCTCCAGGCTCTGAGCTGTCAGCATGGAGCCCGAAGTGGAGCTCAAACTCACAAACTGTGAGATCACGACCTGAGCCAAAGTCTGACGCTTAACTGACTGAGCCACCCATGGCCACACCTCCCAGCTTTTTTGATTGATTGATTGAATGATTGATTCATTGTTTTGTGTGTGTGTGTGTGTGGGGGGGGAATGGGAGTGATTTTCAGATATTTATCTGGCAGCAGATGAGATGCTTTAGGAATCCGTGTTGGAGTCAAGCATTTCCAAGGACAGGGCTTCCCTAGCTGAGCAGGAGCCCGGGAGGAAGCCAGAGCCGCGCCCAGGACCTTGTGAGAAGCGTTAGCGTCAGGGCGCTAATGGAACAGAACGTCGCTCGTCATGTTTCCTGTGGAAGCTGACAGTTTGTGAGATCCTTCAGGGATCCGTGCTCCGGTGTACGTAACCCCTGCCGAGTGCGTGGCCCCGATGTCGGGTAGGGAGAGGTGACGTCCCCTAGTGCCATCCCTGTAGCACTGAAAAACAGTCAGCTCTGGAATCAGACGGTCGGTGGTGCTTGTCCGAGCTGACATCCTGCTTGGAGGCGGCCGGATGCTCCAAGTGGAGGAACGGAGCATTTGGAGACTCATTTCGGTCCTTGTCATTCATTGTCTTTAAAACTTTGACTTAGGGGCGCCTGAGTGACTCAGTCAGTTAAGCGTCCGACTTTGGCTCAGGTCATGATCTCATGGTTCGTGGGTTCGAGCCCCATGTCGAGCTCTGTGCTGACAGCTCAGAGCCTGGAGACTGCTTTGGATTCTGTCTCCCCCTCTCTCTGCTCCTTCCCCAGCTCACGCTCTGTCTCTCTCTCTCTCTCTCAAAAATAAATAAACATTTAAAAAACCCCGTGAACCTACATACGCTTTTTTCTTCCCATGTAGCTTCAAAGTACGGGACACCTTTTTTCTGTTCATCCCTCTGCCGATACAACCTTGAGTGTCTTTCTGCCGTTTATCGGGTTAAGTGTCCGAGTAGCCAGTTGGGCATTTAGGTCCTGACTCATCTCTTTTTATGAAAGCTTTTGGGATCCAGCTCAGAATCATGGGTAATATTTCCTTTTTTGAGTCACTGTTCCCTTCAGGAGGATGCTACATGATTCTCTCCTACCACACACTCTTAGTTTTAATAAGGAGGGACAGTGAAAGCCCAGATTCCCCTGAAATGTTGCCCTGGGAGAGGAGACTTTTTTAGAATTCTCCCTGTGCTTTGCAGATGAGAACATTGTTGCTGGCTGTGTTGTGGAGGCCAAGAGTACGTTCCGGTCGGTGACAGTTATGTCACAGTGTAAAGCCCAGGTCTCCTGTGACTCCTGCGGGTTCGTTACATTTCCCACGTTGTGTCCTAATTAGGGTAAATTAGGTTGCTTTTACTGACTTTGCATAATGGTAGTCTCCACTGGAGGGACTCTCCTTCATGCATTTAGATGATATGATTTATAAAATTGATTTATGCCCAACTTTATGGTTCTATCCATGGCTTCGCGTAAACACCGGAAATGCTCTTCAGTAGTTTTACGAATCCCCAGGGAGCCCGCAGAGATCTCCAGGCTGGCTTCCGGGAGATGCTTCTGTAGACACTTGGAAGTGTGTGCTATCTCTCAGGCATCACTGCTGTACATTGGCGCCGCTTGAAGTAACAAGTGCGTAACATCCCCTCGGAAAATTAGGCACTGGGGCGCCTGGGTGGCTTAGTCAGTTAAGCGTCCGACTTTCGCTTAGGTCATTATTTCGCGGTTCGTGGGTTCGAGCCCCGCGTCGGGCTCTGTGCTGACTGCCAGCTCAGAGCCTGGAGCCTGTTTCAGAGTCTGTGACTCCCTCTGTCTCTGACCCTCCCCTGCTCACGCTGTCTCTCTCTCTCTCTCCTAGAAATAAATAAAACATTAAAAAAAATAAAATTAGGCACTGATTACTAGACGTCATCGATGCATGTCTAGCTTACACAAGGACCCCTCCTCAGATTTCTTCACCCTTTGAGTTCTCCATGATCCCATGTACAGCACATGGGCGAATTTCCCGGAAACGGCTTCTATGCGTGGATGTGTGCCGGGAGGCACAGATCCGTGAGACAGGAGGCTCCTCCGCTTGGTTAGAATCTTGGATTGATGCTCTGATTCGGCCCCGTGTTGGTAGGTGGCAGCGAAACCCCAGGGCTTGTTGAGGAGGTCAGGACCAAGGGGAATGATGTCTGTGCTCATTCTCAGAGCCCTGCGTTTTCAGGAAGGCCTTTACCAGGCTCCTGTGGGTGAAGTATTTCGCGTCAGCCGTGTGTCACCCTAAGGTTGGTATTGGACCTTCGTGGTGCGGCGGCCGATTTCCGGGGAGCGAAGGCCTTCGTCGCTACCTTGATGCAAAGACCTACTGCGCCGTCGATTCTGTTGGGTGTTCCAGGGCCGTGTCCTGCTTGGTAGTAAGTAAGTAGTTTATGCCACCGAAATAATTTGTGGGTAAATAGGCAGTAAGTGAAATCTGAGGTGATGCACAGCCTTGTGCCCTTTCGTTGGGTCTTCTCTCTTGAGCAGGTGACACGGAAGGTGCTGTGTTTCATTGTTGCACACGCCCATTTGTAAGCACCGAGTTCGTTCACTCTTCTGCTCTCGAGTCATATGCGCCGTGAGATTGGGAGGTCAAGAGGTGACAGCTACAACCATGAGTTAGAAGACACGGTGTGTTATTGTGGGCACCGCCGGCCGCTGTCGCCCCGGGATTTACTCCTTGAGTCCCTTTATCTCCCACACATCCTGTTTCCCAGGACGGAGGTAGGAATCTGATTGTAAAAAATCAGCCTGTCTTATGCCGGGACAGCCATTTGTGTCAGATTTCAATCTATTTAGAGTGAAAACCCACGAAGCCTGGTGGAAAAATGGCTGTAAATTGCAGGCCTAATCAAGGTAAATCAGGCTCTGAGAACATGGTGGGCCGCAGAATTCCACGAATGTTCTGCCCCAGAGAATCAGTTCGTCTCACTTGATGATGGAATCAGGCAGGACCTGTTTCTTTTTCGAAAGGCTGAGTGTTGGCTGGTCGGAGCCAGGAGGGGACGGGCTCAGTCAGGCGTCATTAGCCGGGTGAGCCGGGTGACAGGGTGAATATAAATAGCAAGAAGCTCTCCTTGATAATGGCGCCTGGCACTTAACGTGCTTTTCTTCCTCAAAGCCATTTGCAGAGATGGTTCTCAAACGTGCTCTTAACGACCTGAGGCTCTTATTTGCAAGTTGGTTATTTCAGAGATGGACACGGTGATTTTCAGGGGTCATTTTCGGGTCCCAAGTTAGGTTGTGCGTCTTTAGGAACTCTCTGGTATTTTCCACTTTATTGAAATACTTGGAAAGGTCTTAGCTTCGGTTAGGTACCCTGAGCTCACGTGCAGATTCCTGGAGTGGGAAACGAGGCTGTTTGCTCTGTGGTTCAGACATGCTCGATACCCATGGACAGCTGGAGCATGTCTGGAATTTCCCAAGCTTCGAGTTTAGACCTTCGTGTTTTATTTCCTATCTGGAGAGTATTCTCTTTTCTGAGTCACGTGAAAAAACAAATAATTGCCAACCTTTTCCCGTTTGAGAGTAGCAGGCTTGAAATTATAAGTATGCCAATTAGGGACGCTGGAAGCTTCGTGGACTACTTTAGGGCAGGCTGGTTTGAAAAGTCTGTGGATAACTGGGTAATCTAAAAAGAAACTTGACATTTCTTTTACTGTTAACACAGCGCGGGTCACAGAAGCGATCCCTTGTGAGTAGCGAGCCTTGGATGCTGCCCGTGGGCGAAGGATGTCTGGGGCCAAAGCAGCCTCGTGACTGGAGTGCAGACTTCGTGTTTTCACCCGACACTGGATAATTATAGCTTCCAACTCGGCAAGAGTAACGTGGATCATGTGCAATCACACGAAATCAAGATGAAAAACTGGCGTATTAGCAGTGGGGAAGGAAGGGAGGAAGGGGGGTTTATTGGACTCTCGTGAGCGGGAATCTGAAGCCGGAGCTGGACGTCCACCTCTGTGACTTTGGCGTGAGGAGGGACCGCTTTCGTGGAGCCCGCACTTGCCTCGTCTCCGGGAAGAAGGAGTGCGTGTTTCAGGTGCTCCGGTCTGTAGCGGTGATAGCGGGCGGAGACCCCTGCCCTTCCATAAAGGCGTGAAGACACTCGCACGGGGGCCTCCCCCCGGAAGGACCCCCCCAGGCCTCCAGACGGCTTCCCAGGATCGTGTCCTCTCCTGGGCTCAGAGGCGCCGCCAGCCCCTCCCGTTTCCTCTCTCACACAGGAGAAGGCCCAGCGTGTTAGCTCGCTTCCCAGGACGGCACCTGACAGGACAAAGGAGAGACCGGAAACCGGCGAAGAGAGAAAAATAACTTCTCTTACGAAGGCGAGAAGAACGATCGTTAAAGAAAGATCATCAGTCGGACAGGGATGGATGGGGGCTCTGCATACAGGTAATGGGAACCAGATGGGGTGGGAATAGGATATTGTGAAGACTTAAAAGGAGCTTTCTTTTTTTTTTTATGTTCATTTATTTGAGACAGAGAGAGTGAGTGCGTCTGCGGACAGAGGACCCGAAGCAGGCTCTGTGCTGACAGCAGACAGCCCGATGTGGGGCTCGAACTCACGAACCGGGAGATCGTGGCTTGAGCTGAAGTCGGACACTCAACTGACTGAGGCACCCAGGTGCCCCTCAAAAGAGCTTTCTGAAATTAAACTGTAAAGCTTGATAGAAGAGCAGGAAGAAGTACTGGATGGTAGATCCTAGGTGATAGTTAGAAGAACATAAAAGATGAGACACCTGGGTGTCCCCGCTAGTTAAGTGTCCAACTTCGGCTTCGGTCACAATCGCAGTTTGTGAGTTTGAGCCCTGCGTTGGGCTCTGTGCTGACGGCTCAGAGCCTGGAGCCTGCTTCAGATTCTGTGTCTTCCTCTCTCTCTGCCCTTCCCCTGCTCGTGCTCTCTCTCTGAAAAATCAGTAAGCATTAAAAAAAAAAATAAAAAAGAAAAGAAGAACATAAACGAGAAAATTTAGGAGCTCCAGGAGGCCCGATGTTTGAATGACTTTGAACAGGAGAACAGAAAACAGAGAGGAGGCCCCTAGCAGAAATTCAGGAGAACATCCTAGCACTGAAGAACAGGAATTTCGAATTGGAAGGAAGCCGGGGTGCCCCGAACCCACAAGCGGATTGCCAGTAGCCACGTCACTGAAACCTCAGAAGCCCTGATGACCGGGCTGCTGCCCGACTTCTCCAGTAGAAGATTCAGGACTGTGGAAGGAAGCCCTCAAAACTCTGCAAGAGGATCCTTTTCCAGCTTGGAATTGTTTTACCCACCTGCGCTGTTGGTCACAGTGTGAGGGTGAGTAAGGACATTTTCCACCCTGCACGACCTCAGTGTTTTCCACTGAAATCCTTTCCTAGGGACGTGATGGGGAACGTACCTCATCAGAAGAGAGAAAAGCCGATAACGGGGAAGGGGTGGAACCCAGAAGGCAGGATGTGTTACAAACAGAGAGAGAGAAAGAGAGAGAGAGAGGGAGAGATCTCAGGATGGCACCTGCCAGCCAGGCAGAGAAGACAGTTGGTCTGGATCAGGGCAGAACAGAGGACCCGGGAAGAAAGTACTGAAGATGCAAGTAACAAAATGCCTATATCTCAGCATATCCAGAGGGGATTTAGACCGTGAGTGGGAAAATTGCATTTGAATGGGTGATAAGGATGGGAAAACTAAGGTCCAGGAAAGAACAGGATCATTACTGAGCCCAGGGCAAAGTTGTGTGAGGAAGGCGGCATCCTAGGTGCTGCGGGGTGGGCTGGGACATCTTAGAGGCTTGCTGCTGGGCTCACGCCTGTCAGGAGGGGAAGGGCAGGCGGGAGGGAGAGCAGGGCGAAGTGCGAGCGCCTTACCCGATAATGACAGAAACTGAGAAGTTAATAAGGGAGGTGTTATCGGAGTGTGGGGATGACCGAAGCAGTCAGCCGAGGGATGTGAAGGCCAAGGGCGTTGCTGGGAATGAGGGACGCCGTGGGAAGAGTCCCTAGAAATTGCACAGTCCATTCTGCTCTTGCTATTTGAGAAACCAGACCTGGAAGAAAGTGTGTCCAGATACCTACATCCATTAGCAGAATGGCTCCCCTAGGAGGAGTCAAGGGGATGAATTCTCGATAAATTGTAACTCTTACTAAACTTTTATGGAAGCAGGCTGGCTCCACTTGGGCAGATGGTGTAGCAAAGTTTGACTTTGTAAAATGGAATTGAGAAAACCGGAATTCTATAAGGAACCCTATTTATAATGCAAGACTGTTTCCTCCTCTTCTTCTTTTTTTTTTCTTAAATGGGCACCACATCAAACGTGGGGCTTGAACCCACGGCCCTGAGATCGAGAGTCAGATGCTCTACCGACAGAGCCAGCCAGGCACCGCTTGTGCGAGCCTGTTTGATGCAGAGCTCTGTCTGGAAGAACCAGCCCTCCTCTTTCCACATATAAACGACTTTGCAGAAATACTGTATTTTTGAGTACACCTGCGTTAGGTATCTCTTGATGAAGAACTATGCCGTCTTTCTAAATAAACAACCCAGACACAACTTTTTTCATAAGGCAGCGAACCCCAGCGTGCAGAGCTTGGGTGAGAAGCATCCGCAGAGCCTGGGAACTTGTTAGAAATACGAACGATTGAGGCCGTTCTCCAGATCTGTGAGTCAGGATCTGGGGGTGGGAAGGGGCAGCAGCCTGAGATGTGACAGTCATTCTGTGGTGGCTTCACTTCCGAGGGCCAGGAAGGCAGTTGATGGTGCTACAGGTAATGGTGCCCTCACGTAGAGGTTACGCTCCCCCGTTAGGCTCACCCCACAGTGTAGGAGACCTTAGTCCCCTTGACCTCTAAGCACCTGGTCAGCATTAATGTGAACTGAGCCTTTTTTTTTTTTTTTTTGAAGCCAAAGGCAGCATTTTACATTAGTCTTTTGGATAAAAGCTTAGAGCACACCCGAAGGGCAGTAGTAATAATGTAAGCATCATAATTACGTGCTTATAAAGAGGGAGCACAGGCCTTTTGGGGTGTGTTTGTTGGGGTTTGGGCCCTTAGTGGGGGTGGTGTAGTGGGGGAAGGGGCAGCAGACCAAGCTTCCTTTCCTCGTTTCTCGGGGGGACTTGTATCCATGTGGTCGCAGGTGGCTCTGGGGGGAGGGGAGGTCAAGGCCATGCCCTTCCACTTGTCCTTGGAACATTCACTCCACAGAGTCGCCATCGGCGTGACCATATGCAGCTCCTTAACCGTCTACTCCTCCCTGTAGACGGTGGGGGAGTGGGTAGAGAGGGTGGGGGAGGGACCCTGAATGGTCTCTGATGCGCGGTAATTTCTACCTGTGTGCCTTTCACATATGCGGTGTTGAGTTCACGGTCAAGTGCCCTGTGATAAAATCATAGGAGGCTGGGTTTCAGGCGTGCAAAATCACTGTTGGCCTTTTACAAACGCACTCTAAATGACCCCAAATTTAATGGTTGCTGAGCTAAGGGAGATATGTGGACATTTGTCGTACTTCTGTGTCTTTGCATTTTCTCGTAATTCAAGGAAGCTTTGGTACGCTGAAACATAGCCTTGTATGTGTAAGTATTTAACATATGAGAAAGACAGAATGTGGAGAGCCAAGGGGATACAAATGGATTATTGCCTGGGGGGGTGGTCAGATCAGGTGCATCTCACAGAATATTTGAGCAGAAATTCCCCATGTGTTAAAAAGTTAAGGGTAAGCCCTGAAATCCCGGAGAAGTTAGATGTCTGGTGTCTCGGGTTGGGGGAGGTGAGGATTTTTTAAAGCCGCAATGCTTATTTTTTATTTAGAAAATTGTTTAATGTTTATTTATTTTTGAGAGACAGAGCATGGGCAGGGGAGGGGCAGAGAGAGAGACGCACGCACAGAATCTGAAGCAGGCCCCAGGCTCTGAGCTGCTAGCACAGAACCTGACACCAGGCTCGGACCCATGAACCGCGAGATCGTGACCTGAGCTGAAGTCAGACGTTTAACCGCCTGAGAACCCCAGGCGCCCCAGGAATTTGCTCTTCAAAATTTCTGTTTGTATGCTGCGGAGCTTCTGGCCCAGCTGTCCCCAGTAAGATTTGCTCCCCCGACTGAGTCTGCCGGAAGTCATTTTCCAGGAAATGGTCTGTCCTTCTCATCGCGAACCTATCTTCTCCCGTACTTTCTGCTTCCGTAGGCACTGCCTGGGTCCCGATACGTGGGTAGGCCTGGCTGTGGCAGGTGACGCGCTTTCTTCCAAGAACCTGCCTCCCGGCTGTGACAAGATTTGTGAATGTTGGGGGCCCTGGGTTACACCCGTCCAATTCCTCCCGAGCGTGTTTCCTTTTCTCCCCCGGCCCCTTGCTGACTTAACTCAGACCTGCGCCCCCATTGTTTTGATATCAGTCCTGTCCCTGTCTGTCTGTCTGTCTGTCCGTCTGTCGGCCCGGCAGCCTGGCCTCCGGCTGCCAGAGCAACGTTCCTGCAACAGATCTGACCACTTCAGTCCCTGGACCGAGATCCTGCCCGCAGAGTGGACCGCAGGCGTTTGGGTCCCCGCTGGGGCAGAACATTCTCCTCTCGCTGGGGTGCAGCCCTGAGTCTGTTCAGGCAGGCCGTGTCCGTGGTGTTTCCTGTCGCTTGCAGGCTTGTAAGGCGTCAGTGCGGGCCCCTTTCCGGGGTGCGCTCTGTGTGCCCCCAGTGCCCCACCTCCCGTTCCCTTCAGCTGCGCCTCCTTCTCCCTCCAGGTTTGGGTGGTGCCCCTGATGGCCCCCAGCGGACAGCCGAGAGGGAGCAGTGTTTTCCAGAGCAGGCCCGTCTTCCTCACTGTGTGCGCGCGCCGTCTGGGTGCCCCTGGACTCAGCGGGCACTGTGTCCCTGTCCGCGTGATCCGGTGCCCTGTGAACTCACACACGGTTCCCCCACTGCTGCCGGGGGTGTGTTTTACCCTGTGGGCTCCCTACATGTGCTCTTGAAGTGGGAGTGTGTTGGCTTTAGGGCGCCAGGTAGGACGGCCACGCTTGCTTGTTCACGTCATTGGCTGTAGGGCCCCTGGCTTGCTTTTCAACATGTGGATCCTCTGGAGATTGCACCGGACATTGCTCCTTTATACCAACGACACTAGAGAGACTGGTGGCTACTCACCCCACCGTAAGATCCAGGCAGGAGAGCTTGTGAGTCACCCTGGCGGCCTCCCCTTCCATTGTCTGGTCCGTTGGGTGCAGCCCGACAGGGAGGAAATCTCCAGGGCTGTGTCTCCCCATAAATTCGAGCATCTGTGTTGTAATCGGGTTTGGGAAAGAACTCTCCTAGGACAATGCAGTTCTGCCTCTCATCCTGAGGGTTATTTTAGGAGCCTGATGTTGGTGGGGTAAAATTAGCCAGCCTCAGTGTTAACGTGCTGGCTTTGCCAATGCTCTCCATTTTAAATAATCTTGGCACCCATCTATCTGTTGAACGGGTTCCTTTATTTAATCCTTCATTTAAAAAAATTATTTAAAGAAAAACACACCCAGTTCCTATTTAGATTTAAGCTGTTCTGAAGGCACCCAATTTTTTTTTTTTTTTTTTTTTTGCACCGTCTGTCTTAGTCTTTGCTGGAGGTTGGGATCAAGACTGGTTTGCCCCCCGCTTTCTCTGCCCCACACAGTGTGACAGTGAGCGAGTGGTATTTACGTGTCCTTTCTGTGATTTGTAAATGAACCGAAGAAACCATTTTGTGTCTGGTACTCAGCCTTTTGGCCTGGGCTCTCCTCTTTTCTGGGACAGCCTGACTTCTGTTGTTTTGCTGGTCCTGACTTCTGCCCCCCACACTACGCGCCCTCATT
Organism: Proteles cristata cristata; assembly: GCA_017311185.1. Lineage (NCBI taxonomy): Eukaryota > Metazoa > Chordata > Mammalia > Carnivora > Hyaenidae > Proteles > Proteles cristata. Next base: position 86,075 of record JAESUZ010004019.1, on the reverse strand, counting down.
TTGCTTCAGAAACTGTGATAAGCACCTTCGTTCTGAGAGTGTGGAATGAGTAAGAGATAATCTCCTTGTTGTTTACATCTGCCTTGTAACTTGTCGTTTCCTTTGCCTATTTGTGTCCTTACCTTTGCACTGGCAAGATGCACAGGTTGTCATTTTGAAGACCCAGGGTGGATGTTTTTATGGTCCCTTCTCTAAAAAAGGTATTTCCTTTCTTTGTATTTTGATTGAGAGGTGTCTTCGGATTCCCCTCCTCCCACAGTGTCTGGCATAGTATTTTATACAAACAGGCGGATAATAAATGCAGCCGGATTAAATTCCAGCGCCAGGTACCCAATACGCTTCCCGTCTCTTTCCGTTAGAGGTTTCTGCCTTTTCCCTGCCTTTGCACACTTGGCTAGTGCCCTTTTCTGAACTTTAATTTTGACAAGACCTCAAAATAATTTTCCAGGAAAGTAAACTGAATAGCACCAAAAGGGATGCATGTCTGTGCACATGTGTTTGTATGTGTGTGTATGTGTGTGTGTGTGCACGTTTGCATGTGTGGTATTCTTAAAAGGTATTTTACTTTATGTGAGTGACAAAGTACTCTATTTATAGGTATAGAGGCACTATCCTTTTATTCATCCATCCTTGCTGTTGTGCTGGTTTGCACTTTCATCTAGCCATGAGATAAAAGCAGATGCTGAATGAGTGGAAGACTTAGAAGCCCACATGGCTGTGTGTAACCACCAGCGTGGTCAGCGGCCGACTCTTAGGAGTGGTGTGCCCGGCTCTTTCCTGGGCTGTAACAGAGATGATCTAAATTGTAGGTTCTGCGAGGGGCACCTGTAGTTTTATCTGTTTTTCCATCTGTCGTGGCAGAACGCAAGTAAGTGAAGGTGCGCCGTGCTTTTAGAGGAAAAGTCTAATTGGTCAAAAAGTGCATTTGCAAGCATTGACACTTGAACTGGGTTTGGGACCCAAGCATTGGTTGGGACACAGCAGACATCTCACCTGTGTGTGGGGATGCAGAGGGAGAGGGCCTTGCTTCTGCACAGCATCATGAGAGGGGAGCAGAGGGTGGGTGGCAGGCGGTCTTGTCAACACTACTGAAGTGGGTTGGGGGTCAGAACGTAGATTCTATTGGTGAGAAGTATGTTCATCTCAGCCATGATCATGTCCTATGTGCAAGTCGTGGTTTTGCTAAGTGGGGACCTCCTTTGTTGACTGTGTGTAGATATGAACTCTTTAGTCTTTATTTCTGGTATTTTCTACCGTGACATCACAGCCTGCATGTTATAATGACACGGCAGCAGCTCTGATAAGACACTGTTATTTTTGGAGCCTTTAAAAACCAAGGATAATCAAGGTGCTCTGATTTTTTTTTCCTTTGTTGGCTGCCCTCAGGTAATTCTTCCTGGAGGATGCATTAGGAGAAGAGGACCCTTACTCGTTAGGCATGGAGAGCAGTTTTTCAGTTTCCAACATGCAAGACCCATCCGCTTCACCCCTGGAGAAACAGCAGAGCTCAGCGAATGGTAATGGAGGTCTCGATTCAGGTAGGAGTTCGTTTTCTGGGTCTATCTGACTTTTTTTCTTAATTTATTTTTTATGTTTTATTTATTTTTGAGAGTCAGAGAGAGACAGCGTGAGCAGGGGAGGGTCAAAGAGAGAGAGAGAGAGACATAGAATCTGAAGATAGGCTCCAGGCTCTGAGCTAGCTGTCAGCACAGACCCCGACGCGGGGCTTAAACCCATGAACTGTAAGATCATGACCTGAGCCAAAGTCAGACACTCAACCAAATGAGCCACCCAGGCATCCCACTATCTGACTTTTTGATTCAGTGACTCGTGTCTTCCCAAAAATGTTCGGGAAATAATGTGGCAGACGTTTCTAAGTCTCTCACATTGCCCATGGCTAGGATTTGCTGTCACGTTTGTAAGCATATGTCCACTTGAAAGTTATGCAAAGTTTGGCTCAACATTAACATTACCTATACTGGACAGAGAGAGGTGGGTGACCTTGCGGTGACAATTCCCTTCACACTCTCAGTGGTTAGCATGGTAAGTGTTGACCGCTCACTCATGCAATTTCAGACGAGGTAGTTGACATTCCTTCTGCTGAGTCATTGCACACCATTTTATGGTGCACATGTCCGGGGGTGGGCGGATTTGTTACAGGGTGAGCAGAGCTGGGGGGTCCCGAATCAGCAGTGAAATGCTCTGACTCAGAAGATGTAGCCGTTACTTTTGCTCAGAACCTCTTGACCAGAACTGTCATGTGTTGGCACCACCGTAAGGGAAATGGGAAAACCATCCTTCTCTCCCACATGCCCAGAGAGACAGGAGAGCTGATGTGCCTGAGCTCTGGATGCCACCCCTTCTGTCTCCTCTCCAGAACCTTGAGCGAGTCTTTCGAGAACTACTTAGCCTGAAAGAAACGTAGGTCGTGTGAATGCGTGGTGAAGTCTATCTCCCGTTAAGGAAACTAAAACAAAGCAAACCAAGCCAGTCTTTGATTGAATTTTAATATTTAATCAATGGATTTATAAAGCATGTTTCTCTAAATATTTACACAGGAGTCTGTTTTAAAAAGACACTTTTTTTTAAAGGATTGTCCTATTTGCATAACAGCAGATTAAATAAGAGCAACGTAGCTATTTGGATTCTGAACATTTGCTGTGGTGAATTCATGTAAAAAATGTTGATCCTTAATCCAGTGGGAGATTTGACCGTTGTCCAGAGAAGTTACGAAGTTTGTCTCCATGTTTTGATGAGTGCGGTCAATGGCAGACTTAGAGGTTGCTTGGTCTCATCAACCTGATTACATCAAACTTCTCAAATCGTATCTTTATCTGCAAAAATCTGGAACCCCCCGAAATTATTGCCTAAATGTGCTGAAAGATGTTAGTGTCTGCTTCAGAATCAGCCCAGCCCTCTACTCCCACCCCTTGTGATTTTTCTATATGGAAGCCGGAGTGAGAAAATGTCTAGAAGCAGAGTTGAGTCATTGTCCCACAGTGGAAGTATGGAAATTCTTTCCTGAGGAAACTCCGTCCTATAGGCTTGATGCTATTTAAGTACAAGTTCGCGTTTTATACAAGTGTCTTATGCTTCCTGAATGGGGTTACGTTTCCACTTAGGGTTTACTGGGCTTTCACTGTGTCTCTGTCGAATGCACATCTGATGTCTGTTTCTGCGTCATTTTCAAAGGTGTGTTTTCAAAACTGTTTAAAAACCAATTGTATGTTGACTTTTCATTTTCTTGTAGCTGCAGTAGATCTCTCTAGCTTAAGTAGAGTTTGAAACCCAGCAGTCGTAATATGGTGTCAGGAGAATTATTTGTACTGCGTCTCCTCCAGGCTGATTCCTCCGGGGAAGTATGAGATTCGTGCCGCGATGTGCTTGGGCCGAACCTGGCACCCAGTACACACCCTGCTTGGTGGCTTCCTTGCTCGCGTGTGATAGTGGCCTGAATCGTACAAGACGTCAAGATCTTTAAAAGAAGTTGTAGTTCTGGGACGCCTGGGGGGTGCACTCGCTTAACGACTCTCGATCTTGGGTCAGGTCATGATCTCACAGTTTCAGGAGTTTGAGCCACGAGTCGGGCTCTGTGCTGACAGCGTGGAGCCTGGTTGGGGTTCTCTCTCTCTCTCTCTCTCTCTCTTTCTCTCTCTGCCCCTCCCCTGCTCCTGCATGCTCTCTCCCTTTCTCAAAATAAATACATAAACTTAAAAAACAAAGAAGTAGTAGTTCTGAGTAGCTTTAAATTATGTTAGCATTTTCAGATAGTGGTCCCAGAGCTTGTCCCCTGCATGTGGCGGATCTGTCCTTTCTCCTTGGAGCTCCCATAAGGTCTGGCCTGGAGGGGACTTGCAGATGTGCCAAGAAGATGGTCAGCTTAAAGCAGGGTCTAACATAAATCTCTGTAGAGAGCAGAGGCCGGCCTGTGGAAGAAACCCACATGCAGTCCTGAACATTTAGCCCCTTGAGAACGTAGTCCCGTGGGGGTCGTCAGGAAGTGTATTTTCTCCTTTAAGCTGGTGACACATAAAACAGTTTCTGTGTTGGCACAGTTGGCGTGATCCGTGGTTTGGGACCCACTGTGACAGGCTTATGGTAGCAGGTCACCTTGGTGACAAGGCTCTTTGGCTCCGAGGCGTTTCAGATGAGATTTCCGTACGGAAGAACAGGAGAAGCCACGTTGGGTGTTCTGCTGCTACCGTTCCTATGTTGACTTGGGACAGTGGGGGACGTGAGCCTGAGTTCACACTGTACGGCGGGCACTCACCTGAGTACGTTACGTTGACTCAGTTTACCCTTCCATGACCCAGTGAAATAGCTGGCTTTCTTATCTCCGTTCTTAGAGGAGGACACTGGACCCCAAGGGAGGTCATGTGTCTCTCCTTTTGGAGCCAGGCTTTCATTGCAGGCGTCCCGAGTCTTGGAAGCCGGTTCCTGGAGACCCTGGGCCATCCCTGCGCCTCCGTACAAGGAGACGTCCCCTTGGCCTGTAAATGTGCATGTGAGCCTCCCCCCTCCCCCCACGCACACAAACACTCCCTGGGACTCAGGCACAACCCAGCCTCTCGTGTGCTGTCCCCTCTCCCCACGGATGACATGACACCTGCCTGTAGCTCACCAGCACGTGGCTGCACGTGGGTGCCCAGAGTGCTCCTCTGCCCGCGCGATGGGGCCAGACCACGGCAGCCTCACCCGGCCACTCCTGGCTGTTTTGAGCTCCTGTTTGGGCACCGGACGCCTGGCGGGCGCCATTCCTCGCAGCGACGGTCCATCCATCTGATATGAGAACTTGAGCACAAGACACTGGACTCTGAATCTCATGAACGGCTTTTTTATTTTCCATTTTGCCTCGTTTCCTAAGCAAAGCGCAGACAATACTCAGACTGGCCCTCGAGTCCTGTAAGTGAAACAGGCATTGTAGAAAAGTCCTCCCCTCCCAGAAACTCCGAGGCCGTGGCCGGGACAGGTTCCGGTGGATGGACCGGAGGGCCTCCCTGGCAGACAGACGGACGGCAGCGACTCCGGCCGCACAGAGACGGCCGCGGACCGGAATTGGGTTTCTGGAAGCCGAGGCTTCTCCAGCTGTGTGATAAATGCAAGCGGAACACTATGCAGACACAGTGATAAATAGACTCCTGGACGTCACTTTTCCAGGCTGCTAAGTGTGACTCCCTGAAGAGGTCTGTGGATGAAGCCGTGTTGCACGTTTAGAAAGGGCAGGCCTCGGAGGAAAGAGGTCGAGGCTGGAAACGTGGGCTTGCATTTTTTCCCCTTTATTTTGGTGTTAGGAATGCATGAAGTGGAGTCCCGCAGGCTTTTCAACATTCTTATTAGAAAAATGCAGCTTTCTCACCCTTGGTCCCTGGAGCCGGTGCTCTGTGACTCCATAGTGTGCCCTGGTTAAACAACAGCAAGAAAAAGGAGGCGCGCCTGGGTGGCTCTGTCGGGTGAGTGTCTGATTTCGGTCAGGTCATGATCTCATGGATCATGGGTTCGAGCCCCACATCAGGCTCTGTGCTGACAGCTCAGAGCCTGGAGCTGCTTCAGATTCTGTCTCCCTCTCTCTCTGCCCCCTCTGCTCACACTCTGTCTCTCTGTCTCTCAAAAATAAACACACATTAAAAAACAAACAAAAGACCAAAAAACCCCTCTTTTAGAATATTTATTGTCCACTCCACCGCCCCCACCCCCCTGCTAGGTGATTGGATGGTTTCTATGTGTTTTCTTTCTTCTGAAACATCACTCTGGCCGCCTGGGTGGTCAGATGGGTGTGAGGACGGACCTCTGTGTTCAGTGACTGTCCCCACTTCCCTCGGGTCGTCCTGCAGCCGTGAACTCAGCCTTCGGATGGGCCTTCCCAAGCTTTGATCGCCCTGTGTGTCTATTTAAAGTACTCTGTGGAACTACTTCTTTTTTATTTAAAAAAAATTTTTTTTTAAAATGTTTTATTTTTTATTTATTTCTAGGAGAGAGATAGAGACAGCATGAGCAGGGGAGGGCCAGAAAGAGAGGGAATCACAGACTCTGAAACAGGCTCCAGGCTCTGAGCTGGCAGTCAGCACAGAGCCCGACGCGGGGCTCGAACCCACGAACCGCGAGATCATGACCAAGCAAAAGTCGGACGCTTAACCGACTAAGCCGCCCAGGCGCCCAAAAAATTTTTTTAATGCTTATTTGTTTTTGAGAAGGGAGGGAGGAGCAGAGAGAGAGAGGGAGACACAGAACCCAAAGCAGGCTCCAGGCTCTGAGCTGTCAGCACAGAGCCTGATGAGGGGCTCGAACCCACGAACCGCGAGATCATGACCTGAGCTGAAGTTGGACGCTTAACTGACTGAGCCACCCAGGCGCCCCTGGAACTTTTTCTTTTTTTAATTTTTTTAATGTTTATTTTTGAGAGAGAGAGCAGGGGAGGGGCAGAGAGAGAGGGAGACACAGAATCTGAAGCAACCTCCAGGCTCCAAGCTGTCAGCACAGAGCCTGACGTGGGGCTCAAACTCACAGACTGTGAGATCATGACCTGAGCTGAAATCGGATGCTTAACCGACAGAGCCACCCAGGCGCCCCTGGAACTTATTTTTTAAACCCTGTGATCGTGTGACCGGACTGTCAGCAGGTGAAACAGCAAAGATTTAATGTCTTCCTTTCTCTTCCCCTGTTTGTGAAGAACACCTCGCACACGAGGACCTGACCTGTTCAGATGTCATTCAGTCTGAACTTGCCGATTCTCCTGTGTTGGGTCGTTTGCGGCCAGGGACGGGAATATGCAGCCTCGCAAAGGTGGCCTTATTGCAGACAGTAAAGTCAAAACCCCGGGTTTAATTCCTCCAGAAAAGGTGCGTGAGCCGTTTGTTCATTCATTTTCCACCGGAGAGTGGCTGGCCCCTCAACGTTTCGTGTTCCTTTTTGATCTGTCACGAAACGCGCTGGTCGCGTCAAGAGCCTTCCGTTTTGCAGAACTGGATTGTTTTCTTTTAAATTGTGAAATATTCTTGGTGGCGTTGCACGGTCTGTTTTCGTGACCTCATGGGGAAAAGCGGTTCCCACTGGTGCCGTGCCTGAGGAGGGAGGTCGTCAGAATTTCCCTGATAACATGTTTATGGGCTTAGGAGGTTTATGAATCCGCTGTAAATATTTGCTCTGGGTTTATGAGACCTCAACTCATAAACAGTGTGTGTGTTTATCCATTGCTCATTGAAATGTCTTCAGAGAATTGGCTGTTGAGGATGCGGGGGGGTGGGTGGGGAACTCCAGGAGTTACAGGTTGGGAAAGGCTTGTAGGGGACCCTGACTTTTGTACATGGTTTTCCTGTGAAAACTACCAGTACTGGGCATAAAAGCTTTAGTTTTTAAAATCCCATTCCGGGTCTGACTTTTGGGTTTTTTTAAAAGTATGTTCTCAGGGGGATCCTGGGGGCCTCGGTCGGTTAAGCATCTGACTCCGCTCAGCTCACAGTCTCACGGTTCGTGGGTTCGAACCCCACGTCGGGCTCTGTGCTGACAGCTCAGAGCCTGGAGCTGCTTTGGATTCTGTGTCTCCCTCTCTCTCTGCCCCTCCCCCACTCACACTCTGTCTCTATCAAAAATGAATTAATGTTAAAAAACATTTAAAAAAAGTATTTTCTCTGGACTGCAGAGAGGAAAAACTCTCTGAAAAGGTGTGTTTTTTTTTTTCCTTTAACTCCAAGTTTGTTTATTTTTGAGAGTAAGATGACCAGGGAAGGGGCAGAGAGAGGATGGGGCAGAGGATCTGAAGCAGGCTCTGAGCTGTCAGCACAGAACCCGCCGTGGGGCTCGAACTCACGAACCGTGAGCTGGATGCTCGGCCGACTGAGCCACCAGGCGCCCCTGAAGCGTGTTCTCATCTGGGGAACTTGGACGAGCCCCCGAGGGAGCGTGAAAGCATCTACGGCCTGTGTCCCGCAGGAAGAGAAACGTGTGTACTGAACTAAAGTCGGGTGAGAACGGAGCGCTGGGTAGAACGGCCGCAGCGGAGGGCCACTGTGTGAGGCAGGGCGCATCGCGGGGGCCGCCCCAAGGCCGAGGCACGCGAGCCAGGGTCTCGCCCTCACGGCTGGTCCCAAGTGACCGATCCCGGTCCCCTCCGGGCGCCGTTACGGGGGCCATCGATGGCCCGCAGGCCCAGGCACTGGCTGTTGTGGCCTCCGTTTCCAGGCAGACGGTGTCGGGGTGCCATCAGTCCCCAGGGGTCCCTTCATTGTCGGGAGCCGTTCACTCACCCAGGGGCTGTGCCGGGACCCTCTGCCTCCAAAGGCCCGAAACTGGCTTTTCTGCCTCGTCCTCCCCCTCACCATGTCCCCCTGCAGAAAGAGTCCAGGGCCCCCTCACACCCTGTTCTCGCCCAGCCCGGCTGCTGCCTCTGCCTTGCTGCGTCTCCTGCATCTTCCTGCTGCCTGGCTTGGTTCTGGAATGTTCTAACAGTCACCGACACAGAAGACCGAGCAGCTGGCCCTGGAGTCGGCCTGGGATCCTCCCGGAGGAAGAATGGGTGGTGGTGGAGAAGCGGATCTGCCCCTGTGGGGTCAGGCAGAAGGGTGACCAAAAGGCACCGGCGAGGTGTCCCGGCGCCGAACCAGACAGCCTGGGCTGGATTCCGGCCTCTTGGCGGGACAGTTGGGTGGCCCTGGTGACTCCGTGGCCTCTCAGGGCTCCTGTCTTCTTTCTGTGAGGTGGGGACAGTAGAGGGCGGCAGCCAGGGTCCTAGGAAGCACCTAGGAAGAAATGGGGTGATGCCTGCGAAGCAGTTAGCAGAGAACGAGAGTCTGGGTCACCGTAGCCCTGACCGTGGGGTGGCTCTGCGGGGCTGCGTGTGTGACCCGTGGCTGGCGCGGGCTGGGCCTGCAGGTGGTGCTGGCTGAGCTGAGCCGGACAAGCCGCGTGTACGGAACTTCCAGACTTTTTTGCGACTAGTTAGCCGCCAGTCAGACACCCCACCAAGCCCCTGAGCGGTGAGTGGTGTGCGGGGTGCCTCTGGCCAGCCACGAAACAGGCTGGTGATGGATGACCTCGGCCTTTTGGGGAAAGGAATTTGAGGGTCAGGCTACGCACCGGGTGGCGCCCCCCAGAGGTACTTTCCAGAACGGAACTGAGTCTCAGCACTTTCTCCTTAGCTGGCGGCTGGAGGACCCGATGACTTTTCGGGGAGCCTGTCTCCGACAGAAGGACATAAATCCCTTGATGAAGCAGAGCGCTAGGAGGACAACAGGGGAGAAAGGTTTTCTCTTCCGACAGCTTTTATTTTTCTTGGACGTTTGATTGCAAACCCCTTGATGGGGGTAGAATCCGAGGAGGCAGGGCTAAGCGACTTTGGTTCAGAAGACAAAATTTAAGGTAGCTGCTTTCAACCTCGTGTCATCTGGCTTTACAAAAATCACCTTCTGTCAATTTCGGAGACGCTACGGAGTCGGGCAAGGAAATCACTTTTCCTACTGACAACTAAAGAGATCTCCAGTAAGAAAAGCTAGCGAGAGCCCTGTAAGAACAAGGCTTCCTTTCTTCATCTCCAGTTGCTGATTCCGCTGGCTCGCCTGATAGATATTCCATTAATAACATGACTGAAAGCGGTATTTATTCTTGGCCCATTGACGTAGGTTCTTGCTTCTAGAAGGTACACAGGTTGAACATCAACATGCATCGGTCGGTAATGCAAGAAAAAAAAAGCCAAGCTTTGAAGCTCTTGCGTGTATGTGTGTGTGGCTGTCTCCCACTGCTCTGCATTCTGTACGATCGGCCTTGCAGGTAGGTTAAGATAATGTCTACGGCTTATTAGTTCTTTCCATTTGAAATGAGGGCATAATATTGTTATCTATGCTTTAAGATGAGTTATTTGGTGCTTTTTGACTACAGAGAGCGTATCTTACTCACAGTCTTCAATGTTTGGAGAATTGTTTGACAGCTGGTTGATTTCTGTCACCTGCTGGGTGACCTCACATCCCTGAGCGATCCTTCTGGACTTCAGATACTTTTCTCCTTGGAATAGCATCAGGGTCGGTGCTTCCTGATAAGGTCTCTTACAACATTAACGGTCTATGCTGTTGTTTCATAGCCTCCAACTGTGGGGAGTAACCAGCGGTCCGAGGGGCTCATCTATTCATCTAGGTGCCTCCCCAGTGCCCGCTGGTCTCCTTCATCTGGTCCCCCAACCTCACCAAAGCACGAGGTGCCCACAGTGACAGTGGCTGACTCTAAGGGAACACACTAAGATGCTCGACTGTGCCCTGAAACAAGCCTTGTGACTTTCGTTCGCCTGAGAGCACGTTTAGTTTCACCCTTTCCAGGGTAGCTCCCGTAGACTTTCTCCAGTGTCCCCTTTCCACAGTCAGCACCCAGATGCCGGGCGCGTTACGGATTTCCCGCTCTTCCCCGATGGCTCGTGCCCTTCCATTCTTCACTCTGGTGGTGATACTCTTCTGTTGTTGTTTTTTTGTCTTTTTAACAGAAGAAGGTTCAAGCCTGGAGGAGATTGGCTTTAACTGGGGAGAGTATCTGGAAGAAACGGGAGCCAGTGCAGCGCCTCACACGTCGTTCAAACATGTACGTAACACGCCTTCCCTTCCTGCATTTGGAGGGAGGGGGGCATCTGCGGGAAGCTGCCGGCCCTTGGGGAAGAGACGGGAAATCGAGCCAGGGTTTCTCAGAAATCAGGAGGAGATGCGACATGTGTCTGTTAGCCTTTCGCAGGTAGCTGCGCGGAAGGTGGGCCTTGTCCTCGTACGTTATCTCTCCTGATGACGGGGGCTGGGCCCAGGGTGGGGGCAGGGAGTCAGCATGTACCCTGGGCTTATTCTGTGCCCTAAAGAGGCCAAGTAGACAGTCGTGGCCCTTGCTGTCCAAGGTCACACAGCCTGAGACCGGTGAGACTGATGTGAACAAAGAGCCAGCAAATGAACCAAGTATGTGTGATGAGTACTATCATCTTAGGAGGTGTGACTGCTGTGTATTTGGTATTGATATTATTTTGAAAGGACACCTTAAAGTCTTGTAGTGGTTTGTGGGCCGCTGAGTGAAGTTAGAGGGAATCCCTGTAAATATTCAGAACACATTTTATTCAACCAAAAAAAAATCATTTGCACAGTAAGATTTCTTTGAACAATGCAGAGAGGGCGCCCAGCCCAGGGCAAGTCCTAGGCAGTGAAAGACTGAGGTTTCACCCGAGTTTTGCTGTTGGTTGAGATTTCGGGAATATATTCATTAGCAAGGGAAAGGCTGAATTTCCAGGACCCGGGACAGTTTCTTTACTGAAAATGAAAATTTAATTCCAAGATACATTTTTTTTTTCTCACCGGGCAAAGATTTAGCCCGACAATGACAGGCAAACCGGGGGCACATTTCTAGCCTGTTCTTGTTTTTTGCTGTTTTTCCTCTTCAGATTCTGGGACGACTTGGCTGGGTCCCTTCAGGTCGTTAGGAAAGACCCACCAATTCACAGACTTTTCCTCCCTCTCTGTACGGGAAAGTTATCGGTGTCTCCGCACAGAGAGCCACCATTCTCTTTAATCTCATTTCTCCCACGTCCCCTGCAGCCACAGCGCCCTCTCCTGGAGGTGCAGTTTCCCCAGGCCCGTGTGCAGGGTTTAAAGGAAAAGTGGTGTAGACCCGTGGACAAGCCGTGTAGGATTCCCTCATTGCTGACGCAGCTGCTGCTCACAGATCTCAGATGTGTTAGCTTTCGAATTTATGGCCCACCGGGCTTTTCAGGGGAGGGCTGGTAGATACTAATAGGCCGGGAGCCTTAATTAAAAGAAAAAAAAGAGGAGGAGGCCCATTCTCCACGGCTGCACTGGCCGGTGGCCACACGGAGCTGCTGAGCGTGTGAGATGTGGACCATGCAAACACCGGTCCAAGGAGAAGGGACACCAGGTTTACAGGCTTCCTGGGGAAGGAACGGGGAACACGGCAGGGATGGTTTATGTGGGTTACACCTTGAGATGATGATATTTGGGATACGTTGGGAAAAAATAAAATACGTGACTAAAATTCATTTCATCTGTTTTGTCTCGATTTTTTAACGTGGCTACTGGAAAACCTAATGTCCGGTTGGTGGCTACCATTGTATTTCTCTTATTTCTCTTAGAACATTCCTGTTCTAAGGCGATAGGAATGTTGTTTTTATTCTTTATTTTTGAGAGAGAGAGAGCAAGCACAAGCGGGGGGAGGGGGGTGGCAGAGAGAGAGGGAGACACAGAATCCGAAGCAGCTCCAGGCTCTGAGCTGTCAGCATAGAGCCCGACTCCAGCTTTGAACTTGTAAACCATGAGATCATGACCTGAGCTGGTCAGACGCTCAACTCACTAAACCACCAAGATGCCCCAGGAATGTTGTTTTTAAGTGCCCTGTTTATTTTTTTCCCAAGTTATTTATCTGGGGCAGGGGGAGAGAGAGAAAGAGAGGGAACGAGAGAGAGAGCAGAAGTTGGGGAGGAGCAGAGAGAGGGAGAGCGAGAATCCCAAGCAGGCTCTGCACTGTCCGCACAGAGCGCAGGCTGGGCTTGAACCCGCAAACCGTGAGATCATGACCTGAGCCCAAATCCAGAGTCGGACGCCTACCTGACCGAGCCACGCAGGCGCCCCTTCAGGCCTGTGCTTAGAAGCTCCCTGAATCTTCTGGGTGCGTGAGGTATAGTGACGTCTTCCCCGTGCTTCTGCTTCCCGAAGGTTGAAATCAGCCTCCAGAGCAACTTCCAGCCGGGGATGAAGCTGGAAGTGGCCAACAAGAACGACCCGGACACGTACTGGGTGGCCACGGTCATCACCACGTGCGGACAGCTGCTGCTCCTGCGCTACTGCGGCTACGGCGAGGACCGCCGCGCCGACTTCTGGTGTGACGTGGTGATCGCCGACCTGCACCCCGTGGGGTGGTGTACTCAGAACAACAAAGCCTTGATGCCCCCCGAGGGTAAGCTGCCCGCGGCCCGGGCCGCCACCGCTCGTGACACCTGAGGACGGGCCTCGCCGAGATGCGAACACCCGTTGGTGGGGAGCGCTGGCGCTTGACGCGCGGTGCCTTGAGTGCCAGGGGCTCCTGGGGAGGGGGACCGGGTGCGTTCTGAGGCGCCAGCCATGGCCTTCCGGAGACTAAGGCTTGGGAGCCGCATCCTCGAGTGGGTGTCGGGGGCTGAGGGAGGCCCCCGACTGAAGTCCTGTGTCCCCTCCAGAGGTGGGCAGTGTGGCCTTTCTCCCACCTTAGGGCTGCACAGTAGCACGGAGCATCTGGAAGAGGCTTCTCTAGTGAGTTTTAACCTGTCTTCTTGTGGGGACACTGAGGGTGTGAGGCTCCTAGAAAACCAAACCGATGTGGGGAAACGACCTTCTTCTTCTTTTTTTTTTTAAATTGTTTTATGTTTATTTATTTTTGAGAGAGAGACAGAGAGACAGAGCACAAGTGGGGGGGGGTCAGAGAGAGAGGGAGACACAGAATTGGAAGCAGCTCCAGGCTCTGAGCCGTCAGCACAGAGCCCGACGCGGGGCTCGAACCCACGAATCGTGAGATCATGACCTGAGCCGAAGTTGGACACTCAACTGATTGGGACCCCCAGGCACCCTGAAACGACCTTATTCTTGAGGGAATGGCCAGAGCTTGTAGCGACAAATCTGTCCCGTTGCTGGAAAGCAGTGGTTCTCCACTGGGGTCCCTGTACCCGCAGGGGCCTTTTGACAACATCTGAAAGCAGTTTTGGTGACAGCAGAGGTGGGGGTGCTGCTGACTCCTGGTGGGAGGGCCGGGGGCCGCCAGACCCCCTCCTGGACAGGACGGTCCCCACACAGGGAGTCATGGGCTCAAACTGCCAGGGGCTCGGAAGGCGCCCCTGTGACCCTGTACGTGAGGAAAGCCGTTACCAGATACTTGAATCTCCACACCTTTCCGTGTTTGAGGACAGGGTGAGGCTTGAAGACTGAGTGCTGGTCCTCAGACCCCTAGAATGTCTTCGTATGACCGGCTGCCTTGTTCAGTTCTGACCTGATGTTTTTAAAAAAAATTTTTTTTTACATTTATTTATTTTTGAGAGAGTGTGAGGGGAGGAGGGGTAGAGAGAGAGAGAGGGAGATACAGAATCTGAAATAGGCTCCACGCTCTGAGCTGTCAGCACAGAGCCTGATATGGGGCTTGAACCCACAAACTGTGAGATCATAACCTGAGCTGAAGTCGGACGCTTAACCGACGGAGCCCCCAGGTGCCCCTGAGTTGATGTTTTTATTCCGAACTGATGTGTGACATTTGGGAGTTGAAGTCCGAGGTTCTTCCTGTCCACCGTGTTGGCACTGGCTTTCCCCCAGAACTCTTCCGTCTCATCTTCTGTTTAAAGTTCCGGTAGATTGGAGCACCTGGGTGGCTTAGTCGGTTAAGCGTCCGACTTTCGCTTGGGTCATGATCTCGCGGTTCGTGGGTTCGAGCCCCGCGTCGGCTCTGTGCTGACTGCCAGCTCAGAGCCTGGAGCCTGTTTCAGTCTGTGACTCCCTCTCTCTCTGACCTACCCGTGCTCACGCTGTCTTTCTCTCTCTCTCCTAGAAATAAATAAAAATCTTTAAAAAAAAAAAAAAGTTCCGGTAGATTGTTCTTCTGATTGGTGGGAATGGTCTGGTTTGCACCTAATCAACAGCCTGCCGAGAGGCGGGCATGGGAGACAGGTGGGGTCTGAGCTGCATTTATGGGACCTGGGTGAGGCCCAAATGTGTCGCCTGGGCCTCGGCTGACTGAGGACTCCTGATTGCCTCAGACGAAAGAGAGCCGGGCCCTCTGCACCCGTTCTCTCCCATGACACCCTTTCTGCTGCCCGGCCCCCCCCCAGCTGGTAGCTCACCCGCCACTTCCTCAGGCGACCAAGGTCAGACCCTGCCTTTGCTCCCCAAGCCCCCGGCGCCCTTAGAGACGATCCCATTTCTGACCGTGCCCCTCCCCACGTTGATATTTGAAAAAAAAAAAAACCCGAGTTACGATACACATACTGTAAGATCCATCCCTGGAAGTGTGCGGCTCACTGATTTTTGATGTGGTCGCAAGGCTGTGCAACCACTGTCATGGTCTTTTTCTTTTTAATGTTTTATTTATTCTTGAGAGAGAGAGAGAGACAGCATGAGCAGGGGAGGAGTTGAGAGAGAAGGAGACACAGAAGCTGAAACAGGCTCCAGGCTCCGAGCTGTGAGCACAGAGCCCGACGCGGGGCTCGAACCCAGGAACTGTGAGATCGTGACCTGAGCTGAAGTCAGACGCTCAGCCGACTGAGCCCCCCAGGCACCCCCACATTTTCTTTATCCATTCCTCTCTCCGTGAGCAGGTAGGGGGCTCTACTGTCCCGGCTGTTGTAATAACGCTGCGGTGCGTGTGGGGGAGCAGATCCGTCTTTGGCATCGTGTTTGTGTTTCCTTCGGAGAGATGCCCCGTCGTGGAATTGCTGGGTCGTAGGGTGGCTCTAGACTTAGTGTCTTGAGGAACTTCTGTACTGTTTCCCAGAGCGGCTGCACACCCGGCCTCCCCACCAGCAGTGCTTGGGGGTCCCTGCTTCCCCGCATGCTCCCCGCATGTTGTCTCTGGTCTCCGTGAGGATGGCCATTCTGCCCGTCATTCTGCCCGTCCGTGCAAAGCGATAGCTCCTTGGGGTCTTGATTTGCATCTTCCTGATGATGAGCGCTGTTGGGCATCTCTTCGCTTACCTGTGTGTGCTTCTTGGAAAAATGTCCATTCAGAGCTGCTTCTCACATTTTCTCTCTCTCTTTTTTAATTTTTATTTATTTTTTTTGTTTTTTTTTCTCTCTTTTTTAAATTGAATATAGTGGACACGCGATGTTACGTCAGTTTCAAGCGTACAACAGAGCGATTCACCTTCTCTATCTTATGCTCTGCTCCCTACAAGTGTGGCTACCACAGTGTGGCTAAAATCTGTCCCCATGCAGCGCTGTGACAACATCGTTGCCTCTATTCCGCATGCTCTTTCGTCCCCACGATTTATTCAGGTCGTAACTTCCCGTTCACCAAATACGTGAAGGGAAATGAGTGAAGCTTCTGCTCGTTTTCAGGTTCTATTGTTTGTTTGGTCGGTTTTGGCTATTGACTTGTATGAGTTCTATATATGTTTTGGTTACTAACTTCTTATCAGATGCATGGCTGCAAATATTTTTCCCCATTCTGTAGGTTATCTTTTCACTTAAAAATATTTTTTTAAGTTTATTCATTTATTTTTGAGAGAGAGCAGGGAAGAGGCAGAGAGACAGGGAGAGAGAGAATCCCAAGCAGGCTCTGCATTGTCAGCACGGAGCCCGATGTGGGGCTTGAACTCACAGACCTTGAGTTGATGACCTGAGCTGAAACCAAGCGTTGGATGCTTAACCGACTGAGCTCCCCCAGTGCCCCAAGTTACCTTTTCATGTTGATGATGTTTTCTTTTGCTGTGCAGAAGCTTTCTAGCTTGAAGTAGTCCGACTTGTTTATTTTTTATTTTATTGCTTGTGCTTTGCATGTCCTTTCCAAAAAATTCCTTTCCAAGATTGACGCCAAAGAGATTTTCCCTCCTCCTCCCCTGTTTTCTTTTAGTATTATGGTTTTTGGTCTTATGCTGAGGGCTGTAGTTCATTCCAAGTGCATTTTTGTGAGTGGTATGAGATAGGCTCCTTCTTTTTTAGGGGCGAATACTATTCCCTTTGCCTTGAATTAAGACATCCGCCAAAGTGAGAAGATGCGGCGTGATATACAGTATTTCTTTTCCCTGTGGCCTCTGGTGTCTCATGAAGCAAAGCAGTCGTGACGGATGCTTCGTGCTGATGGAACGTTGGGAAGACGTCTGTGCTGTGGAGGGAATGAGAAATCCCCGGGCTGCCCCCCTCTGCACACGGAGGCCCCGTGGACGTGCCCGCACACTCTTGGGAGGGGGCTCGCCTCGCCTCCCTGCCCTCCTTGCTCACCTTATTTGTGACTCACTCCTAAAGTTTGACGCATTAGCAGCTACACACCCGTGGAAAGGCTGTACCCCGATGGTTTCACTTTATAGAATAGATTCTCTAGTGAATCATTTTGGAGACAAGTTCCAGGGTGCTGAATTTTAACACTCTTGGAGCTAATGGGTTCATTTGGTAGAAATCCATGCTGTTGCTTGAGAGAGAGAGAGAGAGCGAGGGCAGAGTTTATCAATCAATTCTTCCTTCTCGCTTGGATGAAAAATGGCAAGAGTCGCAGTTTCAGAAACGCCATCAAATTTGTATCCTACTGACTCTGCGCTATTAGGCCAGACAGAGACGCACTTAAAATGACAAATTCCCAATGAAAAATGGGAACACCCAGTCAAGACGGAAAAACATTAATGTGACCGAGCGATCTGAAGCCCACTCAAAAATAACAAGTTATGCTAATTGGAGAATTTCTTCGTGGCTCAAAGAACTTGAGAAAAAATTTAGTAGGTAATCAATATGAGTTGGAAATCTTCAGCACAGAGAACAAAGTCAGGAAACATCAGGTTCACGGGGGCAAAAGGTTTTATTGATTGCTGTAGTACAGGATAATTATTGCTTTGTAGCCAGAGGCGGCCGGTGTCCCGCAGGGAACCCGAGGAATCTATTTTTGAACGAGGATTCTTGTTTGTGTGGTTTTCTGTCTTCGAGAGCTAATATCCTTATAAATTCTGGAAACGTACCTGGTCAGTTTGTCATGGTTCAACCTGAAAGGCATCGTGGGGTGTTGACACAAGTTCAAGTCCACGGCACATAATGCTTTTGTTTGAGGTGCTCTGCAGTGATGGACTTTCTTTCCGATCTCAGGAATCAGGGGGTGTTTTAAAGGGAGGGACATGGTGGCTGCAGCCAGGGCTCTGGTTCTTACCTTGCCTCTGCCATTAATTTAGCTGCCTGGGTGAGTTTCCTCTCCATTTCCTCATCCTTGAGAGGAGCTGTATGGTGTCTAAGGGGCGTTACAGTCTGACGTGCCTTGGTCTGTGGTGCTCGTGAAGGAAAGGAGGAATAAGGGTGCTTGTTCCCCCACGGCGCAGGGGAGGAGAGTGGGGTTTGTTTTGGAGCTAGGATCCGTGAATGTGTGTACGAATCTCAGAAATTTCTGTGTTACTGCTGAGGTGATTGCGTTTCAGTGGCCTGGGGGACAAACAAGGCTGGGAAGTTATTGTGAGTGCCTGAGTCCTTTGTTGCCTGCAATGGATAGAATTTCGCTTGATGAAGAATCCAAAGAATCAAAGATGCAGGTTTCCTGTTGGAGCACAGAGAACCGGAAATCTTCCCTCCTTGGGTGACAGTCAGCGGAAGTGGAGTTGAGTCCCTTAATGAGTACCTGACAGCTCCAGAATACGGGGCGGGGAGGGGGGGCGCGGAAGCAAGGGGGTGAGGGTGTGGGCGATTCTGCCGACGGGAGGGAGGAAGGAAGGACTGCTTTTCCTGCTCAGACTGGGGTTATCACGGTCAAGACCTTGGAGGACATTCTGGGATTGCCCCAAGTAGTCTTCTCTGCCTCCCGAGGTCACCGCATTAAGACAGACATTTTATGATTTTATTTTATTTTATTTTTAAATTTATTTTAACATTTATTTTTGAGAGAGATAGAATGTGAGCGGAGGAAGGGCAGAGAGAGGGAGACACAGAATCTGAAGCAGGCTCCAGGCTCTGAGCTGTCAGCACAGAGCCTAACGTAGGCCTTGAATTCATGAACCTAGAGATCGTGACCTCAGCGAAAGTCAGATGCTTAACTGACTGAACCCCCTGGGCACCCTCTTTTTATTTTCCTAAGTGTATTTATTTTGAGAGAGAGAAAGAGAGAAGATGGGAGGGGAAGAAGGAGAGAGAGACACAGAATCTGAAGCAGGCTCCAGGCTCTGAGCTGTCAATACAGAAGCCGACGCAGGGCTCGAACCCACGAACCGTGAGATCATGACCTGAGCCAAAGTCGGACATTCAACCAACTGAGGTCCCCGCGGGTGCCCCATGATTTTAGGTGATAATTTTACCAGCCGCCGAGCATCCTTTACAGTCCCGAATTTATCCTCCCTCAGTCTGAAATGGATGTCATCTCTGAATCAGTGCACAGTGTCATTATTATGCTAAACGTTACGAGGAAGGAAACAGCATGGCTCTCCCTGTTTCATTTGGATGTGATTCCAGTCCTCAGACAGGCAACTCCATTAATAAGGATGTATTTAGAGAGACCTGGGTGTAATGTCCCATTGGCCGTCCAGAGAGCAGCGTTCCTGCTCGTGAGCTGATCGACACTAATCTTTCATAGTAAGGGTATTAAGAAACATAGTACATTAAAGCATCAGTAAGTGCAACGGAGGGTTATAGCTCTTATTAGAGGAGCTAGATGGAAAATGTTTTGGCTCAGTAAATCAATAAGGCTTGATTTATTCATAAGCACATGTGAAGTTTGCAAAGGGCAGGTGCCAAATAATTATTGTTTATGGTGATAATGTAAGGAAATCATTTAATCCAGTGCCTGTTTCACTGTTATTTATTGAGATGTAGCAACTGTACCTCATAACGTCTGGGGCCGGGGAGCTTTGACTTTCCAGCAGGTGCCTACCAAGTCCCTGAAAGAAATGCTCCCGTGAGATTACAGGTAAGTATGATGCCTGCCCGAATGAAACCCCCTCGGCTTATAAATTGAGAAATATTTATGTGCGCTTTCTACTGTTGGAGTAAAAGTATTGGAATTACGGTGCCTTAGGAATCACGCCACTAATTTTTATTTTCCCCATTATTAAAATTTCTGTAATTTGAATTGCAAACTCTGCAAGTCTTGCCAGAATGACTCTATTTACCATTCAGAGTGGAATGAAAATTACTGGGAGTTAGTTAATATATAACTTATTTGAATAAAGGGATGTTTATTCATGAAGCGTTAGCAGCAAGTGTGAATACGGCCTTATGTTACACGGGGAGAGGCAGCCGGGTTCTGAAGGCTGGTCTCAGGACTGGTTGAGGGGAATTTGGTTTTTCCTCGTAGTTGATTACAACATAAGAGCTGAGGCAGGCGGTGTGCAGGGCTGTGAAGTCGCGGGACCGCAGGCCTGCCAGTTATTTAACCGCTGGCTCTGAGAAGCAGAACGTGATGGTGTTTATGTTTATTACTTGAGTGACATTTTTGTAATATGAATGGATCGTAAACAGTAACGTGGTTTTCGCTGGTGGTCTTGGGTGTCCTGGAGCACCTGCATCTTCAGACGGTCCTTTGTCGGCTCTTCACATCTTCTGGCCCCTGCTTGCTGGTTCTTATTTGCTTGGGTCCTGTAGGCAGTGAGGCCCCGAGTGTCAGGCACGGAACAGGACAGCCCCACGTGACCTCATGCGGTCTCTGAGCGCGTGACCTCACGTTTCCGAGATTCCGTCTTACAACACACCGCGTCGGACCAGAGGGTTGCTCAGGCTTCCTTTGGCTCAAAAATGTTATGAATATAAGAATTCAAAGAGTGATGACGGAGATTTATAAAGGGACTCTGAAATCAGTAAATAGGCTCCATGATTAGACACCTATGAAACTGTGTTTCTTTGTTTTAGTCTGGGGAAGGAAAACCAAGGAAGGCAGACTGAATGGTGCTCCTATAAGTTAAAACCATCTGTAGAGACAGTGGTGAACAACTGATAGCTTATGAGTGAAATGGTAGTCTCTTAGTTCCTGCCTGGGGTTTGTATTTGCCTTCTGAAACTCACTGTACATCGCATATTCCCATCTTGGGTTTCTTGCCCAGTGAATAAGTGAATCAGGAAGCTTCTCCTGTTCGCATCATGGTTCTTCAATTTAAAAGTTTTACCCACAAAGTAATTTTATGTGGTGCCTGCTTTCTTTGTACCACCTAACTAAATTTAACCCTGTCTGAAGAACGCCCTTGTAACCTGGCTAGTACGATTCTTTTTTTTTTTTTTTTTTAACTTTATTTATTTATTTTGAGAGAGAGAAAGGAGATGGTGGGAGGGGGAGAGAGGGAGACATTGAATCCCAAGCAGTCTCTGTGTTATCATGTGGGGCCTGATCTCACGAACTGTGATATCATGACCTGAGCTGAAATCAGAAGTCAGAAGCTTAACCAACTGAGCCATCGAGGTGCCCCCTGGCTGGTATAATTCTTATATTGCATTTGAAAATTGTGGCTTGGCAGGGGTAAATAAGTTTTCCTCGGGTCAGAGAGCTTGAAGTAGATTCTAAGGTAAGGGCTCCCTGCCCCCATCTTCTGCTCCTGAAATCAATGCTTTGAAAATAGCAGGAGGTTAGTAAATATTTGTTTATTGATTACGTTGTGTCAATAGGACTTTCAAATCTTTAGAGTTGAAATCTTGAAAACTTACTACTATGAAAAGCAGTAGAATTGGCTTATTGTGATTTTCAAGAAGAAGGAAGAATGTTAACTTGTCCAGAATGTTTTCCATCTTGTCATTTTTGGAGGCAAATAAATGGAAGAGATTCGGTCTGGAGCCTTCTTGCCAAATGGTAATCATGAGATTATGTAAAGTTATGTAAATCATATCAGATGCTATTTGGGTGTTTCTGCAACATGAAAACTATAAGCACGAAGCGGCACCGTACGATTTCCCGTTGTGGTGTTAGTCGTAAATGAATGTGCTCTCTCGTGCTGCTTAATACTTTGAGTCGGGCTCGTGTCTGATTCTGCACGGGGTGTGGGTGGGTTAGTGCGGTGCGTCTCCATGGCCTCTGGTTGGCTACTGCTGGTCCTTCGTCTCCCTGTCAGGGCCTGTCTTCGCGGCCTCCTCTCCTCTTTTGAGGGTCCTGGCCCTGGACTCTCCAATGGGGCCCAGAGAGTGCTGAGAGAACCTTCCAGTCACCTTGAAGTGGACAGGGCTCTTGTAGCACAGCATGGCCTCCTGGGACCCCTGGCTGTCCTCAGCCTGATGTGCCTTTGTTTTCCTGCCCAGAGCCAGGAGCCCTAGCGCCATCTGGTTCCCACCCTCAGGCCTCTGACTGCCTGCTGGCTTGTTGGACTCGTGAGTTTCTCCCACCACTTTCCCTGCTCTGGG
Source organism: Proteles cristata cristata (assembly GCA_017311185.1). Taxonomy (NCBI): domain Eukaryota; kingdom Metazoa; phylum Chordata; class Mammalia; order Carnivora; family Hyaenidae; genus Proteles; species Proteles cristata. The sequence goes on along the minus strand of JAESUZ010004019.1, from coordinate 64,104 downwards.
CTCCTGAACGAGACTCTGGCTTCCTACTGCTTCTTGTTATGTTTCAGTCCAGGCTCAAGTTTCCAGGGTCGGGGCCTCCATTCCAGGACCATGCTCCCATTGTAGAGTCATGCCTCCATCCTAGAGCAGAATCTCTGCTCCAGGGATAAACCCTCCTTCCAAGACCATGCCTCCTTTCTAGAGCCATGCCTCCATTCAGAACCATGACCTTTGTGCTAGAGCCATGCCTCCATTACGGGACCGTACCCCGTGTTTCAGGGTCATGCCCATTTTCCAGGGCCATGCCTCCATTTCGGGGTCATGCCTTCTGCATTTATCTGAGAGGTTGACAGGCTCCCTCCACGGGGGCGTCTCCTCTATAGCTGTGTGCTGCTCTCTGAGAATACCTGCCCCTGGGCTTGCCAACAACAGATGTGGGTAATGCAGATCTATCTGGGCACAAGGGTCTATGACGTGTTTAAAAAGTCAGCTAATGTGACTTCATCATGGCTTTACCTTTTTTTTTTTTTTTTGAGTTTATATATTTATTTGTTTTGAGAAAGGAGAGAGAAAGCGCTAGTCAGGGAGAGACAGAAAGAGAGGGAAAGAGAATCCCCAACAGTCTCCGCACTGTCAGTACAGAGCCTGACATGGGGCTCAAACCCATGAACCGTGAGATCATGACCCAAGCCAAAGTTGGATGCATAACCGACTGAGCCACCCAGTTGCCCCTGTAATTTTTCTATTAATTTCAGTAGATGATTTAGGATATTTAGAGGGAAAGTAGCTTTTTTTGAAGACATATAATAAGATAAACTTAAAATTGTGATGTTTGCGTTTTGACTTACATTGTTTCAAGTGAAAATAATAAAATTGTATTGGCTGGAGATAATTATATTTTATCTTATAATGCGTTGAATGATTTCTGTGCATTGAATACAAATTTTGTGAAAATCTTGCTTTTTATTTTTTGACTTGATGGCTAATGATTTTGCTGGAAAAAAGATAAGGAAAATAATTTTTCTGGGATAAATAGATAATGACTTATGAATTATGTAAGTCTTTAATTTATTACTCCTCGAAACATTGATAGCCCATCAACAGCGGGACACACCATCATTATTAAATTTATTAATCTTTGGCATTTGGCCAACTTACAGTTGTATATAAACCATAGCTTTTTGCAAACTGTGTGATTCTGTTCTTATAAAGATACATTAGTACACATAGGAGGATGGGCCATACCTTACTTCACAGCCTGTTTGCTTGATTAATAACCTCAAAATATTTCCATGTTTGGTATGTAGGCCCACATTTGTGCTCTGCTGGGCCCTGTACAGTGAAGGGTGGCCTGTTCCAGGTTTCCACCCTGGCTTTCTCGCGGCCCCCGTGAACCAGGCGGGGGCTACTTGGTAGGGGTCCATTTTGGGAGCCAGTTTCCAGACCCTCGTGTTGTGTCTTTCCTGAAACCCGTCTGCCTGGGAAGACACCACCAAAGTGTCCGTTCCCGTGTCCCCAGCCTTCTGCTTTAGAGAAGAATGTCATCTCATGCATACCCTGCGAGGCACCGAACACAAAATCTCGGTGTTTTATGCGAAGCCTTCTTTACTCAAGGCATCACAATCAACGCTTTTACGTTTGATTGTCCAACTTGTAATGTTACTCATGTTTTGATCTGGTCCAGAAATAATTTTGGTACTCTGAGCCTAAAGAAAATTTCCATTTTATAGTTGGAGGAGTTTTTAAAAGTTTCATCATACGATACATTTTTTGCTGTTGTTGCACAGGAGTCCCTCAGTCTCCATAGTCTGACCTTCTCCCGAAGGTCAGATAGTTGAAACCATAGGGTAGGTGGCCTGCTCACACCGACTTCTTTCATTTAGTGACAGCAGGTTCCTTCGTGTCTTCTCATGGCTGGCCGGGGCCTTTCTCACTGTCTGCTTTGTGGGTGTCTGGCCTTTATCAAGGCCATGATCACGTCATACACTTAGAGACCCTGGAGGTCCATCGGATGCTGTAGAACCAACCAGGTACAGGGTCCCGCACACACATGAGAACGTGGAGGTGCCAAAGGGCTCATATTCGGAACAGGCCAGAACAGCCTGTGGGCTGTAGAGATTGCCTTTCCTGTGCAAAGAATTTATGTCAAATGTTTTGTCGTTGTCTGTTTTTTTGAGAGAGAGCAGATCCCACAAGGGGCAGGAGAGAGACGGAGAGAGAGAGAGAAGTGGGGCTCACCTGGGGGCTTGTGTTTTATCTGAAGCAGGGCTGGTGCTCATCTGACGTGGGACTCGAACTCATGAACTGTGAGATTATGACCTGAGCCGAAGTCAGATTCTTAATTGTCAGACGAGCACAAATCTAGTTATGTACAACAGCTCTGAGGATGGAAAGACTGCACAAAATGATGTCCAACTGTTCATCTTCTATTTTTTTTTATTTTTATTTTGTTTATTTTTTTTATTTCTATGGGGGAGAGAGAGAGAGAGAGCGTGAGCAGGGGAGGGTCAGAGAGAGAGGGAGTCAAAGACTGAAACAGGCTCCAGGCTCTGAGCTGGCAGTCAGCACAGAGCCCAACGCGGGGCTCGAACCCACGAACCGTGAGATCATGACTTAAGCAAAAGTCGGACACCCAACTGACTAAGCCACCCAGGCGCCCCTTTTCACTTCATTTTATTTTATTTTATTATTTATTTTTTTTCCAACTGTTCATCTTCTAAAAAGTTCTGGGGTTATAGTAGCAAGAATTCATAGTAGTCAGCTGCTAGAAATTTTGTATTCCTACAGAGATGTAACCAGTGGGAAGTACTACTGAATCGAAGAGAAATATGCTTTTAGGGCTTTTCATAATTATTATTTTTCTGGTTATCTCTTATCAGTTGACAGAACTGTTTAGCATTGTTGATCAAACCATGCAAATTTTCTTTAAAAAGTCCATTTGACGTATTTATACAATAGCGACTAATAGCCCCCAAGAGCCCATCGTGGGTTATAGAAAGGAGTTATCACCATTAAAATCATCTTTACTTGTTTTTTTTTTTACACTAGACAGTTATGTCAAGCCATTAGTATCTTCTCAGCTTATCTTAGAAAATTATATGATGAATATCTTCTGAGACCGTCATAAAGCAAACTTAACATGCCAACCCACACCAACTTCCTACCGCCCTCAAATGTCATCCCAGCAGAACTCTTTGAAACATCTCCAAAGAGAATACAATTTATTTAAAACCTACTTTCTGGTTTAAATGTTTTATTGTCCTTTAGAGATGAAGGGTTGATTTATATACCTTGCTTAGTGTTATTTGGAGTGATAGTTAATCACACGTTTGTTTTTCGAAATGAATATAGCAACATTTTTTATATTCTTCATCTGTACATCTAATGTGTAATTTGTTAGCCCATCAAAATTAATTTTAGATCCCTAATGTACATGGAGCTCTAGATTTATAAGTCCTGTTAATGGTTCTTTCAGTAAAGCCTATATATTTATGTGCCTTTCCAGGCTGGATTTCTGCAAAGCATTTACGCAGGGAGGATGTTCACATAAATAACCAACTGGCAAATAAATGTCGATTAAACATTCTATTAACATAGCTGGCAGCAATCTCTTAACAAATACTTAAGTGCAGTATATTATATTACATTTGATTTTTTTGGGAAAGGCTTGCCTACTTAGCTTCCCAGTTTAACTCATCTGTCTGCTATGAAAAGAATGTTTTATTCTGTTTGCCAAAGTATACTTGACCCTTGAACTCGATGGGTTTGATCTGTGACCGTCCACTTCTATGCAGATTGTTTTCAATAAATACGGTATGGTACTGTAACTATTTTCCCGATGATTTTCTCAATGACTTCCTTTTAAGAGTGCGGTGTATAATACATGTAACATGTGTATGTATACAAAGGAAGAGTTGACTGTTGATGTTATTGGTAAGGCTTCTAGTCAACAGTAGCATATTAGTATTTAAGTTCGGAGGATTCAGGAATGATATGTGGTTTTTTGATTACACTGGGAGTCAGCAGCATGCATAACTGCCCAGTCTCCATGTTGTTCAAGAGTCAACTGTATTACACAGATTTTTAAGTGGTTTTTAGAAGCACGGAGATTTCTTTTCTGATTTTTATGGTACCCTTTCCTCTTTTTTCTAGACCGTCTTTCCATCTTTCTTTTCCCTTTCTTGTCTGGAGAATTTTAATTACGGTTCACCTGAGGTCCTTGATCGCATGGTTTATGTATTAGGATACAGTGTAAGCTTCTATCACAAAAAGACCCTTCAAATACTGTGGGTCACAGTCATTTAGAAGGTTACTGCCCTTTTCTGCAACAGGCCCTGGGTGAGTGGTTCGGGATGGTGGACCTCTGTTCACTTGGCTGTTTGCCACACTGGGTTCTCTCCATTCCACTTTTACCACTGGATGGTGGAGGCTTGATTCTCCTTTGCATTGCCAGCAAGAAAGAGGGAAAGAGAGAGAGAGTCAAGGGCCAGGTGCTCATCTTCTGTGGGCCAGAATTCAGCACTCGGCCATATCTCATTGCAAAGTAGGGAGAGAAATGCTCTGTGTAGCTATAGAGCCTGACTTCGTAGTCTAAACTCCCAGGGTGTGGAAGATTCTCTTATGAAAGGAAATATGGGGAGGAGTGGTCGTCAGGGACCGTTAGCAGCGTCTGCTACAGCTCATTTAGCTAACAAACATTTTTTTAGGATAATTATTTTTGTCTTTCCAAACATCTCAAGGAAAATGTAAAAGTGCTTGGAATATAAAAAGCTGGGACCAAACTAGTTTTCTTTGTTCATTTGGGAGTCACAATTCATTTTCTGTAGTCGATAAAATACCTTTCAATTTTTAGCCTGTGGCATTTGTTCTTGATTTAATGTGTTATGTACTTTACCCTGTTTTAGCTTTTTTTTCCCCCAGTGTTTTTTATTTATTTCTGAGAGAGAGAGAGAGAGACAGCATGAGCAGGAGAGGGTCCGAGAGAGAGGGAGATAGAGAATCTGAAACAGGCTCCAGGCTCTGAGCTGTCAGCACAGAGCCCGACGTGGGGCTCCAACCCACGAACCGTGAGATCATGACCTGAGCTGAAGTCGGACGCTTAACCGACTGAGCCACCCAGGCACCCCTTCTCCCGTATTAGCTTTTAAAGAGCTCAATGGCCCAGCATAGGGTTGCCTTTCTCATGGTTGGGGTACACCAGCCACACTCTTCCCTGTGCTTTTAAGGTGGAGCACAGCAGGAATGGTACATAAAATCATTTACTTCTACTGCATTTCTGTGTGCTTAAACATAGCATATCATATTGGGCCTAGCTTCATTTTTTTTTTTTTTATTTTCAGATTCCGTTTTGTTTAGCTTGTGTTTATCAGTTAATAGGTGTATGATATTTTCAAGAGAAAAGCAGTTCTCAAGGCTCATTTTAAAAATTAGCAGTGTCTTATTACATCCTACAGAACACGCTCTCTCTCAAGGTCAGGGTTTTTAACTGTTTAAGATGAATATATGGGATAAAAGAAGTCTCCCCACCCCAGACATAGCATTGTACAATTTAAACATTTTTTAAAATGTTTTATTTATTTTTGAGAGAGAGAGACAGGGCATGAGTGAGGGAGGGGCAGCGAGAGAGACACACACAGAATCCAAAGCAGCTCCAGGCTCTGAGCTGTCAGCACAGAGCCCGACATGGGGCTCGAACTCAGGAACAAGGAGATCATGACCTAGGCTGAGGTTGGACAGTCAACCACTTGAGCCATCAGGTGCTACCCCCTCTTTTTTTCTCAATTTTTAAAAAATGTTTTATTTGCTTTGTACAATGATAAACTATCTGCAGGCATAAAAGTCCTGCATGGGTCTCAAGAGACAAAACAAAACAAAGAACAGATCATATACAGACCATTGATTACAAAATTTTGGTTCAACGACTTTGTACAAAGAGACAAAAGCAAGGGTTGTAGGATGCGTGTTCTGTGATATGTAGTCAGATGTGAGGCTCAGCACAGGCTAGCAGTTCCTGCCGTTTTGGACGTTGGCACTAACGTAAGAATGAGGGCATTTAGGATGTGGAGACAGCAGAGTTCAGGTGTCTGATGCCTTTACTCTTGTCTTGAACTTGGTAGGAGTTTAGCACTCAGGTACGTAGTGGTGATCCATTCCGTTTTCCATAGTGTCAGTAGTTCTAGTAATACTGTTTCTTGGTACTGGAAGCAGCATGGTAACTGTCCGGCCGGGTTTATATTCTGGTTGTTGTATGTGTTTCCTGGTAAGAACTGAGGGACTGTGAGTGTCCTTTCTGCAGTGACTCAGTGCCGCATTGGGACATTACGCCTGATGGGTGAGGGTGGAGGGCATGCGCAGGCCTCTGTGTCTTTGGGATTCATTGCCAGGTCCCTGTTGATATGCATTCATTTTGTGGGTGTGGAATTGGCCACACAATAAAGGGTGGCAGAAAGATTTTTGGAATTATTACGTTCAGCTTTGATTTTTTTTACCTTTGTCTATTTAGAAGTGGCCCTGAACGGACTCCGCGACTTTTAGAAAGGTCTTTTGAGCCTGCAAACCGTGGCATCTGGAATTTGCCTTTTGTAGGCTGGCCCAGTCTTCGTGGACTGAGAAGTGGGATTCTCAGGTTTCCGGCTCTCGCTTGGGCCCCTTTATTCCCTGGAAGCCTCCTGACTGTGTCTCTCTGTCCAGCTCTCTCCTGTCTTCCTTCTCTCTCCCTGTGGGTCCCCTTTTGCTGGTAATTGCCTGAGATCCCTTCACATCCTTCTATCATCTTCATCCACATGCCGTATCTCATAAAAAATTAATTATGAATTACAGATTGAACAGGCAAATAAAAACTTTCTTTGTTCTCTCTGTTCTTCCGGGATGTCACACCCACACATTGATCTCATGCTCCTGACCCATAAAAGGCAAAAACGCCTTAGACTGGAGCATCAGAGAGGGAAGCTGACAAAATATTTCCCCTTGCCTCCTCTCGCACGTGCCGCAGACCCACGCAGGCGCAGAGAGCGCAGAGCTCCGCGAGGAGCCCTTGACGGCCTGAGTCAAATGGAAGCACACCCTGGCTTCTTACAGGAAGCATGTGAATCATTGTGAATTGGTGGGTGATACTTGGGTCAGTGGATGAGAATAATAGCAAGTGTGAACATGGTCTCCTTTAATACTCCTGAATTTTCTGGAGACTGTGACGTCCCTACCAAGAACTTGGAGGAGTTGTGGAGGTAAAGTCATTTTTGGCCGCCCCCTTTACCTGGAAGTGCCCATGGCCTCAGCAGTGTGTTCCTAAGTCAGAATTATAAGCTCTTTCTGCCTGAATCAGTGTTGGTGTGCTTGTACACGAAGGTTCCTGGTACCATGTTCTTTATCTACCATCTGACACAGGTCTCTCCTCCTTTTCCCCAGCAAAGCTAGTATCATTCTTCAGAAGACATTTTATTATTAGTAATACTGTTTTTTGTTTTGTTTTGTTTTTTAAAGTTGTATCAAAGTAGTTAATGTTTTGGGTTTTTAAGCAATTGTTTCATGACAGTTTTGGATAAAACCAATTAGGACAGTGGTAATTAATTTTTTTTTTAACTGAAGTTAAGTTGGGGCACCTGGGTGGCTCAGTCAGTTAGGCATCCGGCTTCAGCTCAGGTCATGATCTCAACGGTTCGTGGGTTCGAGCCCTGTGTCGGGCTCTGTGTTGACAGCCAGCTCAGAGCCTGGAGCCTGTTTTGGATTCTGTGTCTCCCTCTCTCTCTGACCCTCCCCTGCTCACGCTGTCTCTCTTTCTCTCTCTCTCAGAAATAAATAAAACATTTAAAAAATTTAAAAAAATAATTGAAGCTAAGTACATACAGTTTTTTTTTTTGATCAAAAGATTCAATCCTAGCTGTTCCAAAAAATAGAAGTAGAAGGAAAACTTCCAAACTCATTCTACGAGGCCAGCATTACCTTGATTCCAAAACCAAAGACCCCTACTAAAAAGGAGAACTACAGACCAATTTTGCTGATGAACATGGATGCAAAAATTCACAAGGTATTAGCAACCCGAACCAACAGTACATTAAAGGAATTCTTCATCACCTGGATGATAACTTAATCTCGTGGACTGCTCATTCCCATTCAGAATATTCTAGAAGGGTATTCTTCTGATTTCCCCATTCCACTCAGCAGGCAAGAAATTTGCTCAGGCATGCGCAGTTAAGTGTGTGCCCATCATATTGGGACCAGGCTGATAAATGTGACGTGAGCACGTGTTTTCACACTTTTCTTGTCATAAACGGGTGTGGATGGGAGTCCCCGTTAGATTAGCACCCAGTTGGCTCTTAGTTTCTGAGGTTCTTCTGCAGAGGCCTCAGGGCCTCCTCAGCGAACACGCAGCAAATGCACTGTAATGGGGCAGTGAGCTGTGGACTGGGTAGGGTGTAAGAAGACGAGAATGAATGCTCCAACTCATCAACTTCCCGACTTTTCATTGGCACATTTGGCTCAGATCTGGAGGTCTGGTTGTTACCTGCCATGGTTGCGGCTTTCCTTTTTCCTAATGGATGCAAAATGCCCCTCCCATTCTGCTTTTAAAACTCCTTTATTATGGGAGATTTCATCCGATCCCAAAGTAGACAGAATGTATGGCGACCCCCCCATCTGCCCCTTACCTGACTTTGATCATGATCCACTCAAGGCCAACCTTGCATGATCTGCCCTCCCACCCATTTCCCTAGACTCCATATTGTCTGTCATCTGTGACTATTTCAGTACGTGTCTCTAAAGAGCAATTGTGTTCAAGCTTGTACAGAATAATTGAGAAGCTGTAGGATTTAAAGACTTTTTGTTTGTTTCCAAAATGGTTTTTACAGAGCAGAACCAAATACTGATTTAAGCACTCTTCTTCTGTTGGAAGTGAAATGGAGTGTATCTCCTAGAAATTTTTTGAGTTAATAAAAATTAAAATCAGATCATCACTTCTTCCCATCAAAATAAAACAAACAACAAAAACAAACACAAGGTACGCTGTTTTTATTATATTTTAAATGATGAGTTAAGAACAGAGAATTTGCATTTTTCTTGCATTGGTAGACTCCAGAATGAACGTCAGATCCGTGTGGTGGCTCTGAGTTAGGCTTTCGTGGTGAAAATGGCTATGCCTTCCAGGAGGAGGTGTAGAGTTGTTCCTTGTTTTTCACTTTCAGATGTCCAAGTAACTCAGCACTAATCCGGGTGCGTGTAATGGGAGCCTTTTAACTCCCTTCCTGGAGTGCGCTGGGGGTGGGAGCTTTGGGGGAGGCCGCTGAGCCCTGAAGAAGCTCAGTCATTGTCTTGGGATAGACTTCCAATGCCTGGAGTGAATTGATTATATGTTAGTATTGAGGTTGTTATTTTATTTTATCTTGTTTTAAGTAATCTCTATGTCCAGTGTGGGGCTCAAACTCATGACTCCAGGATCAAGAGTCACACACTCTACTGCCTGAGTCAGCCAGGTGCCACTTGAGGTTATTTTTTTTATGTATTAAAAATTTTTAAAAATGTGTATTTATTTTTGAGAGAGAGAGAGAGAGAGAGAGAGAGAGAGAGAGCGTCAGAGCAGGAGTCAGGGAGGGGCAGTGAGAAAGAGGGAGACAGAATCCCAAGCAGCCTCCAGGCTCCAAGCTGTCAGCACAGAGCCTGATGCAAGGGCTTGAACCCAGGAATCGTGAGATCATGACCTGAGCGGAAGTCAGACCCTTAGCCAACTGAGCCACCCAAGAGTCCCTACAGGAAATTTTAAGTTGTGCAAATGTCCCTAAACTTGAACAGCAGAAACCAAGCAATACCACGACTGTCCCCTTGCTTTATTACTGAGGCACAGGAGAGCCGGTGCAGAATTCATAAGGAAGATGTATCAGCTCAGAGATCGCCGTAGAGTAGGAAGTCAGAACATGTCCATATCCTGACAAGAGGTAATTCCCCTGAAATTCGTGCACCCCTTGGTCGTTTTTGCGGTGCTCCCCAAATGACTCTTTTGTGGTAAGTGCCATCTTTTTGAGTTAATTTTCCCACTTGGCAGATTTCCTCACGGCTTAGCCCTGAGCAGGATAAGCCAGCTTTTAACATTTTTACTTTATTTTTTCTAATTTTTATTGGAATCTTTTTTTTTTATTAGCTTTTCTCACCGTCAGATGGTGGGAGGCCATGGATTGGTTTAGGACTGTGTATGTGTGGGGGGCTTGGGCAAGCAAGGTTACGGAAACACGAATGTTTCAAAACCCTTGGTGGAAAACTGTTGAGTCAAGCAAGAAACCGTGCAGCAGACTTTGGTGTGGTCTGTAACCGGTGTTAAGAGCAGTAGCCATGGTGCGGGAGTCCAGGCTGGCTGAGATTTGTATTACAGAAAGGATTATGGGGCGCCCTGGTGGCTCAGTCTGTTAAGCGTCTGACTTCTGCTCAGGTCATGATCTCATGGTTCGTGGCTTTGAGCCCCGCTTTGGGCTCTGTGCTGACAGCTTGGAGCCTGGAGCCTGTTTGGGATTCTAAGTCTCCCCCTCTCTCTGCCCCCCCACCCCCGCTCACACTCTGTCTCTCTCTCTCTCTCTTTCAAAAATAAAGATTAAAACATAAATTAAAAAAAAAGAAAGTATTGCAAGATAGACCTTGAGTGAAGTGAAAACTCCAGTATTTGGGATCCTTGATGTAACAGTCTGGAACCACCATCCCTTGTCCTTGAGTGTCTTCAGGCTGGATATGGGGACCCAGACATGCTGGAAGGGCGATGGGGTTCCGATGGCTCTGAAGCCTGGACCTTGAAATGGAAGAAAAGGTGCCTCGGCAGAGAAACCTTTTCTCCTGAAATCCAGCAGTCTACTTCTTCAATCCCAATTGCAGTTTTGAACAGATACCCACACTAAAGGACTCTTGAGTAACGTGCCATCTTGCAGATTTACAAGCTTTCCAGTTGACACTGTGCTCATGAAAAACAGAGAAGTATCATCTCTAAATCAGGGCACATAGTATATCATTGTACGTATTGTCATGGTGCATCTTCGCAGGGAAAAGAAATGGATTCTTACTTTTTTCACTGGGTTCATCTAACTGGTTAGAGAAAGTACTCTAGAAAATTGTACTGCAGACAGTGGGTGCTAACAGTGCGTCGTCTGTCTTAATGCTCAGACGTTTTCTCCGATATTCTCCGTCTCCATGTCCTCTTCACCCCTCATCCTGCGGCTCAGTCTTCCGTCCCTTGTAACAGTGTACTTTTAGGTCGCCAGAAACCCTCTTATCACCTAATTCCGTGGTCTCTTCCATGAATGATTGCCATTTGTCCTTCAGTGGCTCTTTCTTTTCCCAACTGCCCGCCTTCACTCAGTCATCACTCTCCTGATTGTTCTTTACATCGATTTACGGCTATTCCTCTCTTTCCTGTCTGACGACACCACCATTTTAATTTGCTGATATAAGCTAGAATAAAACAGCACTCTGCCAACATAGCTTTGAAGACTGGGTCTACGGCTCTGCCTTTATGGCCCACAAGCGTTGATTATTCTTTCCTTGGCCAGGCTGGTTATGCCTATGTTCAGCTCTGGGCTTTTGCTACTTGTAAAACTCTCGTAATGAGCCAGGAATTGCTGTTGTATTCAAATAGAATTCTAGCTAATTCCAGCGTAAAAGAAATTAGCGAGCAGAAAAGTAAAACATAATTATGCGGGAAAATAGACTTTAATGACTCCATGAACACATTTTACACTTTTATTATTTCAAGGCAATATTTCATTTGCGAATGATGTAAGATTTTCTAGAACTGTTGGAATTGCATGAATTAAGATGAGTTGAATTACATGCTTCAGGTTTTCTATATGTTTGCCTGATATTTCACACCAGCAGGTGCAGTGCTCCTTAAGGAAGTGTTTGTTTTCCTTTTGAGGTGTTTTCTTTGTTTTCTTTTTTAGTAGCTGAGTCCTTTGAAGAAAAAACCTTGGTTATGCATCATGCCATAAGGCATTAGAGCCAAAAATGTTTTGAGTACAGATATAGTAATGAAAACAAGTTAGAGGGTTGTAAGCACAGAATTGCTGGCCACATGCTTTCAGGTTTAATTCTTTGTTACTTTCTAGTAGGAAGAATATAGTATCTTTAGCCCAATAAGCCTACAGTGTCACTTGTAGTTTGCATCAAACTTTAGCTCATTTGTAGGATGCCACAACTCCCACACAGCAGAGCGTATGGGTTCCCTCTCTAAGCTGTTGTGAAATGTTCTGTGCCATTTATATATAGCTGTGTATTCCTGAATATGCTTTTTAAGGCTGTTCCTTTTTTGAGAAATAGAAAGTGTTTATTTGAAGCGTTAGTTGGAGTGGACTGCAGCGACTCCATAGCAAGTAGGCGCGCCCGCCTAATCCAGAAGCATGAGGCACTTGGGGTCACCAGGTAGTAAATACTCCTCTACAGGATTATCCCTGAGCTGGGTTTTAATTTCTTGCCTCCTGAGGCAAAAGTAATATACAGTAAAACCTTGGTTTGCGAGCGTAATTCATTCTGGAAACACGCTTGTACTCTAAAGCACTCATGTATCAAAGCGAATTTCATGGGGTCATGTGACACTCGGTGGCTCATACGACTCGTATCACAAGATGCTGCTCGGTCATCAGGTTAAATTTATTAGAGATGTTTGCTCGTCTCACGGAAGCAGCCACTTGCAGTCTAAGGTTTTATGTGGTTGGGTTGCAAGATATCGGGTCATGTTTTTATTTTTCTGTTTTTGTTTCTCATTGTAAAACACACGTAACATACAAGTTATCATTTTGAGCCTCTTGAAGGAGTGTGCAGTTTGGGGGCATCAAGTACATTCACCCTGCTGTGCAGCCATCTCCACCATCCACCTCCAGAACGTTCTCGTCTTCCCAGAATGGAGCTCTGTCCCCGTTCAGCCCCGGGCCTCCTGCCCCCCGGCCCCCCGGCCCCCAAGCCCGTGAGCACCGCAGCTCCTAGAAACACCAGTGGACTATTCTAGGTGTTTGTGTGCTGCTTTCCGCTGGCAAATTCCTTGATGGCAGGTTCTAGGTGTTGCTTCTGCGTTCTGGGCACCCGGTGCGGTGAATGAAACTGAATTTCGCAGGTCAGCCCAGAAGCACTTGCCTTAGGATTTCAGCTGATGGAAGACAGTAAGGGGAAAGGACAGCACATTTTAGGCTCGGCTCAGAGTGGCTACTGTATCCACGAAGAGCCGTGGAAATCCTTTTATCCTGCCTCCGTCAGAACAACGCTTTCACTTGAAGTTGGTGTCCGCCTAGGGCGTGCTTTTCCTTAGCAGCGCGGTTTTACGGTCTGCGTGTGGCTGGGGATCTTAGGAACACGCTGTGCCAGTCCCGGGCAGGGCATTTTACTGGGACTGCGGCTCATCCTCTGGTTCCGCTTGGCACAGTAGAGGCAGGGCAGTAATTCCAAACAGAAGGTTTTTTAGGTATGAGAAGGAGCTTATGAGAACGCAGCTACTTGGGAAATGTGCGGCGGCCCACGGCGCATCCCGAGGTGTGTCCAAGGGTCCAGTTTCTGGCTGTGGTTCCGTCTTGTCTTTGTTTAGGGTCGTGGGGAGGCCCTGAGATTTCACACGGACTTTTCCATCCTCAGTCATCTGGCTGAGCAGATGTGACAGTGAGCCCGGGGACACACGTGACTTTTCTCTCCTTACAGGTCACTATTCTGTCCCATCTCTGGCGATTGTCAAAGTATTGTTGCCAGAAGTAAGCCGTGTTCCTCGGGCTCTGGGGACAAGGTGGTAGGATGTGCTGAGAGTTTCCTTTGTCCCGACCACCCATCAAAATGCAGTTTATTTTTTATTAAAAATGTTTTAATGTTTATTCATTTTTGAGAGATAGAGAGAGAGCATGAGCAGGTGAGGGCCAGAGAGAGGGAGACACAGAATCCAAAGCAGGCTCCAGGCTCTGAGCTCTCAGCACAGAGCCCGACGCGGGGCTCGAACCTGCTAACAGTGAGATCATGACCTGAGCCGAAGTTGGACGTTTAACCGACGGAGCCACCCAGGCGCCCTGGAAATGTCCACATTTTAACACTCCTATTTTTTCCCTGAGGGGAATGGCCCAGTAGACTTGTTTTTGGTTGGACTTTTCATAAAAGCATTTTATGAATGGAAGGAAGTGAAAGTTGCTGAACTTGATCTATATTAGTTTAATTTAGGAAGTGAATTTACTGAAGGATTCCTAGCCTTTTCTACACCTTTCTTCCCCAAGTAAAGTACACTGTTGCACAAACGTGGCTCTGTTATTTGCTGTGACTGTGAATACGCCCTCCTAAGTGTTTTTACCTCGTCCCGCCACGGGGTGAACTCTGTGGTTCTCTGGAGAACCGAGAATGGATGTACTCAGACAGATGGCTTGAGACGGAGATTTACCTTGGGATCGGCTGACCGGTTACAGCGGTCGAGACGTCCCATGACCCGTGTGCACAGGTTGGGGCCCAGGGGAGCCAGTCGTGTGATTCAGCCCCGGCCTAGGACCGGGGGCTGACGTGTGAGCCCTGGCTCTGAGTCTGAAGGTCCCGGAACCAGACGCGCTGACGTCGGAGGGCAGAGAAGATGATGGATGTGTCCGCTCATGCAGAGGGCTGATTGGCCCTCCCTCTGTGTTTTGGTTTCATTTAGGCCCCAAGTGGATGGGACGATGCCCGCCTGCCCGCACCGGTGAAAGGCTCTTCTTTATTCAGTTCTCCAAGGCCAGTACTGGTCTCTTCTGGAAACCTGCTCACACCCCCCAGAAATCATGCTTTGTGGCCGTCCGGGGTCCCTTTGCAGAGTGAAGCCAACACCACTGCCATCTCACAAATGGGAATATTGTCCCATCCTCCTCACGTGAGAGGCCTCCGTGGCGCCTACTGTTGGCCTCAGTGAAGGGCATTCATTGGAAAAACTTGCAAGAAACAGAATAAAGTTTCAATCTGTAGCTCTTGGAGGAGCTGTCACCATTCTTTGTTCTTTTTGCTCAGGAATGCAGGTGGGCAGGACATGGCCCTGAAGCCACGCTTCTCTGGGCCTTAGTCACTTCGTCTGCAAAAGGGGAGCAGCGGGTACATTTGAGCTCTCCATGCTGGCTCAGGATGGGGGCGGGGGACAGACGGGTGGTCTTTCAGACGCGTGCTCCCGAAGCGGGTGGAGAAGCGCAGGTGGGTGTGAGAGACGGGTGCTGCTCTGGAAGTGCTCTCCACGTGTGCGCTCTCTCTGGTCGCCTGTCTCCTCCCGGGAAAATGACGTTCTGTGATTATAAGGCGAAGGCCATTCATCAGAAGCATCGTTGGCTATCCACTTGTAGGTTGTTACTTAGGGTAGGGTTAGTAGGGTTACTTATGGCCAGTTTTGAGCTGGTTTCCTTGTCCAGCTGCATGGTGAGGATTCTTTTCCTCTGTTTTTGTTTTGTTTAGTTTTTAACTTGAGAGAGAGAAAGCGTTAGCAGGGGAGAAGGGCAGAGAGAGAGAGAATCTTAAGCCTCTGCGCTGGGCGTGGAGCCCCATGTGAGGCTCTGTCCCAGAACCCTGGGATCTTGACCTGAGCCGAAATCAAGAGTCAGATGCTCACCCCACTGAGCCACCCAGGAGCCCTAGTTCTTTTCTTTTTGCAAAGAGCTTACAGGCTCATGGTTAGACGGTGTGTCAGGACTCCTTACACGTGCGGTGGTGTGATGGAAGGGGGGAGGGAGAGTTAGCATGTGGGGGTTGATCAGACCGCTCGTGGTATAATTCTTCTTTCTCTTCAGCAGCGTGGTGGAGAAGGGAGGTGTGACACAGCGGAATATCCACCGACGTGCTTTTTTAGGGGAAAAGAAAAAGAAAAAGATACCCCACCTTGTGCTGAGCACAGGTGTGCCGAGGGAGGAGGGACGGGGCCTGCTCTCTCTCGTGCTCACTGACCCCCAGTTGGATGCCACTGGGTTTGAAAATGGTATCAAACTGCAGACAGTCCCCCTGCAGCAGAATGAATCAGAGCGAGGAAAGAGGCACCAGAAGTCTCTTTTCCTCTGTTTCCTGCAGCAGAAAAGAAGAGGTGTTTCGATCAGAGGCTGGTTTTGTGGAAGCAGCAAAATTTAAAGAAGCGTGTCGGAATGAGAGAAAGAGTAGGCTGTATGGGAAATGAGAGAGAGGGGCAGACAGAGAGAGAGGCAGAGGAGGGAGGGAGAGGGAGGGAGAGGGGAGAGGGAGAGAGAGAGGCGGGGAGAGGAAGGGAGAAGGGAGAGGAGAGACAGAGGTACTTTGACGGAGGTGGCATAGCTTGATGGAGCGTGTCCTGATTAGGCGATTACACTGATTACCAATGACTAAGTTCTTCTCGCAGCGGACGCCCCTTCCGGGGGAAGTCTGGCTGCCGCTGCAGGAGGAAGGGATGACAGTGTGTGTGACGTCTGTCCAGAAGGCCACTGGGTGATGTACTCGGCTGACGTGCTTCCTCTGCGTGCGACAGAAGAGAGTAATTACGTGTGATCAGAACAGGTCGGGTGATGTGATTCAAATGAAAGGTGGGGCACGCTGGGGAGAGGGGAGCACGGTTGTAGGAGAGAGAATAGAGACAGCCTCCCTCGTTCAAACGCCTTCACCAGCCATTCTTTGGACAGAGAAAGGAGAGGTTTCTAGACTGGCTGCCCCCTTGCTATGAGGACGCCAGCCGGGGGTCGTCCTAGCCTTGGAGCGTCCCAGCTGCGGCCCCCATGTCTGTGGAGCAGAGGCTGGCCAGCCGTCTGTACCTGCCGGAACCCCCAGCCACAGAATCCGGGAGCACCCACAACCCGTGTTGGAGGCCACCGAGCGCTGGGCTCATTTGTTACGCTGCGCAGCTGTAGGGGTGCCTCCCCTGAGCGCATCTCCAGGCCGCCCTCGGCGGGACTCCCCAGGCTGGCTCTCCGGCTCCCTCTGCGCCTGTTCTGTGTGGCGGCTGGTGGCTCTGAGGACCGGACCTCCCAGCGCACAGGATGCACAGAACGGCTCACGAGAAGCAGCTGGGACGCCTGGAATTAGAGCAGAGGCCCCTCTTCCTGTACGTGGACTTGGGTGGAAACCCAGCACGACGGCCTGGGCGCCTGTCCGCCGTCATTTCAACCTCAGCCGTTGGTGCCGCTGGTCTGTGGAAGGCTGCTGTGGCGGCTGTGTAGGGCTTGAGGCACTTCCCTGGGCTTTATTCCCCTGCTGTGTTATGTGTGGAGCCAGCAAGAGTTGTGAATATACCACGCAGTCACAGAATAGCAGAGAGCGTTAGGGGTCCGTTAGCCTCTTGTGTTCCCAGGGAGGCTGAGTTTGGGAGGGAGGAAAGATGAGGCCAGGTTCCCAAGGCCCATGGCTCTTTGGTCTTTCACGGCAAATGTGCCTGACGGTAGAGCTACTTCAGGAATCACGAAAAGGGCCAGGATCTGCCGTTACAGACTTGGAAAGAAATTGCACGGTAGGTTATAAATCAACAAGGAGAGGGAAATCCTGGGTTCAGACCATCAGAGAAGGTAGCCTTGGTCTCCTCTTTAGCAGAAATGGATACAGGTTTGGGGGCTGCCCATTTGACCTGGTCACAGTCATCTCGTTCTTATCAGCAAACCTTCTTTTAAAGATACAGATGTCTTTGGGGCGCCTGGGTGGCTTGGTCGGTTAGGCGTCCGACTTTCGCTTGGGTCATGATCTTGTGGTTCGTGGGTCGGGCTCTGTGCTGACTGCCAGCTCAGAGCCTGGAGCCTGTTTCAGTCTGTGACTCCCTCTCTCTCTGACCCTCCCCTGCTCATGCTGTCTCTCTCTCTCTCTGTCTCTCTCTCTCTCTCTCAGAAATAAATAAAACATTAAAAAAAAAAAGATACAGATGTCTTTGTTCAAAGAGAACCTTTTGTCTCGTAAGCATGAAGGAAGGCGACCTCTGGAAGCGAGTTCTGGGTTAGGATTTCACTTTACCAAAGAGGGAGTTGTTTTGTTAAGAAGCCAACAACAGGGATGCCTGGGTGGCTCAGTCAGGTGAGCGTCCAACTCTTGATTTCGTCTCAGGTCATGAGCTCACGATTCTTCATGAGTTCGAGCCCCGAGTCCGCCTCCATGCTGACAGCGTGGAGCCTGCTTGGGATTCTCTCTCTCCCTTTGTCTCTGCCCCTCTCCTGCTTGCACTCTCTTTCTCTCTCAAAAATAAATAAGTAAACTTTAAAAAAAGTCCAACAATACCCAACAATGGACAGCCATATGCAAAACCTTGAAAGTGAGTGTAAACCACACACAAAAATTGTGTTCAAAATAACTCAGAACACATTATAGGTCTAATTGTAAGGTGTCAAACTGTAAAGCTTCCAGACGAAAACATGAGAGATCTTCACGACCTGAGGTTAGACAAAGAGTTTGTAGATGCGAGACCCGGAAAACAGATAGGTGGATGTGAGTTCATGAAAGTTAACAACTTGGTGCCGTGTGGATGATACTGTGGAAAGAATACAGAGACAAGGGGCTCCCTGCAGAGGATATTTGCAAATCACTTACCTGGCAACGGATTTGTGTTCAGAATCAAAAGGACTCTCAACATTCAACATGGGGAATAACTCAATTAGAAGATGGGCAAAAGCCTTAAAAAAAGATCTCACGGAAGAGACACAGGCACGGGGGCAAGCACGAGCAGAGCGCAGAGATGTGCAGCGCCTTCAGCCGATAAGGAAATGTGAATTAAACCCATAAGCCAAGACGCCGCAACGCTCCTGTTAAATTGGAAAAATTACGGATAGGACTGAGCATTGGCAAGGATGTGGAGCGGCTGGAAGTCGCGTCCATTGTTGGTGGGAATATAAAATGGGAAAGCCATTCCGGAAACAGTTGGCAGTTTAAAAAAAATAAATAAATGTAAGCTATGTGTACCATAATGACATGGCAGTTCTGCTCCGGGGTACTTACCCTGCAGAAATGAAAACTCCTATTCACGTTTCATGTGTGTGTACATGTTCATTGCAGCTCATTCATGGTGGCCCAGGCCGGAAACAGCCGGCTGTCTTTCAGGAAGTGAATGAGCAAACAGCCTGGTTCGTCCACGTGGTGGACTACTGTTCAGCAGTAAGTGAAAAGGACTATTGATTGATGCACGCAGCCACTTGGGACAATCTCAAAGCCATCAGGCATGGTGAAAAAAATAGTCTCAAAGGCTGTGTAGTGTTTGATTCCATTTACATGACATTCTTTAAAAGGCAAAACTGTAGTGATGGAGGGTGTCACCACGTGCCTGGGGGTCGGGGCAGAGGGAAGGTGTGACTCTAAAGGGATAAGGGAAAGAACTGTTTTGGGGGATGATCGGTCCACCCCGTATCCTGATGGTGGTGGTGGTAATGTGAATCTACTCCTGTGCTAAAGCTCATGGAACTGTATACCCAGCAAAGGTCAAAGTTGGCCAGATGATTGATTAAAAAAAAAAAAGAAAGTTAAACAATTCCTTGGAAACCTAATTTCTGCGGCAGCTGGGAGCCCAAATGAAAGAGGTGAAGAAAAGCACTTGGGTGAAGAGTCTAAGCAATGAGGCACTTCTTTTTTATGGTCATCACTAGGGCAGAGGGGCCGAGATGGTGGAACAGCATGGAAAGTTTTTTTTATGTCTCAAATCCCTGAAATACAGTCAGATCAACACTAAACCATCCTGCACACCCAGGAAACTGATTTGAGGATAAAGACAACAATCTGCACAACCTGAACCACAGAACTCAGCAGGAATTCACCCCAAAAGAAAGCAGGAAGAACGATAGCTAGAGACTTAACCAACAAATATAAGCAAGATGTCTGCAGCAGAATTTAGAATCACGATAGTAAGAATGCTAGCTGGGCCTGAAAATAGATTAGAGTCCCTTTCTGCAGAGATAAAAGAAGTAACAGCTAGTCAGGATGAAATAAAAAATGCCATGGTAGTCAGCAGGGCATGGTGACATCCCAAACTTGTTTTCTTTTCAGTGCTGACCCCCTGAAATACGTATCCAAAGAAAGACGTGGAGAACTTAGAATGTTCCCACCTCCACATGCATAAAAAGATGGAATTTGATTTGGTTTGAAGAGCAAATATGGAAGAGAAACAGAAATCACATTGGGACTATGAAGCAAAGAATTGACTTGAAGTGATTATGGAGTACCTGAGATTTGAAATTTTCGTATTTCAGCGCACTGGGCAGAGATTTAACTGACTGATTCAAAATCGAGGCTAATTAAATTAGTACGCACTGCTTAGAAAATTAAAGCATAGACCGATACTCTTGCGTGCTGTCTAAGCTGATTTCAGAGAAGAATTCAGAGCTGATGTTCCTGAGCAATAGAGATCAGTGATTCCCAGGAGTGCTCTGTTACAGCTTGGGAACCTTCGGGAATTCCGGTGCCGGTTACAGAGGGGACAGAGCTAAGGCTGCCAGCGGGCCGTCCATACCGGGAAATAATCCTGTAGCCAGTGAAGGCGGAACACCCGTCTGTAAGTCACAGAGCCTGGAACCTCATTTCAGCTCCCAGGCTGGTTTTGTGTACTTTGTATAGTTTTGAAATAGGCTGAAAGTTTCAAGCATGCCCCTACCCAGTATATTAGGGCAGAATTATAGTTGTGTTGTCAGGAACCTTTTTTTTTTTTTTTTAATTATTTCTAGGAGAGAGAGGAAGAGACAGCGTAAGCAGGGGAGGGTCAGAGAGAGAGGGAGTCACAGACTGAAACAGGCTCCAGGCTCTGAGCTGGCAGTCAGCACAGAGCCCAATGCGGGGCTCGAACCCACGAACCGCGAGATCATGACCTAAGCGAAAGTTGGACGCTTAACCGACTAAGCCACCCAGGCACCCCTGTCAGGAACCTTAACAAGAGTTGTTCGCTCTTGGGAAACCCACCTCCCTGGCTACAGTGTCCCTGATGTTATGTGAGTAACATGCAAGCCACGGAGATCAGCCGCATCTGTACGGCTTACATCCAGGATAGTTCTACGTGTGAGACCACAGATGAATGGACTTGGCCTTCGTCCAGGGTAGACCCTGGAAAAGGGTGCCAATGACATTCCATTTAAGACCTGTTCTTTTAAATCTCAGCTGATTTATTGTAAGTAGATGAAAGCTTTGAGTACCACGCACACGGAAACATACTTTATTTTAGTGCAAGTTGCTTTCCATTTATTTTATGTTGAAATTAGGGCATTTTTTGATTTTTTAAAAAAATACTTGAAGATGCCTTTGTTCCCCACGGACATCATTTCCGGATAGGAAAGGGAGTGGAGCAGATGTTCATATGAAGGGAAGTTCTGTATTATAGAGGTAATGGTTAAGCACTGATACCTTGAGATGATTAACATAAGTATACTTTCCGAGTGCAACTGTATTCTTTCACGTAGTCCCTGTTGATTACTGTAAGTTATCGATGGAATGTTCGTGTTCCCCCAAATTCATAAGTTGGGGTGTATTTAGAGATGGGGCTTCTAAGGAAGTGATTGAGGTTAAGGGAGGTCGTAAGTCTGGGTCTGCTAGCATTTCTGTCCCTGCTGGAAGGACACTGAGAGCTTGCTGGCTCTCTCTCTCTTACTCACAGAAGAGGTGGTGCAAGCACACAAGAGCAGTGGGGCTCCTACAAGCCAGGAGAAGAGGCCCAATGAGACCTCCCTGGTGGGCACCTCGATCCTGGATGTAAAGCCTCCAAAAGTAGGAGAAATAAATGTCTGTGGGTTCAGCCGCTCGCTCAGTCTGGTATTTTGCCAAGGCAGCCTGAGCAGAAGCCCACAGTGTGGCTGTCTTCTAATTGGTGTAAATCACTGCTGCTGGGGGTGTTAGTGAACATGAGCGTGGCCGTTCCCTGCCTCTGGGTGCTCTCGGCGTCGAATGTGAGAAGGAGCCCAGGGCTGGGAGAATCCAGACCGGAGGGCTGAGCTCTGCCCGTTCGTTCCAGGAGTGACTTCCTGCGTGGTCGCCTCCATTCCACTCCTGGCTTCCTCTCCACCATCACCTCTTACTGTCCCGATTCTGCTGTTTGTCAACATAGCATTGATAACTGAACTGCGGTGTGTGGCAGAGCTTCACTTTCTAAAAAAATGTTTATTTATTTTTGGGAGGGGGAGGGGCAGAGAGAGAGAGAGAGAGAGAGAGGGAGACAGGCTCTGAAGCGGGCTCTGCACCAACAACAAAGTCCCAGGCGCGGCTCGAACTCACAAACTGAGATCATGACCTGAGTCGAAGTCAGATGCTCAACCACTGGGACACACAGGTGTCCCCCAGACCTTCACTTTCTAATATGCTGTAAAGAGAACTTTTCCCCACAAACACACAGAAAAACAGCTCTATGTTTGTGTGTGCATGACTGTAATAATGATTCATACCTAACCGTGACACATTCAGTCGGTTTAGGAAAGGACAAAAAGAAACGAAAACGTTCATGACATATCACTATAGAAAGATACCCACTATTAACATTTTGGGGTTATCTTTCCATGCACCTTTCTGTGAATGCACAGACCACCTACCCCTACACACCCATATTTACACAGGCATAAAATTTTACATTCTCGGGCGCCTGCCTACCTGCTGTTCAGTAAATTGCTTTTTATAGTTTTTTTGTGGATGTCTTTGGCAGTAAATATGGATGGATATATAACATTTTAAATAGCTGCCTAGAATTCCATTGGATGTAGGTATCATGATGGATGTCACTGGTCCCTACCTGTTGGACTTTCAGGATACATATAACGCATATACTTTTGCTAAAAAGAAACCGTATTCCCATGCAAAGTTCTTGGTATACATCTCTATCTCTGTTTCGGGGGCCTTTTCAAAAATCTATGCTTTCCTTTTAAAAAAAACCTGTTTTTGGGACATACTGAATGTACAGAAAAAGTACAGAAATTAAAATAAAAAAGACCCACACAGTCCTGAGATAGCTCTGTCAAATTTTCACATTCAACATACTTCAGATGGAAAAAAACGGGAAAATGGTGGATCCCCGTGTATCTACGTTCCCTTTCTCTACTGGTAATTGCTCTCCTGACTTTGGTGTTCATTTTTCCATACGTGTTTTATATTGCATGTATGTTTCTCCATTAAGAACCTACAATGCTTTTACACGTTTTCAGACTTGACCTAAGTGGCGTCAATACAAATCTTCAATCTGCTTTTTTATGCCTTCCACCACAACTTATCAGTTTCCTTCGTGGTAGACATTTCATTTCCCCCAGATTTTCACTATGGTGAACAGCAGTCCTGCAAAGAATAGCCTTGGCTGAGTGTTCCGGTTTCCATGTGAGAATTTCTCTGATGAAAATGAAAAGATTGTGCTTGTGGTTACACGGTAACATCAGCATGCGAAAATTCCAGTTTTCCCACATCTTTGTCGACGCTTAATTTTTGCTCCTCTGGTAGATGTGAAAAAAAAACATATTTTTGTGGTTTTTGTATTTCCCTGATTACTGGAATGGTTTTGTGCCTCTTCATATGTTTATTGGCCATTGGGGTTTCTTTCACCATCTTCCACTGACCCCCCTCTGCCATTTTAACAGTCTATGCATCACACATTGCCTTTGTTGTTTATGCTTTTTTTGTGTCTTCTGTAAGCGTTCTTTCTTCATTCCAAATTGTTCTTGTAGAATTTTTGAAATGTGAAAGGACTGTCCATCTGGAATTGATGCCTGGGTAAGGTGGGACGTGCTGTGCTGTTACTTCTTTCGTGGCGGTAGCCAGGGGTCTCTGGATGGTACCAAGTTTCTTCCTTTCCCCAGCGCAGTGCCTTCGGTCAGTTTCTCTGTATGCGTGGAGGTGGCTTGAGGCAGCTTCTTCTGTTCCATTGGTTTGTTTTCTTTTCCTACACCCATCCCTCTGTCGTAAGTACCGCTGCTTTATAGACAGAGTCCTTCATAACGTGCCTCTGACCTTTTCCTCTTCACAGTTGCCTCAGGAGGCACCTTCTCAGTCTGGTTGCAGGCGAGCTGATGATCCGTCCGGCTCTTGGGGACGCTGACGGGAATATAGGGCCGTCAGCATGCGGGGCGGTTTGTTTCTGGCCCGTGGCACGTTGGGAGCACAGATCTGACCTTCTTCACGTGGAACGGGAGGTGAAAATGTGTGGCAAGTGCTAGTCCTCACTCTCCATAGTTCTTTGAGATTCCACATCTGTTTACATGTCGTGTTTGTCAAGTTCTCTGAAGACTCCTATTGGAATTTTGATTGAAGTTGCTCAGAATTTAGTATTGAGGGATTGCAGTCCTTATGCTGTTGAGTTCAGTTTTTGTGTTTTCCAAACAAATGCACTGCAAATGTAAGCACTTCTCTTTTTTTAATGTTTTATTTATTTTTGAGAGAGAGATAAAGACAGCGTGAGCAGGGAAGGGTCAGAAAAAGAGGGAGACACAGAATCTGAAGACAGGCTCCAGGCTCTGAGCTGTCAGCCCAGAGTCTGACGTGGGGCTTGAACCCAGGAACCGCGAGATCATGACCTGAGCCGAAGTCTGACGCCTAGCCGACTGAGCCACCCAGGTGCCCCTAAGCACTTTCTTTTAATTGACAAACACTTGGTCCCAAAGCATCCAGATGAGTGGTAAAGCCCTACCCTCAAGCAGCTGACATCTTTAGAAGTGGACAAAACAGGCCAGCAGAATATTGAAGGTAGAATACTATGATTATCCCAAGGAACATACAGTCCCTTGTGTTAAACAAAGAACTCAAGAGGAGAAGGGATCATATGGCCCCTGCGCCCCTTATGATCAGGCGTTTTGTCTCAGACATTGTTTTACCCTCAGTCACTATTGTGATGCTCCAAAGGAAACTTTGGGTTTTAACCTGAGAGATAACACATTTTCCTTTTCAGACAAGAGCCTCCCTTCTCTTTCCTTTCGAAGAGATTGTTAATTTGTTTTATATGTGAGTGATCCTGTAATAAAACTTGCCATATTATTAATTAAAAAGAACACATGCTGGGTCCCTGGGGAAATCAGTTTGATGGAGAAGATCGTGTAGTGAAATTCTGAATAGGAATGTCTTTTGGGCAACTTACCCGCTCTCTTGACTGTTGCAGCCAGTCGAGGAAGTGGGTGCCTGGCAGTGAGCGATGCCGGCCCATGGGGATGGCAGACTCGAATTACAGGGCAGTTTGCATTTACAGAGTCTCTGATTGTCCTCTCCCGATGAAGACAGGCGTTTGGAACTAGTGTGAGGTAGTGAGGGATGTCGATTTGGGCGTCAGACAGACCAATGATCGAATCCCTGCTTCCACCCCTCAACCCAGACTAGGCGGACCCCAGGATAGACTCTTGAAGCTTCACTTTCCTCATCTGAAAAACGGGGCTGATACTATTCACATTTCAGGATCTGGTGGTGACAGTCCCTGCATTGGGGGGGGCCTGCTTTTCTCTCGGACTGTTTCTCTGACCCCTGATAGCAAGATGCTTCCTTTGAGAGCCTGTCCTGGAAAAAAGTCCCAGAAGAGAAGGTTGCAGAGCGTAAGCTCAGCTCTTCCATCATTGAAGAGGAGTTCTCTCGTGATATGTGGTCTGAATTGGGGAACAAGTGGCTGTAGCCTCTGGCTTCTCCGTGTGTTTCATTTATACGGTGGGGCAAGACACTAGGGAATAGTCACCAAAAGTATTTCAAGTCCTTGAGGAAGAACCATAAAAAAGTGAGCCATTAATTAATTGTTAAGAGTCAGCAGCTGCACACTTAGGCATCTAGTTTGATAGGAAAGGAAAACAAATTCAGGGAGTGTAAATTGCCTGGCATGTATGACAGCATATTAAAGTAATTAGGGCAATTCATCTTGCCAACTTGGAGTTGTCAAGCTTTAGTCTCTCGCTCGCTCTCTCTCTCCCTCCCTCTCTCTCTCTCCCTCGGCACCTACTTTAATTCCTACTCCTTTATATATTACAAAAAATAAACTAACAGCAAAAATTTCAAGACCTACCTTAGCCAGATACTGTGACTCTTAGGATTTGTTAAGATATTCAGGACCAAGTTAACCTTCACTGAGAATGTTTCTTTTTCCCAAGGTCAAGGACAACTAAAGAACAGCCTTGCTTCCCTGCACGTTCTCTCTGGGACCCCTGTTGGCAACATTGTAACGGTGTTCAGTTTTGTACTTTGGATGTAGCTAACCTGAATGAGCAAAAGCGCTGAGTTTGCAGACACAGAGGAAATAGTTGCCGCTAGATTTTGATGAATGGTAATTTGGACAGTTCTTAGCTCTGCATTCTTTTTTCAGGGCTCCTGTGAACTTGGATGATTTTGGCTTCATACCTTCTTCACAAGCAGACTTCTGTTTTTCATTCACATGTTGATTACTTTGTCTCAAAATTCTGTGGCACCTGGTTCCAAGGATAGTTCAACATATGCAAGTTGATAAATTCGATACACTGCATTGATAGAATGAAAGATGAGAATCCTGTAATTATCTCAGTAGATGCAGAGAAAGCATTTGATAGAGTACAGCATCCTAAACACTCAGCAGATTGAGTGGGGAAGGAATGCACCCCGACCTGAATTAAAGGGCAAATTAGAGGACAAACCCACAGTCAGTGTCATACTCTATAGAGCAAGGATAAAATCTTTTCCTTTAAGATTAAGAATGGCATTGGAAGTCCTAGCCAGAGCAATCAGGCAGGAAAAAAGAAATAAAAAGCATCTAAAAATGAAAAGAAGTGACACTGTTTTGTTTATAGATAATATGATCATATCCCTAGATGACTGCTGACTCTCACTGCCTTTACGGCTCTGGTAAAATGTCACCTTTTCAAAGAGCCCTTCCTAACCATGGACAAGGATAACCTGGCCCATCCTGGCAGATTTATTGCTTTTTTTTATTTTTTAGCCTTTATCATTGCCTGACACCCAGCGTAGTTGCCTGCTGACCATTTCTCTTGGCCAGCCCAGAATGCGGGAGCGTGTGAATGAGAGCATTCGCTGGCTTGCTCGCTGTGTGTCCTCGGCATCGAGGCTGCATATTTACCAGAAGAGAGATTGACTAGACATTCTCGAATTGGTGTGTCATATTGTGGCTCAAGACCGTGTTTAACAGAGTCTTTGTGTTCAACTTCTGCTAACTAAAAGTAAATATTTGGCTCACTCAAGTCCTAAAATCCATGCCTGAGCCAGAACACCTGCCTGAAATTTGACCATTTGGCTGTTGGGGATTCAGACATTTCTTTCCTTTTTTTTTTTTTGTAGGGGAGAATTCAGGCATTTCTAAGTGGGCGGAAAAAAATACTTTTCCACATTGTGTGAAGCACAGATACACTTACAAGTACCTAGATACCCAAACAGATCTGTAGAATTCTTGTTGTTTTAAAATTCCACGAAGATAATACTGCCCTGTGGTGCCTTTTGACTTAGGAGTTGATCCTCAGGGATTTATACGGAAATCAAGTGTCTTTTTCAGCCAGAGATAGGTTTTTTGCCTTCTGCCGCATTCTCACCCGGGTCCTTCGTGCGTCTGTGAATTTAACAGAATTTGGAACTCACCATTTGGTGTGATTTTGATTTGTAAACCAAGTATTGTTCTTAAGCAGGTTAGTTTCCACAAGGATCTGACTCTGATCTTTTACATTCTCCTCTGTTGACAGTGTCAGCTTGGCGACTAAATGATGGTATTGCTGATATGGTCGCTGTTATTTTGGTTTCCAGTGATGGGGTCGTGAGACTGTCCCCACCCTAAGGTGCTGTGATGACAGCACTGCTCTGGGACTGTCCGGCTCCCTCAGCTGAGACTCCGCACAGTCACAGTATGTAGGCTCTGGAATTTCTTGTACTTCCCGATTTCTGGGGACTGAATGCCACTTTCTCCACTTTCAAATGTGGGAGACTGCAGTGTGATGACAAGGACCCCAGGAAGTGCTGTTCAGTCGTATTCAGCTTCTCATCTCCTTGGATTTTGAAACGGTTAACTTTTCTGGAAGAGCAACATCTGTATTCAGAAGACTCAGCAGTGCTCTGCTAACTGGCTGCATATTGAGGATAAGGGTTTAAACACTATGTATTCTTAGCATTAGGAGCGATAGGTTCAAGAGCACCAGTCTTCAAAGATGGGTGTGAAGATTTTAGAATCACATATGAAACATAATCCCTTCCAGACGACCGTTCCCTTAAAGGTACCCCTGACAACAGAGAACCCCTCTGCACCCCCTTCCCTGAAATACACATAGCCAGGTCACAATAGTCAGAGTGCGGATATTTAATCCTATGAGAATGACAAAGATTAGGTGAAGGTGTCCTAACTACCTGGGTATCTGTGTGACCTCACAGGCTACAATTTGGACCAGTAAGTTGAAGTTCCTTTGGGGGCTCTATAAATAAGGACTTTTTAGTGGTTATAGGAATAAAAGTAGTAAATTTCTAGTTACTCCGATCATTGAGATGGAAGTTGAGTTATCAGAAGTAGATGTCAGATGGATGGCTAATCTCATAGATTGATGACTTTGAGACTTTTTTGGGCTGACTCAGCACACTCAGTCACTCACTCACAAGCAGGTCTTTCACAAAGTAGTCCTTGTCCTTAAAGGGTTCATTGCGTTATCTTATCAGCTCAAGAAGAGATGTTTCTTTCTTTTTTTTTTTTTGAAAGATTTTACTCTTTTTTTTTTTTTTTTAATGTTTTATTTATTTCTAGGAGAGAGAGAGAGACAGCGTGAGCAGGGAGGTCTAGAGAGAGAGGGAGTCACAGACTGAAACAGGCTCCAGGCTCTGAGCCGGCAGTCAGCACAGAGCCCGACGCGGGGCTGGAACCCACGAACCGTGAGATCATGACCTAAGCGAAAGTCGGACGCTCAACCGACTAAGCCACCCAGGCGCCCCAAGAAGAGATGTTTCAGTTCAAGACTTTCGCAGTTCTGGCTGCCAGGCAGAGGGAGTTCCTTCTTAGTCAACCTTTTTATCAGATTCATATCTTTAATTGATTGGGTGAGGCCCACCGCACAGTGGGGAGGGCAATCTGTTTTATTCCTGAGCCACTGATTTAAATGTTTACCTTGTGTAGGGGTGTCTGGGAGGCTCAGTCAGTTAAGCGTTAGACTCTTGCTTTCAGCTCAGGTCATGATCTCACAGTTTGTGGGATCAAGCCCTGCATCAGGCTCTGTGCTGACAGCTCAGAGCCTATTTGGGATTCTCTGTCTGTCTCTCTCTGTCTTTGTCTCTTGTCTCTCTCTCTCTCTCAGCCCCTACCCTGCTAGTGCAGTCTCACTCTCTCTCAAAATAAATAAACTTAAAAATAGTTTTACATTAATGTTATGTAGAAGTGTTTCTTCTTCTACACACCCAGAATAATGAAAACGGGCACCTTGGGGCCCAGTAGGCTGACACTTAAAATTTAACCATCACAATGCATTGTGACATTTCATTTTTCTGCGCTGGAGAATTGGGCCTGGTTCTTTCTGCATTATTTAGATACGATGCCCCTGCCATTTCAGAGAGCTCTCATCACAGAAAGAGTAGGACAGTAAGCTCACACCTCACGCCAACAGTGCCTGAGACGTAAATCCTTGAGATCCTGTAATCGTTCAGAAATACGATGGGCAGTGCATGGTGGGCGTTTTGAAGAAGGATCTCTCGTTTCGTTTGTGTAGTTGCCTGGGGCGTAAGCTTATGCATTTGCACTCCGTAGCAATAATGCAGGGGCTGGGCTTGTCGCTATTAGTGTTTGGTGGACTTTTCTTTAACCATGAACAGGCTGGAAGATAAAGTTATTCTGCAATCAACCAAGTGAAAACTGCTGGCAATTGTTGATTATTAGTATATTTGGGTGGTTCTGTGTTATCTGCCTCTCACTTAAGCACCTGTCCCTGTTTTTTTCAGTTGAAGGCCGATGCTAGTTTGGAATAAAGAGTAAAACCTAATGGGTAGACGGTGATTCTGCATTGGGCTTTTATTAAATGTTCTGTCATATGTCTGTCTGAATCGTGTAGTAATTTTAATAAGGTTCAAGGGAACTTTTCTTTTTTTCTTGTGTATTTTTGAGAGAGACACAGAGAGTGGGATAGGGGTGGACTGAGAGAGAGAGAGAATCCCAAGCAGACTCTGCACTGTCAACACAGAGTCCAATGTTGAACTCACGAACCACGAGATCTTAACCCAAGCCGAAACCAAGAGTTGGACACTTAACTGACTGAGCCACCTGAGTGCCCCTCATTATTCCTATTTTTTCAATAACAAAAGTAATAAAAATTAAAATGGTAGATAAATACGTAAAGAAAGAAGTAAAGTTCTTCGTCTGCTTTGAACTCACTTTTCAGAAATATCTGCTGAGAGCTGTACATTTTTCTAAATAGTACTCTATTTTGATTATGCTGTGCTTCTGGAGATATTTTAAGCTAGAAGCTAAAGTCATTGCACTGAGGATTTACCATACATGCCTTTCCGAGACTTGTTTCACTCAGCTGAATCGTGGCCGCCTTTGTGCCTTACACATCGAGCTCATTGTGGGTAGGTGGCCTAATTTATTTCGTGAACATCTGATATCTGCTCTGAGTTTGTATCATGCCTGGTGCTGCGGTGAGAAGAGCTGTATGATTCTCAATGCATTGTAGAATTCATTCTGTTGACGACTTTTTTTTTAACTTTTTAAAAATATTTTTATTTATTTCTAGGAGAGAGAGAGACAGCGTGAGCAGGGGAGGGTCAGAGAGAGAGGGAGTCACAGACTGAAACAGGCTCCAGGCTCTGAGCTGGCAGTCAGCACAGAGCCCGACGCAGGGCTCAAACCCACGAACCGCGAGGTCATGACCCAAGCGAAAGTCGGACGCTTAACCGACTAAGCCACCCAGGCGCCCCTGTTGACGCCTTCTAAGACGCGAAGGCCCTGTACTTTGCAGGGACGCAACACCAACAGTTGACAGGAGGGGATTCTCACAGGCTCACTGGCTTCAGGTGACATTTGGGAGCAGAGTTCACTGTTCCATTTAGGGTGGTTCTCCATGGTGGACGAACACTCTCCGTCGTCGCATTTCCAGCCATTTGATGTGGCCAGCAGGGGACCAACCCCCATGTTTTCGTGCGTCTGTGTCATTTTAATACCGTCTCTCTTCTTCTGAAATTAGGTTATATAGCACGTTTACCTGGCAAGTAATTAAAATCTCAGTTTCAGGGCTTTATAATTAGCCATGGGGAAAAAATAACCCCAGTCTAACTCTCTGCTCTGTGAGGTTCAGTAAATATCATTTTGATATGCTGACAGCCCCATATGGAGACAGCCACCAGCTATAAACTCAACAGACCATTAAGCTTCGAACAGAAGTATCACAGCAATTCCTCTGTACTCATTTGCTAATTATTGATGGGTATTTATGTAAGGTGATACAGCTGAAGCATGAGGCTATTTTTGGCCTGCTGTCCAGTATGTAGGATCCAGTGCAAAGTTCCTATGTTCCCACATTCTTCTTTCCTTTACTTGATCTGTTTCACTTCCGGCTTGAACACTCCCGTTCATCCCAATCTTCACTGCTCCATTGTCCTTTCCGTCTTTTGACAATGTGGGCCCTGGTCACCTGGGTTCCTCAAGGACTTGCGTTGAGCTCCAGGAGCAGACTGGCTGCTTTGGAAAGTGGCCATGGCTCCTTTAGACCACCAGAGCCCCATGTGTGCGGTGAACATGTCAGTGGCCTGAAGGAAAGAGCGTCATTGGCTTCACGGTGTTTGCCTTCAGGAGAGTCTGACTTTTGTAAGTGATTTTATAAATCAGTCTGGGCCAGGGCAATGAAAAGATCTTTGCTAATGATTTCTACAGTGAAAAGAAGTAATTTGAATGGGTAAGCTGCCGAAGCCTTTCTTGGACTGTCTGCTCACTCTGGCACCTAACATAAATCCTTTTATAAAGGCATTAAAAAGTGCTGTGACAAGTGTAGTTACTGTGGATAAATTTAGCTCCCGTATTTTATCTACATAATCTGATTGTAATTTATGTATCTTCAGCCTCGATAAAGCAGAGTCATTTCTTATTACCAAATTTTTCTTGTTGTCAACCTGACATGAGTGGGATATTGGCTTTAACTGAAGGGTGGTGATTAATCATAACAGCTTGCGGAGAGATCGTTTATTGCTCTGTGGGGCTGAGTGACTGCTGGCAGAGCTGTGAGTCAATCAGGATCAACCCAGGTGGCTTAGTAACTCTTGGATGACGGCGGATGAGGTGATGGATTTATTAGCCGAATTCTCTGTTAAAAATCACTTCACATTCTTTGCAGGTGGATTTGCAAATAGAAAAAGTTCGAGCCACCATCGATGAAAGAGTCTGTGAGTTTGATGGAAGAGTCTGAGTTTGCAAAGTCAAGTGCAGCCAGCTGAAGTGTCGCAATAAATGTCCTATCTTTATGTCACAATAATAGCTACTGGGAGTGTTTAGCTCAGGAGTCATCTTGTTAAGGGCAAAGAGGGCAGTTATGTAATTCTTGGTAATTCTTGGAGATTCAGGTGTGTGATAGGCTAAGAAGGAGATGTTCCTCCCATGTAGGACCACACAGATAGTGTCGGGAAGGGGGGAGGTTACTTCCTCCTCCCTCCCACCCCTCCAGGGAGCACTTTGTACTTTGTAACCCAGGCTGACATCCTTCTCACACCAAACCTACTGTTTTCCTCTCCGGAGTTAGTGTGTCATCAGGAAATGCACAGCAACTTAATAGCAACCTTAAAAAAAGAAAATTCTGGGGTGCCTGGGTGGCTCAGTCGGATAGGTGTCTGACCTCGGCTCAGGTGGTCATGATCTCAAAGTTTTGTGGGTTTGAGCCCTGCATCAGGCTCTGTGCTGACAGCTCAGAGCCTGGAGCTGCTTTGGGTTCTGTGTCTCCCTCTCTCTCTGCCTCTCCCCACATGCACTCTCTGTCTCAAAAATAAATAAACATTAAAAAAATTAGAAAAAAGAAACTTCTAAGGAAGCTGCATTTATGAAAAAGAAAATGAGACCGGCTCTGCCCAGGTTAAATGCCAATGATTCCTGGATTATCCGTCCTTTTCAGCCTTTGCAATGCTTTTTCTTCATGAGCACAGACTGAGAGTGGGCTACCTTATCACAATATTGAGCGTATAAAGTATTATGCTAGTAAACTGCCCTTTGTAACTTTCTACCTCATTTGTTGCTTGCGGAAATTGGACGGTGACGACGTTCTCCTTTCAGGATGGAAAGGTAAGCGCATTGCACAACGGCACACGGGCAGTGTGGGCACAGGAGGTCCAGCAGTCGGAGTGAGCATTGTGTGACATTCGAGTTCTCACCTCCTGGCATCTGTCTCTTGTACTTGTCCCCACCTGGGAACCCCTCTCTGGTCTGGAATAGCACGCGGTGCCTTCCATGCCTCACGTGAACCTGTGGCATTTGGCCAGACAGCAATGACATCGTTAAATAAATTTGATTGAAACTATTTACCAGTTGGTTTGTCTAAACCAGTGGTTCTTAACTGGTGAAGATATCGCCCCTCGGGAACATTCGGCAGTACCCAGAGAAAATGTTCATCATCACAGTGGGGACGGGACATAAATGTTTTGTCGTCACAACCCAGTACCTCTTGGGTATCACTGGCATTTGTGGGTAAGGTCCAGGGACCTCCTGGATGTCTTACATTGTATAGAATCGTTCCCCACAACAAACAGTGATCTGTCCCCAAATGTCACTAGCGTTGAAGTTGAGAAGCCCTGGTGTAAACCATCAACATCTCTTACCAACAGCATACTGAGGCCTTTGGGCGTGTGCTGATCTTCCCAGCTGAGTTACCCTTGGCTCTCCATTGTTACAGACCTGTCCCCTTTGTTGAAGTGATGGCTATGGATGGAAGAAGCTGCAGGAAGTTTATGGAATTATTATTTTAATGGAAGAGTAGAGTGAGAATCTGTTTTCTTTCATAAACTCTACTAGGGAAATCAGGGTGAGTCAAGAGGGTGCCTCTCGCGCTGCTGGGACAGATAAGGCAGATAAACACAAAGTCTCAGAAGCTTGATACCATTCAGTGTCATTGTGCGTCTCTCCTCCCGTCCCGTGTG
The DNA here is from genome assembly GCA_017311185.1 of Proteles cristata cristata. NCBI lineage: Eukaryota > Metazoa > Chordata > Mammalia > Carnivora > Hyaenidae > Proteles > Proteles cristata. Next base: position 30,240 of record JAESUZ010004019.1, on the reverse strand, counting down.
TGGGTCGGCAGGCAGCCTTTGCTTCCTTCATGGACCCAGGCATTGTCTGCCATTTTCAGAAGGTCATGTCCTCACTGCATTCCGTGGGCAGATGGAAAATACAGCCTCGAGGAGGGACAGCCTCACCTTCTATCGACTAGAACCAGTCATGCAGGAGACCCACTGAGAAGAGGGGCAGAGCTGGTGAGAACTGGACTACTCGGCCTCTCTCTCTCTCTCTCTGCCTCTCAAAAATAAGTAGAAAAATTTAGGACATTGAAATGGTCCTAACGGTAGCTGCCACTTGTATGATGCTTGGGCGTAGTTCAGAGGTTCTTCAGTGTGTTTTATGCATGTCGGCAGGCCAGGCTTCTTGGTGACTTTGCTGTTACTCAGGACGTGTTAGGGATTTGTTAATAGACCCTTGACGTAAAACCAGTATGTGGGGCGCCTGGGCGGCTCAGTCGGTTAAGCTTCTGACTTCGGCTCAGGTCATGATCTCACGGTCCGTGGGTTTGAGGCCCGCATCGGGCTCTGTGCTGACAGCTCAGCCTGGAGCTGCTTCAGATTCTGTGTCTCCTTCTCTCTCTGCCGCTCCCCTGCTCACGCTGTCTCTCTCTCAAAAGTAAACAAACATTAAAACACTAGTTTGTAAGCTGGGGGCTCCCTGTAACTGTCATGAGAAAAGTCTTCTAACAAGTGATTTGTTCCTGCATCTGCTCACGGGCTGTGGCGGAAGAGCCTCTGTGTGGCCCCCACTCCTCTGTGACAGAAGATGTCGCGGATGCTGATGGGTCTGTGATACTCTGGCACTTTCTGTTGGTCCAGGCAGGATCCTCGGTAACACTCAGAAAAAGGAAGGGTGATGAGGGAAGAATGTAACAATGTTCCCCGGGCCCCTGTTTTTATCTCCGCTCGTAAAAATCACCCCGAGATGATGGCAGTAAAAAGATTCCTTTTCTCTTGAAGAAATACTCTAAAAAGGTAAGCGTAACTCGGAACGGTTACTAAAAGAGGCACGTTTGCAGATGAATGCCATTTGGGGCTGGTTTTGAATCTCAGCAGTTCACCGTGTCGGGGCTATTGAAATACTGGGAAAAGTGACAAAAAGCAGCAAGAGCTTTTGATTTTTTGACAAGTCAATTCCAGCCTGTCGTCAGAGTAAATGTCTAAATAAGGTCCTGTTGCATTGTATACTGCCTTCCTTTAAAATCTCAGATTATCCGATCTCCCCGTGGAAGGAATAATGGTTGAAAATGAGCAGGAAATGTATTCCTCTCTGCTCCTCTGGCATAAATTGTTTGGCCCACATAAGTTGATGAATTGCTGCTTCCAAGGCTGATGTGAGAGTTTTTGTGTTGTTAAACAGCTATAAATCTCATCTAATACGGTCTTTGCGATAACAGGAAGAAAACCTTAAGTTGATATCTGTGATATTTCTTTGCTTAAAAATAATTGTTACTAGTAAAACTTCATTTTTACAAACATAATTGGATCTCGCGTAATTGATAGAAGAAAACTCAGAGAATTTGTCCAGGCTCTGTTTACAGCTGATTTCTTCAAAAACTGCCACATGCAATAATCCAAATGAATTCTGTTTATGTAATAAAGCGGGCAGGACTTATAGAGGGCGCTCAGAATGAATTACCGACAGCTACAGAAGCAGTGGATTTTTTTTTTACATATTCTGATCCTTTTGCAAAAGTGAAATATTTTGTGATATACTATCATAGCATTTTTGGTTGGTTACTTGGCTTTAAAACCCACAGAGGACAAAACCTTAGGGTCTTATTTGAAATTTCCTTTTCAATTACTGAGGGTCAGGCCAGAGAGGGGGGGAGAAGATCAGATAGACACCAAAGTATTCCTCCTTTTAGTGCGCCCCCTGCCTGCAAACCAGCACAGCTATCGTTTCCGGTACCGAAACTGCTCACCTCCTTTGGTTCTTTCTGGACCACTTCCTTTTAATTACAAGCTGATTTATGATTTTGATTCGTGATTCTAGCATTGTGGAACGTTCCTTATAATTAATCACTTTCGTTAGACTTTTTTTTTTTCGTCATAGCTACAAAAATTGAGCTAGCTCATTGCCTAGGTATCTCCGTTTTTGGAATAGTCATCGACACTCCTGTTTGTCATGTTCCGGAATTTGACAAGTTCCTTGGCGTCAGCCAAGGGTCAGGCCTCCACGTCACTGGCTGCTTTGGAGCTGTGAGCTCTTTGCTCAGCTGTGGTTACAAGTGGTAATCCATTCCCACTGCATCCCTGGTGACGGAAGGACTGTGACTCAAGTCGTAGTCAATTTCGAAGACTAATAGAGGCTGAGTTCATTACCGAAATATGTCACCCGCATGAGTAGAGGAGGGAAGGTGTCTGGAGTCCTGATTTTTGGGCAGACCTTCTCTTGTCTGACTTGGAGCTCTGTCCCTGGGACCAGAATCTCCCCTGCTCCCCAATTCGTGTTCGATCCCCCTCCCCCCACCCGCAGTCCCTGTGTTCAGTGGAAGTTCTCGTCCACACAGCTGTGTGAGATTGGTTCTTGAAAACCTCCACCGTTAGCCAGATTCTTAAAGTAATTTTAAACCAGTACATTTTTTCGCTTTGATAACGTAGAGCTGTTTAGTTGTATTCCCCTCTCATTGGGCGGCCTCAGAAAGCAGCAGGGGTGAGGATCCTTGAAGGAGCGAGACATGACTGAGATGCTGGCTAGCTTTTTTTTTTTTAAGTTTATTTATTTAATAGATAAATGGGGGTGGGGGAGGAGGGAGAGAGAGAGAGAGAGAGAGAGAGAATCAATCCCAAGCAGGCTCAGTGTGGCTGGATCTCATGAATGTTAGATCATGTCCTGAGCTGAAATCAAGAGCCGGAGGCTTAACCAGCTGAGCCCCCCCAGGCGTCCTGAGTTACCTTTGACAGAACCTGGACAAACTGCCTGCATTTTCTTCTTTCAATTATATGAGATCAAATTAGGATCCTACAAATGAAGTTTTACTAGTAACAGTTATTTTTTAAAATTTATTTATTTATTTTGAGAGCGAGAGAGAGGGAAACCGTGAATCCCAAGCAGGCTTCGCACTGTCCGTGCAGAGCCCACCTCGGGGCTCGAACTCATGAACTGTGAGATCAAGCCCTGAGCTGCAGTCAGATGTTTAACTGACTGACCCGGGCGCCCTATTTTTAAGCAGTGAACTATAATGTATTTATTCAGTTCTCCCGGATAAAATGACCTCTGAGCGGAGGCCTGAATGAAGTGCAGGACCAAGCCTTGGACTTATCGGGGGAAGAGTGTTCTAGGCAGAGTGAGCAATAAGTGCAAGTGTCCTGGGGCAGGAGCACTCCTGATGTATCAGAAGAGCTCCCTGGAGGCTGGTGGAGTGGGGCGGGAGCGTGTGCTGGGGAGAGCGCCTGGGAGGAGGCCAGAGCTGCGGCCGTAGGGCGGAGTAGGCTGTGGTGAAGACTGGCTTTGCTTCATCAGAGGGCTTTGAACAGCTGGGAACTCAGTCATGACCTGTGTTCTGAATGGGTCATTCTGGCTGCTCTGTGGGGAGGCAGTGTCAATAGCCCAGATGAGAAACACTGGTGGCTTGTATGGGGTGGCGGTCGTGGGTTTGGTAGCAGAGTGACTGCATCGCGGGTGTATTCTGATGGTGGACTTGGCCGGGGGAGTGGCTGTGCTTGCGTGTGGGGCCTGGGGGATGCGGTGGGAAGACAGGGCCGGCTCTAGAGAGACTCGCTCATCACAGGGTCCAGACGTTGTGTGGGGAGAGCGTGCTGGGGTGGGAACCCAGCGCTCGGGCTTGGCCATGTTAAGGTGAGGGGTCGGTGGTGGGGTGTCATGGCGGAAGGTGTGCAGAGAGTGGTCCTGCTTAGTGCTCGAATCGGGTGCTGTCGGCCATGGTGTTTGAAGCCACGAGACTGGAGGAGACCGGCCAGGGGTTAGTGGAGGCAGCAAGGACATCTCAGGAATGTGCTCCGGGACCCACCAGTGCTTAGAGGTTGGCCGATGAGAGGGACCAGCTAAGGAGACCGGGGTGTGGCATGCAGTGAGGCGAAGCGACAGAGCCTGACGGCTCAGAAGCTAAGTGTCCGGGTCAGCGGGGGCAGCTTCGGGACGACACAGCCCTGGGGGCTGGACTTCTGAGACGAGGGTGCCAGCGTGGGGCTGGGTTCTGGGGAAGGCCCTCTCCCGGGCCGCAGAGTACGGCTTCTCCTGCTCTCCTTGCTGGTGGGAAGGGGTGGGAGCTCTCCAGGGTCTGCTTTATAATAAGGGCCCTAATCCCAGTCATAAGGGCTGTCCCTTCGTGACCTAATCACCTCCCAAAGGCCGCCGCCAAATGGTGTCACATTGGGGGTTGGGACTTCAGCCTAAGCATTTTGGAGAGACGCAAACATTTGATCCGCTAACGGAGGAATGTTTTCTAAGGAGGGGGGGCAGGTAGTGATGAGACATTGGGATGATGTTCTTAACGTCGAGTAAGCGTGAGGCTGAGACTCGACCGTCCGACTGGGCAATCTGGAAGTCACTGGTGAGCTTACCCTAGCGCCCTCGTGAGCTCTCCGGTCTGCACTGTGCTCTGCAGGGCTGGCCCCCCTGGTTCATGGTGCTTGGCTAGGTCGCCCCCAAATAGCTGTACCCTGGCATCTCCTCTATGTAGCCTTTGCCCTTGGTTTTGCAGGTGAGGAACCGATCTGTGAATTTTGCTGTACGGAGTTGTCAGAGCAGAAAGCTCCTAAGAGAAGAAATATATGAAGAGCGAGGCTGTGTTGGGAGTGCTCTCCAGTCGGCAGACCTGTAATGTCGACATCGTTCATCCCGTAATTTTGAGTTGCAAAGGACTATTGTCATTTAGACATGCAAAATGTGTTTTGATTTTTTGAAAAACAAGTCACTAGAATTCTAAGTCACTAGAATGTTTTCACTAGCCTGTTCAACAAATGGACGGTCAATGAAAATGTCTTCTTGTAATACAGTGATGGAAAGCATTTGTCTACAACAACTGGATAATAAATCTTATTTTTTTAAGTTTATTTATTTTGAGAGAGAGCGAGCATGACTGAGAGCGGGGGAGAGGCAGAGAGAGAGGGAGAGAGAGAATCCCAAGCAGGCTCTCTGCTGTGTCAGCACAGAGGCTGATGTGGAGCTTCACCTCACGAACTGTGGATCACGGCCTGAGCTGAAATTAAGAACTGGACGCTTAGCCGACTGAGCCACCCAGGCGCCCCAATTTTGGTGTTAAAAGTGTGTTTTCTAGGGCTATCTCTTTTGGCAACACGTTCTGTTTTGGTATAATTTGGAGTATCTCAGTGTTTTCCTAGCACTTATTAGAGGAGAGTTTGAGTTTCATTAGTATTCAGAAAAATGGCAGGTCAAAAGAATTGGCCCACATCCGGGCCCTTGTTTTATACTGAGGTGTGACTGCTGGGCCAGCTAACAGCACCAGCGGCTGTGGGCACTGACATTTGCAGATAACTGATGAGGTGTGAGTCATGCCCCTTCTCTGGAAGCACGTATTCTGAATCTTCTTCATCTTTGCTGTAGCGAGGGATTTCATTATGTCTCGTAAACATGTCAGATCCCAGGTTGGACGCCTACAGATAGAATCATTGCATTGCTTTCCCCATGTTATGGTTCATGTTCAGTGCTCACGCACTTTCTGTGGGGATAATTAAAGATGCCTTTAATTGTTGTAATTAGCATGTTCATCAGACGTGGACAGTAAGAAGGTAATCTTCAGTTAGGTGTTTTCACAAAGTGTTACTCTTTAAACATTTCATTCTAGGGAAATAACCTTTCATGAGGTGTGGTGATTGGGGTAAACAGGAACTTATGTTCTGTCTTTATTTTTATTTATTTATTTTTATATCCTTTTTTAATGTTTAATTATTTTTGAGACAGAGAGAGAGAGACAGAGTGTGAGTAGGGGAGGAGCAGAGAAAGGCAGGGAGCACAGAATTGGAAGCAGGCTCCAGGCTCTGAGCTGTCAGCACAGAGCCCGACGTGGGGCTCGAACTCACGGACCGTGAGATCCTGACCTGAGCCAAAGTCAGACGCTTAACTGATTGAGCCACTCAGGCGCCCCAGAAACTTCTGTTTTAAATCATTTCTCTAGAGTTGACTTACCCTGCAGTATAAACCTTTTAAAGTGGACCCCCAGAAGTAGTTTTGAGGGATCTGACCTAGAATCTAAGGTTTTGTTGAGTAATTGTGCTTATGTCCTAGATTCCCAAAATCACTTGTGATTTGCATCTGTTTTATTCTCATGATTACACAATACATATTTTTGGAATAACACGTGGCATGTAAATTAAGAGGAGTCTGCCTGTTGCAGATGCACCCTTCAGTGTACTGGTTACCGACTCTAAGCCTACCTTGTCGCTTGGAGTCTTACTGGCTGAACGGGGACAAAGATAACTTGTTCACTGGATTTTTCGGAAGCACTCACGGAGGCGCTGCGTGTGAGTGTTTGGTACACAGTGAACACTCACGAGATGTTTTGTAATCAGATTTGCAGGGCCTCCTATCTGCTGGGCGGGGGAAAGACGACAAATTGATTCCCTTCCGAAAGCCGTGTGGGGAACATTTATGGGGTCTCCTGTCTGAGCACAGGGGTGGCAAGATGGAGCATGTCATCCTCAGTGATCTTCCTGTTCAGTGGCTCGGTGGCCTGCATCATGGCCACGTTTTTATATAATGATTCTTTTCTCTACCTTTGTTCTTCCTCTTTTGGGGTCACAGAGTCCTCTGAGAGTCTGGTAGACACCATAGAACTTCTGGGAAAGGGCCGGCAGCATACACATGCATACTCACAATTTTGTTTTCAATTTTCTGGGTACAGGTTAAACATCTTTGCCTTAAGGGGTAGAATCACTGGGCAAATTGAAACTATGGTAAAGGGCCTGTCCGGGATTCAGAAATTGCCCCCACTGGTAGACGCATTCCTGGCGGTCCAAGATAGGGGCTGTCCTGGGCCCGTGGAGCCAAGATCGGAAGAACTGACCTCCTTTTTTTTTTTTTTTTATGTTTACTTCTTTTTTTGAGAGAGAGAGAGAGAACGCACATGTGCACATGCACACAAGTGAGGGAGGGGCAGAGAGGGAGAGGGAGACACAGAATCCGAAGCAGACTCTGGGCTCCCAGCTGTCAGCACAGAGCCTGACGTGGGGCTCGAACCCATGAACTGTGGGATCATTCATGAGCTTGAGCTAAAGTCAGACATTCAATCGACTAAGCCACCCAGGAGCTCCAGAAGAACCGACATCTTGACAGTATCGAGTCTTCTATCCATGAACATGAATATCTCTTTATTCAGTTCTCTGAGTTCATCATGATTCTTTCGTGTTCTGGGGAGGTCAGTCTTGTTCTATTCAAGCCTTCACCTGATTTGGTGACGCCCTCCACGTTAGGGAGAGCAATCTGTTTCAGAGTCCACTGATTTCAGTGTAAATCTCATCCAGAATCATCCCCAGAGAAAAATCTAGGATAATGTTTGACCAGGTACCTGAGTGCTTGTGTCTCAGCCACATTCACACATGAAATAAACCACTGCAGATAGCAGTTGTGCAAATCATCTAAAGATAGGCTGACTCCTGTAATTAGATTTATACCGAGGGCATGTTAATGTAGATTTTATGCAAGCTTGGTTTTTTTCGTTCTTTTAAAAGCTTACACCTAAGAGAAGCTTTGGGAAAATTTTTGAATGGAAGCTATTTTGCTGCTGCAAAGAAAGTAACTTTACAGAAAGAAATAAGTCAACTATGTGTGTGTGAGAGAGAGACCTGTGAGAATAAAATCTGTAACAAGAAAGTGTCTTACTCCATTGAACTCGGAGCCCTGGCCCTTTGTGATACGTCAATTCAGTGCGGATGGTTTCTCTTGCAGTGTGAGCTAATAAAAGACCCATAGGAAGTTTTTCTTAGTGGAGAGAAAAAAAGGGACTCTTTGGAAGAGTATTCTTTAAAAGCAGGAACATGTTTCAAGCGAGAGCAAAAATGCCTTTAGAGTGAGATATTGGCACCTGGAGGAGAATGGGGGAGAATGTTCTAGAATCGGAGAAATTCCATATTTTACTGGATAAAAAAATCTCTAAGTGGGGAACAATGATTGCGTTTAAAATGTCTTCTAATAGTCTTGGAGGCTCTTTATCTATTAGGCTCCTCCAGATGCAGTGTGGAGTAATATGAGTTACACCTTGAGGATGTCAGCAACACTTGTTATCTTTATGGCTTTTGTTTTGTAAATCTTGGTTGTCTGTGGCAGTAAGGGGTTTAGGGGGACGGGAGAGAGGCAGTCGGTCCCTGGAGGACGCATTGCCTTGTATTTCCGACTTGAGGGTGATGCCATTGTCTGAGATGCACAGGGTCCGTGCTGCCTGATGGGGCGACGGTGCGCGTCCCTTCAGAAGGAGAACTCCAGAGAAATACTGACAGGCTGCGCCACCTCCTAAGATGTTGATGATGCCACACAGCTTAATTAAAAGGACGGATCTCTGGCCTTCTGGGTTTTAGGTGCTACAACTGAAATCTAAAATGATTACTTAACGATCAGTTGCAAGCCAGGCCAGTGGTGGTTCCTTTGTGCAGGCTCCTGGCGTGCTAGGGAGTTAAGTATTTTATTGAAAGGTCTGTGTAATATCTGTGGAAACACTGTTTCTTCGTCGGAGTCCAACAAGTGACTTTTCAACAGGGAGATTAGCGAAACAGACACAGTTTGCAAAGCCGTCGAATCTGTCCGTCCTGCTTCCTGTGACAGATCCCATGAATCTGCCGTATGCATGCGTTACAGGTATTGGGTATGATGTGGCACCAGAGTGAATGTGGATGGAGTGGACTGTCATTAAGCAAGTGAGGACAGACGTGTAATTGCACACTGTGTCCGGGCTGTGAGTGGAAAGACTTAGGGACTCCAGGAGGGAATACAGCTGATGCCAGAAGTTAGGGAGGAGGCCCGAGAAGTGATGGTTGAGCTGAGGAGTTTGCTGAGCTGAGGGGAAAGTGTTTGTGCGCCGACGGAGGAGCGTGCCCAGGCCAGTACTGAGGCCCCTGGGACGGAAGAGTTTAGAGAAAACCAGTGTGGAGAGCGAGGGGGAGAGGGAGACAATCAGGCAGGACATCACACTGGGTTTGGGAGTCTGAAATTTACTTTAAGATTTAGTGGCTGCGTGAAATGAGCTCCTGTCTTGTTTTAAAAGACTCGTGTTCAAGATAATATTTGAAGTCAAAAGCTATGCTGTCTCTAACAGAGAATTAATATCTGATATAAATAAAGAGCTGCTACAAATCAGTATATTTTTTTTTAAAAGACCAGAGCTTGATTTTATGGATAACAGGTATGAGATGTCTTTCAGAAACCAGAAAATTCAGGAAATTTGTGAAATAGGCAGTGCGATCTATGGTTCTAAGGCTCAGAAAGGAGGTCTGGGGGTGCCTGGGCGGCTCCGTCCTTTAAGCGTCCGACTCCTGATTTCAGCTCAGGTCATGATCTCGCAGCTCATGGGTTTGAGCCCCGCATCGGGCTCTGTGCTGACAGCTCAGAGCCTGGAGCCTGCTTCAGATTCTGTCTTCCTCTCTCTCTGTCCCTTACCCACTCATGCTGTTTTTCTCAAAAATAAATAAGCTTTAATAAAAAGAGAAAAGAGGTCTGGTCCGTAGAGATAAATTTGCCAGTTGTTGGCACTGCTGTGATTGAAGTCATGTGAGTGGATAAAATTGTCCATGGAAAGACCACAGAGGGAGAAGAAAAGCGAGCCGGCCCAGGACCGGATTCTAAGTAATCCTGAGTCATTGAGAGTGAAAAGGGCCTGAGGAGGCGTGGCTGGAGAAGGAAGAAAACAAATCCAAGCCTGGTGATGTGAAAGCCCAGAGAGGACTTTAAGAGAGGATGCCGTCAGTCGTGCAGGTCAGTGGGTGGCTTGGTGGTCGTGGGGGAGGAAGTTGAATGGACAGAATAGCGAGTGAAGAGTTTGGTCTCCTTGGCTTAAGTTTGGTTTGGAAGGGGAGCAGAGAAATAGGGTACTGACTGGTTAAAAAGAGTTCAAGGGAGGGTTTTGTAGGATGGGTCATTCTAGAACTCGTAGGTGATGGCTTGGCTCGGTCGTTTTCTTTATGCTGCAGTGCTGGGTCTTGCTGCTTGGGCTTCGGAGGCACACAGACGGGGGAGACGGGAGGCAGGGATGGGGATGGTGGGGCGGCGGAGGTGGGGACCTGGGTGACGAGGCTGGAAGTGGGTGGTTTTTAAGTAAGGAGAACAAACATGGTGGTGGCAGTGGCTCCTTGAGACAGACATCTGTCACTTTGCCCTACGTGTCGCCCCTGGCCCAGAGGGCGCACACAGCGTGTCCTTCTCAGGAGCTGCCCCAAACAGTATTGTGCAACCTCTCCCCGCCCGTCTCCTCAGCCATGCATTACTGCAAATACATGAGTGCTGAGGTGCTTGCCTTATTTAAGCAGGCAAATAAAATATCATAAGAGCTTATTAGAAGACATTCATTTTCCAGTGAGCTGTGACTTGTGCCAATTGTAGGAATAATTTAACGACACGGGAGGTGTAGTTGCAAAGACATTGTAGTGTCGATGGCAAGAGATCCGGTTTGAACTCAACGTTAGGATAATCTCACCTGTCCTCGGCCTCTGGTTCCTACGTGCTTTCGTGCGTGGCGCTGAGAACACAGATTGGTTTGGATGCGGAGGACACGCAGAGGGAACCGTCGTATGCGGGGCCGTGTCCACGGAAAAATAAGCAGCGTTCGTGTGTGAGCGTTCGTATTGACGGAAGCGCCGTGTGTCACTTTCCTTCGCTGGTCATCTTGTTCTCCTGAAACTCACGCCAGCACCTCTGTGCCTGGAGTATCTTCTTGCCGTCAGACTGTTCCTGCAAAGTGTACCTAGAGAGATTGCATTTTGCCACTAGGCAGCAGGTGGTCAGTTTTCGAATAACGTGAAGAAGCAGGAATAGAAGCTAAAAATGAACTGGATTCCTGTCATGGTCTCCATTAGGAATTCTTTTCCATAAGGTAGATTTTCTTCTCTGGTTCCCCTTCCGCGGTGTTTGAAGATGCGATCATTAGCATTAATTAGCATGAATATCCAATGTAGGGAGAGGCAATTAAGGGATTAGAAGGCTAAAAAGTATCACCACACTCTGGAAGAAAAATTTTATTCTAATGATAATTTTTGAAATTAATAATATATTAACCGTGTGGGCTTTTTTTTTTTTAACCCATGGTTGTCATTTTATATCCATGATTTGATGTGCAGGTTTATTACAAGTTAAATTTGGATTGTGAGAAACTTGTTAGTGTGTAATTAAAATACCATTTTGAGGGATACCTGGGCGGCTCAGTCAGGGGTGCATCTGACTCTTGAATTTGGCTCAGGCCATGATCCCAGGGTCACGGGATTGAGTCCCACACTTGGGATTCTCTCTGTCTGTCTCTCTGTCTCTCTCTCCTCCCTTCCTCTGCCTCTTCCCCATTTGTAGTCCCTCTCTAGCTCAGAAAACAAAAACAAAAAAAGAACCCATCATTTTAAGATATTTCATATACGTTCTTCTAAAAGAAAACTTAGTATGTTATATGAACTCTTTAATGGATTAAGTAGGGACTGATGGGCAGCATTAGCAAAGAACACTTCACTTTCCCCGGGGCTTGTACTACACCACTGGAGTCATAACCGCCAGGAAGCTTTATCTCATTAAATGCTTACAGCTGCCCAGTGGGGTGATGTCACGTGTGACCCCATAATAAGCTAATTTCAACGCAAAGGAGCTCTCCTGCTCTCATTCCCAATATCGAGGAAAATTCTAATGTGTAGAATCTTAAGTAGCAAAGGCCTTTTGTGTTAAGAGTCTGCGTAAATACTGACCATGTTTTTTTAAAAAAAATTTTTTTTAACATTTATATATTTTTGAGAGAGTGCGAGTGAGCAGGGGAGGGGCAGAGAGAGAGGCAGACAGAATCTGAAACAGGCTCCAGGCTCTAAGCTGTCAGCACAGAGCCTGACGTGGGGCTCAAACCCACGAATTGTGAGACCATGACCTGAGCTGAAGTCAGACACTTAACTGGCTGAGTCACACAGGCGCCCGGATACTGACCAAGGCTTTAATGATTATAATGGCCTCAATGTTCCATGTTTTAATTATGTAGAGTGTTCTTTTTTTTTTTTAATTGATATACAGTTTTGTTTTGTTTTGTTTTTTTCTTTCTCATTTTTTTTTACAAATAGTTTATTGTCAAGTTGGTTTCCATATAACACCCAGTGCTCATCCCCACAAGTGCCCTCCTCCAGGCCCATCTCCCCCTCCCCCCTACACCCGTCAGTCCTCAGTTTGTTCTCAACATTCAAGAGTCTCTCATGGTTTGCCTCTGAGGCTCGTACCACTCATGGTTTCTATTTCAAGAGAGTCATGACTCTCTTATTGTTTTCTTCCAACTGCTCTTAGATCCTGTCTTTGTGAAATCCTGGTCTTCAGAGCAAAAGAATGATATTCCATTTTGTAATTGTTCAATGTATTTATAGCACTGAAAGAGTCTTGGAAGGTTGAATTAAAACTTTTCCTCCAACCCATAGGTGGCGGGTACTAAAGAGTGGTGTGTGTGTGTGTGTGTGTGTGTGTGTGTGTGTGTGTGTAAAGACAATTTATTGATATTTTTCACAAGTTATGTCTTCATCTAGGTTGTGCTTATTACTGAAGGCAGGAATACTTTTGTCTGCATGTTCGAAGCCCGGTAGCGCATAATGTGGCCGAGTGAACAGAGTAGGAGCTTATCAAACCTGTTGACCTGTGGAGTCGTTTTAATCTATTCTTCTGTTTGTGAGAACAGTTTAATTTGAACCCTTTATGAAAAATTAATGTGGACTCTTTTCTTTAAAACCCTCCAAAGGTAGGAACTTTATGGTCTTTTATTCTTAATAGAAAGCGTGAGCACCTCCATTTATAATTCAAGATGCACTGTTGCGTCCTCCTTTCGTGAAGTCGGCATTAAAGAATAGTTTCCCGGGAAGTCAAACGTGGCCGCCTGGCATCTTACTGGGAAAGCCCAGTTCTGCTGCGAGCCAGGAGTGTGTGTGGCTCGAGCACTCGTATTTCCCTCTTGTTCCTCCAGAGAGCCCATTAAAATGATAGTAAAGGAATAAAACATGCATAAACCAACAGCGTCAGGAACTGAAGAGAGACCAGTGCAGAAAAGAAATGTCAGAATGTTCCTAGCAGCTCGAAAGTTGCTGAAGGCTTGGTGTCGGTCAAAGCCGGGTGGGGGCGGTCGCCACCCTCCACATGCTTGGGGGAGGGGGCCCCCTGCAGTGCCGGGTGGGGCCGGGACTCACAGGGTTTAATGGGATGCCTGCAGTCAGAACACTCCCCAGGCTCCCCGCCCCCCAGCCTGGAGGGACGCCCAGGGACTGGAATCCATGTCTGCCCCCCCGGCTCGTGTCTGAAGAAGCGGGCGCAGGTTCTGGGGGGAACCGATGGGGCTGGTTTGGGGGAGCCACCCGACACCCGCTCTGCGTCAGAAGCACCCTCTCCGGGGCGCAGCCCCACCTGCAGGGTTCTCTGCGGTCTGCGGTGGAAACGTGGTGCAGGACCAGGGCCCGCCCGTCGCTCCAGGGGCGCCTCTGATAGAGAGAAAGGGGGACAGACCCCGAGTCAGAGGCTGCAGGGTCCACAGGAGGAGAAAATCCTCACATTCCTGTATCGAGACGTTTTGAAAATGGCAAAAAACCAAAAAGGAAAGAAAAAACACCTCTGGAAGGGGGAACAGTAAAGAACAAGACAGAGCCGTCGCAAATTACAAACACGGCCGACGAAGAAATCATTTCAGGGAAGCTTTGGTTGACCGGGAACTGAGGAAATTGCCGGAAAGAACAGGAAGTCGCCTCTGTGTATTTAAACTCTAAGACAAGGGGATGTGACTTTTCTTTTGCCCAGAGTACGTTTGAGTGAGAGCGGCCTCACGGCTGGTAGTTACTCCGTGTTCCCGAGGAGTGGAGAGGTATGGCGGTGGCCCGCCTGTCTTCTCCGTGGGCCTGTCTGTTGAAGCTGGTGACGTGGACGGAAAGGTGAGGCGTGTGCTGTCTGACTTCCGCCTGGGTCTCAGTGCTCAGGATCTGCCTGAATGGGCAGCTTCGTGCCCACAAGCCGGTGTCCATGGCAGGCGGCTTCCTTGGGAAGTAACGGATCGTTGCATTCTCTCTGTTGACATGTGTGGGGAGTCCAACAATCCTGGGGAAAAAAAAATGATGATAATCTTCTGCCTTTTTTTTTTTTAAGTGATCTCTACACCCAATGTGGGACTCGAACTCATGACCCAAAGATCAAGAGTCGCATGCCCTACTGACTGAGCTGGCCAGATGCCCCTGTTTGGAACTCCTTTTATGGACAGCTCTGCAATCCTCATAATGCTGTTGTGGGATTTGGGGGCAATCTCTAAATGTCTTCACAAAAGATGCCTGTGTGCATGTGCATGTGTGTGTGTGGTTTCTTCTTCTGGAGCCCATGTTCGTGATTGCTTCCTTCAGTGGGATGTGGGTTCCTCCACAAAATGAGTGTTAACCTGAGGTGTAACTTGGATTCCTCAAAAAGCAACGTTGGATACAATGTACGTATTTTATAGATACTAAGTTTATATAATATTAAAACGATAGAACCTCAAATACACTGTTCATGAGAAGGTCCTAAAAAGATCTTCTTATGAATAAAGCATCTTCTTAGGAACTTTTAGGCGTGTCTCTGTATAAGTTAAAAACACGGGGAAATGATGACAGTGTTGTGGACACGCTTTGGTCCCCCTACTTTGTTTTCATTACTTTTGTTTCATTTTACTCCTTTCTTTCTTTCTGTAGAGTTCACATTTGACGTCATTGGGTGTGGGGGAGATTGTATATTTTCTGAAATTTAATGTGTAGATCATCTGAAGGAAACGGTAATGACCGTGGGTCAAGAAATCGGTTATTCCATTTGAGAAAGATTGTTCTTTTTTTTTTTTTTTTAATATTTTATTTATTTCTAGGAGAGAGAGAGAGAGAGAGACAGCGTGAGCAGGGGAGGGTCAGAGAGAGAGGGAGTCACAGACTGAAACAGGCTCCAGGCTCCGAGCTGGCAGTCAGCACAGAGCCCGACGCGGGGCTCGAACCCACGAACCGCGAGATCATGACCCAAGCGAAAGTCGGACGCTCAACCGACTAAGCCACCCAGGCGCCCCGAGAAAGATTGTTCTTATGTCCGAGCTAGTTGATTTTGAGTCTTTGAAGAGAGACGTTCTGTAGTAAATGAAAACTTACAGTCTTAAAATTTCAAGTTAGAAACTTATAGGGACACATGTAAAAATACAGATCGATTTCTATTGCAGTGAATTCAAAGGAATGTCTGGGCCATGTTTACTGTACTAGACTTTAACTGACTTGAAGTTTACTTCAAGTAAGTCTGTTGACTGGAAATTGTAGCCTTTGTATGCACAATATTTTTACATATGGCAGTCTTTTCTGTACTAGATTTTCCATTTGAGCATTTGGAATTTTGAGAACTAAATGTTGACCATAACAGTTTTTCTGTGAAAAGTAACAATATTCCTGAGAATGGTGATTTCCTTTCTGCTTCTTAATAAAAGATTGTCAGTGTGTCTTTACAGCTAAGATACATTTTTCACAGAGAGTAATTTGTCCAGATATTCCACGGCGCATAAAAGATGGCTTCAGAGCCTCGTGTAGAAACATTGATGGATGGTTCTAGGGCCTCTGCAACGGAGAGCTCACAAGGTGTAAATTTCAGAGCCATCTGTAGTCTTCTCTGGCTGCGACTCAGCCCCCTTAAATTTCAGCATCGCATGATGTCTTCATCGGGCGATGGTGTATTTAAGACATTTTAACTTAAATGTTAACTTTGATTGTGTGGATGTCAGAATCAAGCCTTAAATGAAAAACTGAGCTTCCCTCTCATAGTGGATACAGACATAAATTCTGTCAAGTACAGGACCCTTTTTCACTCAACTACGCTGATTGTCATGCTTTTGTAAGGAAATATGAAATACGTCTTCACTGAGTGCAGTTGTATATGGCCCTAATCTTGAAACATTTGTTTAGATGCTCATTTGCATATTATCTCTTACCATGCCTACAATTTAGGGTGCCCACCTATCTGTAGGCAAACACTTTGAGAATCATGGAGTCTCACGGAAAGATTCCTAGTAAGATTGGCATCTGCGTGCTTGAGTTTGAAGCTGACTCTGACATTTGTTTTTTTCTATGAACTTGAGAAAAAGTTTAAGAACATCTTCCTCAGAGCATTGTTATGATGATCAAATGATAACAGAGTAAGTTAAAGGGCTTTGTAAAGCTTAAGGTGAATACAGGTTTCAGTCCGTCTTGTACACCATAACTCTTCGGTCTTCTCAGTAAGTGCGGACACTTGGAGGGCTCTCTCCACCCAGGCAGGCTGCTGGCACAAATACCACACAGTGGGTGGCTTATAAACAACAGAGATGTAGTTCTCACAGTCCTGGAGGCGCCAACAGATTCTACTTCCTGGTTCATAGCTGGTGTCTTCTGTAGTAGTTTCCCAGGAGGGGTGAGGAAGCTCTCTGGGGTCTCCTTTATAAGGGCACTAATCCTAATGTAAGCCTAATCCCCTCCCCCAGGGTCCTACCTTCTAACGCAGTCACCTTGGGCGTTGGGATTCAATATGAATTTTGGGGGACACAGCCCGTTTTGTACATAGCAAAGGGCTAATTTAGAAATGGGTATAACATTGAAAAATGATTGCTGCATTCTTTTTTTTAATGTTTATTTATGTTTGAGAGAGAAAGAATGTGAGCAGGCAGAGAGAGAGGGGGAGACACAGAATTGGAAGCAGGCTCCAGGCTCTGGGCTGTCAGCACAGAGCCCGACACAAGGCTCGAACCTACAAACCGTGAGATCATGACCTGAGCCGAAGTCAGACACTTAACCGACCGAGCCACCCAGGCGCCCTGATTGCTGCTCTTCCTGATAATGGAGAAGAACACAACACAGTGAGAGTTTCTGCCCCAAATGGGTGCATTTCCTTATGAGTGTGTGTGTGTGTGTGTGTGTGTGTGTGTGTGTGTATGTAAAATGAGGCAGATGGTGTTTTATTTGAGGAAAACATCTAGTGGTAAAAGTTGATGAATGGGTGAGTTGCTGGTTATTAGGCAGGGCCAGGGTCAGGACATCATATGGTCGAAAGCTGGGCTTTTTAGCCTTGTCTGGATCCATTTTATTTTGCCTGCATTCTTCCACCTTGGTTTTCCTCTTGGTCTTACGATCACGAATGGGCGCAGGGAGGGGCTCGTGACTGAGCTGCAGGTTCGAGACTGAAGTGACAGGTGCTCCGTGTCCCCTCCTGCTGACAGCCATGCAGAGCATTCCAGAGCTTCGAGCTGGAATTGTGGAGACAAACAATACGTATTTGGTGAGAGTGTTTAGTAATTTCGTATACACTTATAACAACACAAGAGCTAGTATTTATTAATCGCCCGGTACGTGCCTGGTGAGGTTATATTTTATTGACATATGTATCTCCTTTACTCCTTATCGCATCCCATGAGCAGAAATGTCGTTAGCACCATTATACGGATGAGGAAAGAGTATGAGATAAATTGGGTAAGTTACTCAAAGGTATAGCCAGTGATGGCAGAGCCTCCCACGGAGTCCAGATCCCGCCTCGTGCCGCGACCTACCTTTTGCCTCCACGGCATTATGTCCTAGTCGCCTTCTGTGCGGACTCTTCCTTTGGGTTTGAGCAAGAAACTGTTGCTTCATGCCTTTTGCAGAGCACAGGCGGCTCACAAAAACTGAGTAGCGGATGGTCGTAGGCGGTGCTGCCGGGCTGGCTCTCCATGTGCCCCCCAGAGTGGGTGGATGCGGACCTGAGGCTGCTGCCCCGCCGTGGCTGACTTTGTGAGTCCTGTGATGGCCCCGGAAGGTCCAGGGCCTCTCCCGGGTGTGAAGCCTTCGGGCATCTGCGATTTGGGGAGACACACCGGGAGTTACCGGTTTCTCAAGTCTCAGGGTCTAAGCCCTGGAGATCATTGGCCTCCAGCATCTGCTGTTCCTTCGTTCAAAGATGTGTCCACTGCGTCCTTCCGTGTTCTCGGTGTGGTCCCCGCTGCTTGGAGAGAGACGTCACTTCGGTAGAGACCCGCACTAGCTTCTACTTGGGCTTCTCTGCCATCAGCGTCTTTTGTTTCCATTCAAGCCTTTATACTATTTTCAGATTGATTTTATACAGGGACTTCCTGTTTGTTCAGTGTGCGTCGTGCTGGCTTTCCGGGCGGCCACTGGGCACAGTTTGCCAGGGTCCGTGCTCGGGCTGGACGCAGCCTTCCCCCACATCTCCCTCCCTGTGCTCCCCCCAGCCATCAGCTGCTTGTCTCGGTGCCCAGATCCCTTCTTCTTCTTCTCCACCTGTAAAGCCTTTCCTGTCATTCAGAGCCTGCTGCTGGCTTCCCCCTGACCCTTCTGCCCCGACAGATCTCTTTTCTTCTCAGAATCTCCCGAATTTTGTGCTTGACGGTATCTTCTTTTTGATGGTGGAAGTTTCTGAATAGCTGCTAAGACAACGGGGCCCATATTCTTTCACTTCTTTGATACTCAGCAAAATCGAGGCATGTGGTGGGCATGAAGTCACCCGCTGTTGACAGGTTTCTTTTTTTTAATTGTTTTTATTTATTTTTGAGACAGAGCATGAGCAGGGGAGGGGCAGAGAGAGAGGGAGACACAGAATCTGAAACAGGCTCCAGGCTCTGAGCTGGCAGTCAGCACAGAGCCCGACGCAGGGCTCGAACCCACGAACCGTGAGATCATGACCTGAGCCGAAGTTGGACACTTAACCGACTAAGCCACCCAGGCATCCCTGTTGACAGATTTCTCGTCTCTGCTTTAGAACTGAAGTCTGTTGCCTAAAATTAAGAAAGTCTCAAAACTACCCGGATATACAAGGAAGTGCTGTGATTTTAGGCCTCTCGGACACTCCCCCGCTGTGTTGAAGTATGGTTTTTTTTTTCTTCTTTTGTCTCGCCAGCAATCAAAGAGAAGTACACAGACTGGACAGAGTTCCTCATTCGGGACTTGACTGGCTCCCGGACGGCGCCCGCCAGCCTCCTGGAAGGTGTATGTATTACCGTTATTCAGTTATTCTGAGTCTGAAGTATCACAGTTACATGTGCACCTTTGCATACAGCCTTCGGCGGGTGCCTGCGTGTGCAGAGCGCTCTCTGCCCAAGTGGCCTCACCTCCTGTTTCCCGAATTGCTTTGGTTAATCTTATGGCGCTATAGACTGTTCACCTGCGCCACGGTCAGCAAGTGGAGATTTTGCTTCACGTCCTTTGGTGGCAGTGTTAGGATATCTTTCCACTGCCCTGCACATTTCAGCCTCCATTCTATATTGGTCAATATAAATAAAGTCCTGCGGAATAACTGGTCATAGAGAGGTGACCAGTAAGCATATGTGTGCTCTCGTATAGTCGCAGGTGTCCTGAAAAGTGGTTCCCCTCACTGCTCCACTGGGGACGTATAACCTCATGATTATACCACACAGGTGTTACGGAATAACTGAACTCGCTTCCCCTTATGAAAACAAGAGAATTGGCTGATCATATTTCAGTGCGGTTAAGGTATTTTAAAGGCACCAAAGGAAAAAAAAATGGTTTAATCTGCAATCCTGATGGCTCATTTGACAATAATTTCGTGATAAGGCATTTCAATATTTACAATAGAATAGAAGGAACAGTGGACTGTCAAAGCAATTATCGAGTTACCAAATCTGTTTGAAAAATGCGTCCCCAAACAGGGAACACATAGTAAATAACAAAGAATACGATGTGGATTTTGATGCTGTCATTATTCTCTTAACGTTAACTGTACATTTTCTTGCTCTTGTAAATGACACTGACTTTTGGAGCAGTGCTGTCTAATATATAGTTATCCGGTTTTGTGCTGTGAAGATTTTGCCTGATGTATTTGCTTATCTTAATGGTTCTTGATTTAATTGTTTGGTTAACAAATCAAAATGATGGTTCTTCACCCTTTCAGAAGGACAAATTGTCTTTCTCTGTTCATTGTTTTTTTTTTTAAAACATATTTGCCCGCAAGGCTGACTGAACAAACACCCTTTTCGTGTGCTAACTTATGCTGAGAGGGTTGCTTATATGGGGCAGTAATTCTATATATTCTCTAAACTATTGGGTCAAGTGTACAAATAAATTTACAGTAATTGTCCAATGTAGCTGAGCATTAAATGTGTAATAAACGTGCCATCTACATGTATTCACTCAAGTATGAGAGTCTTCACATTAGAGTGGTAGCTCTTTTAAGATAAATCTGTTGAGTTACAGTATAAAGGGACATCTCCATAGCAGATAGATCTGTTTATGGGAAAAGTAGATATTTAGCTACCACATATTTCCTAGCTCGAGGCAAATTTGGTGTAACTCTCCTTAAAAGCATGCTTATTTCCAACAAACCCGGTTCTATCTGGGAAGGGTGATTTGTTTGGTGAGAACCGAGCGCAAACTGTTATGTTGTTTACTTGTGATTCTCACTGGGCAGAGGGCTGGTGGGATGGGCGGGGAGGGGGGGAGTGCGCAGGGGAGGGGCTGTGGGTGTGGAAAGGATGGGGGTGGAGGGAAACAGGAGACTGTTTGCCAATAGCTTGGATGATGGTGTGAGAAGATATTATCTTCTGCTGTCATCTGTTTCCGTGAGAACCTTAAAGTAAAGTTTAAAATAAGGAGTTTTGCTTCTGTTTAAACAGCCTCTGCGAGGGAAAGACCCTATAGACCTCATTACAGTTGATTCCTTAATAGAACTTCAGGATTCTCAGGACCCTTTTCAGTACTGGATAGTTAGTGTGATTGAAAATGTTGGAGGAAGATTACGCCTTCGCTATGTGGGATTGGAGGACACTGAATCCTATGACCAGTGGTTGTTTTACTTGGATTACAGACTTCGACCAGTTGGTTGGTGTCAAGAGAATAAATACAGAATGGACCCACCTTCAGGTAAGCTCCCGCGCTTTGGCTGCTGTGAGGTATTTTGGGAAAAGGTGTGATGTTTTCCTCGATGTGTCTCTGGAGAATTCGTTTAGCTCTGTGTCATCTTTTACATACGTGTATGTGAATGTTGAGCCTTTTAACTTCAGGGCGCCTTCTATAGAAGACAGAACTCAAGACCTCAGGTAATAGTGTTCTAAAAGGAGACAGCAGTGGAGGCTGTGGTGATGGTAATCTAGTTCCTTTGGAATTCCTGGTTCACAGATGAAAGACATAGTGGATTGGGGCTTGATCATATTCTCCCTTTTGATCTAAGAATTTTGATGGTCTTGGAAGTAGGTTCCCTAATCTCTGTCTGTCCATACATCCTCTATCCATTCATCTACCCACCTACTCATCCACTCACCCACTCACCATCTCATCCGTTCATTTATTCATCCATCTCTGTTCATCCATACCTTGCCCCTCATCCATATCCCTTCCTCCATCGGTCCATCTACCTGTCCATCCACTTACCTACCTATCCGTCTGCTCACCCATCCCTTCACCCTCCCAGCCTCCCACTCACTTCCCATCCATCCATCCATCCATCCATGCATCCATCCATCCATCCATCCATCCATCCAAATATCTAAACCAAGTGCTTATCGTTATATAATCTGTGCTGACCTGGAAATGGCAAAGAGAAAATCATCATATGTTTTTTCCTGGCACATCATGGGTATTAATTAGCTTCAAAGGCACTGTCGTATGACTTTCCACAGGTGTAATTGGATAGAACAGTGCATTATGCTTCCTGACATACTTCATTGGGTGAAAATCTCACTTTCAGAAACTAACCATTCTGGAATGTTTACTATGTGCCACGTGATTTTACATCTACTGTGCTATTTGTTTTGATTACCAAAAAAATAAGTGCTGCATGTTTGATGTGAATATTTCCATTTCCAGCAGAGAAAATTTGGGACTGAAATTAAGCTACTTGGTCAAGGTCATGCTCCCCATTTCTTCCTGTCCCTCCTGCTTGCCCTTACCAGCCTGACCATTTTTTAATGCTTGTCCTCAGAACAGCAACAAAAAATGTTGGGTCCTTATGGAATTAAAGATGGCAAGGTAGAAATATTAATGTCTTCCAGAAATTGCTGTTTTTCATCCTAGTCAGTTTCACCAGGTATATTGGAAGTAAGGAGCCAAATCTTTTATTAAAATTGCCAGCGATCTCTTTTCCTGCCGTATGAGATGCTAGTGCTCATCCTGAGTACGTGGAGCCAAGGAGTTCATGTTTCTCCTTTCTGTCCCTCAAGGGCTTTGGTTGGAAAAAAAAAGAAGTTCTTGGTTCTGTATGTCGTGTATTTGCATTTATGTTGAGTTTGACAGGCATGTAGGCACATAACATGGTATTCTATTAGTATTCTTGTTGTTACCGTTTTGAGAAGCAGCCAAGAAATCCAGTTATACCCTGAGTAATTTTGGACTCTTTGCTGACACAGGGCCTGTCAGTGTTGAGAAAAGATCTAAGCTCACATTTGCCTTGGGATTCGTAACCTGGCAGGAGAAATTTACTTTGTGTGGGGAGTTGAGTGTGTAAATCTTAGCTTCGTGTCTAATTGCTTTATAAATTTTAGGAGATCCCTATATTTGCCACTGTGAACATTTATAGCAAAGCAAAGGATTATTCCTTAGGTTCTGTGCACTGTTCCTTTGCTGTGGAGTCTGGGAACTCGTACTCAAAGGCAAGAATAATGGAAAGTGTCACCATAGAAACTTAGGAATTTTTTGCACAGGAGCTCTCTTGCTCTCTTCTCTCTCTTAGATAATTTAATGTCTTCATAAGAGAAGAATAAATTGTTTTTACTGGTCTTAGTAAATTTCTGGACACGAGTTGTCCATTCCACCCAAGAGTTCGTGGGTGTCCTTAAAGAATTTGGAGAAGGCATTCATGGTTAAGAAGCTATTTTCTTAACACTTAAATTGTGAGCGAGAGAGGTTTTGCATGGGGTGGGGGAGGAGAATAAGAGGCCAAAGGACACGCCAAGCATGGCTTTCAGTTCTTCAGATGCAGGCGTTACAAGATGAAAACGGGTTCCATTGCCTCATTCAGCAGAACAACACCTGGGGTGGCGATTATTTGATTATCCGTGTTTTGTTATTTTTTAAAAAGTTTTTACTTAAATTCCAGTTAGTTAGCATACAGTTTCGTATTAGTTTCAGGTGTACAGTTGTACAGTTGGTGATTCAGCCATTCCATACGTCCCCGGCGCTGGTCACAACAGGTGCATCCTTTATCTCCGTCACCTGCGTCATCCGTCCCCCACCCACCTCCCCTCTGGTGACCATCAGTTTATTCTCTATAGTTAATAGTCTGTTTATTGGTCTCTTTCTCTCTCTCTCTGTCTCTCTGTCTCTCTCTCTCTCTCTCTTCCTTCCCTCCCTCCCTCCGTCCCCCTCTCCCCACTTTGGTTTTTGTTTTGTATATTAAATTCCACAGATGATTGAGATCTTACGGTATTTGTCTTTCTCTGAAGTGGCTTATTTCTCCTAGCATCACACTCTCTAGCTCCATCCATGTTGTTGCAAACGGCAAGATTTCATTCATTTTTATGGCTGAGTAATACTCCATTGTACACACACACACACACACACACACACACACACACACACACACACCACATCTTCTTTATTCATTCACCTTGTGACGCGCGCTTGGGCTGCCTCCGCTGTAGACAATGCCGCTATAAAGCTAGGGTCCCTGTGTTTTACACATGCGAACAGAACTCAGTACTTTGGGTTTGTGTAAATTAATCTCAAGACCCAGAGTGACTTAAAACTTACATGGTAGTGCTCTTTCCTTAACGGAAATATACGTGGGAATAAAGTCTCAGACTTACATAAAAATATTAGCTATTGTTCTTATTCCCAAACACCCTTAACTAGTTGGAAAGTGTTGGGTGGTGAGGGGCAGGAGGGAGATAGGGAGGTGTGGGGCGGGGGAGAGAGGAGAGATGCTGAGGGCGCCCTGGGAGTCAGCCCTGGGGTCCCCTGCCCCCCATGCCTCCCTCGCTGTGTCCCCACAAACGCCACCGTCGCTGACACGAAATGTGGCTCATCCTTCAGTTTTACTTATTCTTTCCACTTGTTAAAGGGCATGAGATTTCTCAACTGTCCAGTACACATGAAGGTAGAAATAAGGAATGGATAGTGGCCAGATAGTTTTCAAAAACTCCAGGAAAAGGGGCTGCTTGTATACCGTCCAGCAGAGAGAACGTGACGGTCACTGCGCCTCTCCATCTCGGGCTCGAACCGGAGAAGATAGGTCGGGGCGGTGAGGATAGAAAGAGGGGACAGAGGCGCCCACGTCACACCCAGGGCTGTCCCGGGGCATGTGGGTGCTGACAGAGCAGGTCGCATCCAGCTTCGGTGAAGGTGGAGCAGGAGAGGATGAAGTGCCAGGTGACGGGGAGGAGGGCAGCCACTGCCTGAAGTCCTTCGTGGTTCAGGCTGTGTCAGGAGGGGAATCCTGCCAGCAGGAGCCTTCCTTCTGCGCTGGGTGGGAGGCAGTCTGCGGTCAGACCCGCGCCCCTTCTCCGGCCACGCAGCCCTGACACTGTACTCATCGAGTGGCTCTCCCGCACCTCAGCTTCCTCCGGCTTCCACGGGACTGCGAGGCACGTCCTGTCCTTGGGGAGCCAATCTTCCAGATGTGGCACTGGCCACCCCCTCGCTTCGTTCACAGTCCTGTCGTGAGGGGATTCAGTGACACTCTAACTGAACACCTGTGTCTGATTCTCTGCTGTGTCCCCAGTGCCTGGTATGGTACCTGGCACCTCATAGGTGCTCAGTGAGTATTTGTCCAGTGCACTGACTGGATAAAAAGTTGGGTATGTCTTAGGGAGCAAGGGACCCAGCCACGTCCACCTTCCAGGAGCCAAATGATTGTTGGGGATCTGGAAGCCAATCTGGGGACCTAGAGTGAAGATGCCCCCAAATGGCAAGGGCTGTGCTATCCTCTTTGTCCCTGATGGGTGAGGGGAGCTTTTCAAAACAGGGTCAGGTCAAGCAGAGATGGTCTTCATTGAAGTGATCTGTTCTTTAGCCCCCGCATGGCCCCAGGACCCACCCCACGCATGGGAATATGGTCTGTGGGGTGATTTTCGTTCCTCTAGAAGAGGTCACGTGTGACTCAAGCTCCAGGAGGCTGGCAGAGTCGGAAGAATGTGGACTTGGAGCCAGGGCCCAAGTTAGCTGCTTCTGCACTCTGTCCCTCGCTACAGAGCCCTGGGCAGCCCCTCTACTTTCCTCCTCTGTCAAACGGGGGTAATGGAGCGTTTGCTGTGTTGTGGGGTGTTAACAAGATACCGTGAGTGATGGGTGTTTTCTAGGTATTCAGTCTGTGATCAGAGTTTCATGGTTTCGTTGGTTTTCTAGGAAATTTGAGAAGGCTGTGGAGACCAGGGGTCTCTTAGAGACCCCCCTCCACCCCCCGCCTGTCCTCATACCTCATATTTCTGGATGTTCAGAAAGCAAGGGAGACTCTTACATGTTGTCGCAGAAATGAAGGACCAGAAGCTTTCCAAGGGCTTTGGCATCTCTCTCTCTTGATGTTTTTCCATATATATATATATATATATATATTTTTTTTTTTTTTTTTTTGCCTTCACAATCTTTATGGCAACCATTTTTTTTCTTTCTCTTCCTTAGAAAGTTTCTGAACTATTTCTTAGTCCAAAGATGGTTGTCGCTTTCTGTATTAGTTAGCCCAGGCAGCCATACAAATTAAGTGGGGGGCTTAAATGGTACAGATGATCTTCTCATGGTTTTTCTGGATGCGAGTCCAAGATGTGGGTTTTGGTAGGGTTGAGTTCTGGGTAGAGCCCACTTCTTCATCTGTGGGTACCTCCTTCTTTACGTGCACATGGAAAGAGAGAGAGAGAGCTGCGGTGCTAATCTCGTCATGGAGTCCCCACCTTTACGATCTCATCTAACCCCAATTATCTCCTAAAGGCTCCATCTCCAAGCATCATCCCATTGGGGGTTAGAGTTTCAACACACTAATTTTTAGGAGACACCAGTATTCAGTCCATAGGCTTCCCTAGCATCTGTAAACAAGCACAGATCAATCTTTGCTCACTGGTGAGACAAGGAAGGAGTGGAGGTCATAAGGTGCATCAAAAGGGGGATCACACCCTCCAGTCTGAGGTGCGAGCTGGTGGTCTTCTGCTCCCCTCCTGTGTTCTGCAGCTCTCGCCTTGCCAGAGCCAGCCAAACGCTAGCCCAGAGGGTGAGCACCTCATTTCCATGTAGCCTTCTAGTTAAAGATGGGTCAGGCCAGATTTTAATTGCTTATTACTTCCCTGCAAACAGAAATTGACATGATACACTCTATTAAATTACCTGCAACACAATCATTTTAAGAAAATGGTTTATGTTCTTTTAATGGTGCTATTTATTGTCCATAAGCCTGCCGGTGTAAGCAAGTGCCTCTCTGTCCTAATGAAACACACGCACGGAATATTGTTCTCTGTTTATTGATACCGTTAGATGTTTAGCTTTTGCAGGTGGTTGAGCGTTCTGGAAACCACTGCATTTGATTTTCACCTTTTGAGAGAGGTGTGCCCTGCCACGGGGTTAAATTCCATTTCAGGGCTTAATCTCCTCAGAAGGAAGACCGGGAATCATAAGGTCGTAGGGCAGAGACAAAAGTCGCACGGAACCTGGGTTTCTTAGTCCATTCAGGCCACTCTAGGAGAACACATGCCACAGACCGGGCATTTATTTCTCCCAGTTCTGGAAGCTGCAGGTCTGAGGATCCGGCGCCCACAGATTTGGTGTCCCACTTCCTGGGTCACAGGCAGCCCCTCTTCTTGCATGTGGTGGGAGGGGCGAGGGAGCTCTCTGGGGTCTCTTTGATAAGGCCACGAATCCCGTTCGTGGGGGCTCCCCACTTTTGACCTCCCAAAGGCCTCACCTCCTAACCACCACTTTGGGGGGAGGATTCCACCATGACTTTGGCGGGGACCCTGGAGAGCAGAGCATCGGGCTTCCATTTGGTGGGAGAGAGATCGCATCAAGAAGACCGAGATGGCGTGGTGGGCGTGGTGACGCCCCGCCAGTGTGTGTGGCCACCTGCCAAGTGCCACGGCGGGCGGTGAACATCCCTGCCGGGGTCTGCACATCACCTCGCTCTGTTCCGGCAGCCTGGGTCCAGCCCCGGCCAAGTGGGGCTTTTGCTCTGGTCTTGTGTAGTTTCTTGTGACCCACTCTTCTCTTCCCCTCCACTCTGTCTCTGGAGCTCCCCGGCCCCCGACACCGCAGTTACACACGACTGGGGGGGGGGAGGGGCTCAGGCACCTACATGGTGGACCTTCTCTTCCTTTTCTCACCCTGCGGATCTTGTCTTTGACAGTCGCCTTCCTTTTTCCTGACTTGGCTCTCTTTTTACCACTGTGCCAGGGTTGGACTCTCTGTTGACCAGCTTCCAGGTCTCCGGGACGGTGAATTTGTTCCTGCCTCACTCAGGAAATGTAGGCTCTTGTGCGTCCTTTCCCTCCTGAGCCTCCTGACCTGCTGCACTTGGGGTCCTCTGGCTTGGCTTCCTTGAGCAATTGCCTCCCTCTCACCGAGGCTTTAACGCAGTGCCCCCGAGCCGAAGCATTGCTGTGTTTCAGGGGATCCTTCTCCTCCTCACGGGGCTTATAAGGCTGTGAACTGGCCCCTCCTCCTCCTTTGTGGGACCCTGTGACCAGCGCTTTCTCCCTCAGTACCCCCTCCTCACCTGTGGATGTTGGACAGATCATTCATTCGTTTTCTGGGAGCCCACTGCGCCCCTCCCAAATACGTCAGATACATCTATCCCGTACATATATGTGAAGAAGAATCATTTTCTATTTATGTTCTCATATAGAAGTGCCAAATTGGGGGAAAAAATTCCCCAGAAGAGTATAAATAAAATGTTAGGAAGGATTGTACACAGTACACACAGCAGAGCCTGTCTGGTCGTTAATAACCTTTGATGTGACTTTGCGTAACTGACAATGAGCCACGGTGGGCCGAACACTGATAACTTGACTCCTTCGGCAGAATCTTTCTTCTCTCATAATGATGGTAGCCTGAAAAGACCCAATAAACTGCCAAAACACAGGAGCTCGGGCTCAAGGTGAATTCAGAAGCTGTGGGCTTCGAAATATATGGCTGTGTGCTGAAACACAGACATGCAAGAAATTAAAAATATGGCCCCGAAGGTTTAAAGTTGCCTTTTAACTGTGCTTAAATTCATATTCATGTCCTAACTGTCTGTCTGGAGTAGCCCGGGCTGATATAGGGAAGGCATAAACATATCTCCCTTCAAGTGAGTGCTTCTGCAAATCCTGTTTTGATAAGGTCTTAAATCCGTGGAGATCAGATCATAAAATTCCCCTGCAGTTTCAGCAATCGGTGAACACAGGGCTCAACAAATTTTTTCTTCCTGTTTTGCATTCAGCCAGAGTAACCTCCATTCGTAAATCCCTCCGTCCCACCCCCACCCACCCCCTGGGGGTAAAATATGGGCAACATGGGGTGTGTTAGCAACATTTCAAGTGTAAATATTAAACGTGGTTGGTAAATTTTAATTTGCCTTTTAATAATGTTCTGGCTCATGTGGGCTATTTTTAGCATAGGAGAGCTTAGAGGTATAGTGAAAAATATGCTGTAATAACTGAAAATGGCAGACGAGCATCGGGTCTGGTTTAGAAATGGATCCGATCTTAGATTCTCCATCAGTGGATATGGCGTCCCAGGTGATACATGGGATTTGGGACAGCAGATGAGTGAAGATGGTGCTGATGTGAGTCCTGCCATTAAATCGCTTACGGGATGCACACAAATGTTCCCTGAAGGGCCCTAGTAAGTTTAGTATTCCTTTCTGATAGCAGAGTCTCAAATTGCTCTTTAACGTCAGAAAATCCCTTAGCAGGTGGCCTTTTATGCGAGCAGGGTGTGAATACTCGCGGTTGCTGAGTGCGCCAGTGGCTCTGAAAAACCTGGGAAGTAAAATTCAAGGAAGAATCATCCAGTACACTACGTGGGTCCTTGACATGCCTCTGTGGTTTGCTGTTGATACAGAAATCTATCCTTTGAAGATGGCCTCTGAGTGGAAGTGTGCTCTGGAAAAATCCGTTATTGATGCCGGAAAGTCTCCTCTGCCGATGGAAGTGTTTAAGGTAAGATGTCGTCGGTCCGTAGCGACTGGCTTATTCTTTCTAAAGCCACGCAAGTTCCGGAGGGAAGAGTTTCTTACGCCGAATCACGCGCCACGGTTGAGAAAGCCAGCTTTGCGAAGCTCAGCCACTTTCCGTTTGAAACGTTCAAAACGTTTATCTGCGCGCTTCGGCTTTGCTTTGTGGCCTTTGCAGATTTCTCGTTTTATAAAATACTCATGGGTCTTCTGTGGCTTTGCTGTTTTTCTCCGTAATGGGTTATGAGAGGGTCGCAACACCTGCTTTGCCCGCCTTCGCCCTTTACGGAAGGAATGAGGCGGACGCTGCGGGCCTAGTCTGGGTATTCGTTTGGTAAAGAGTTGACAGCAGTGCTCTCAGATGGGCCGGCTTCCCGATGGCCCGAGACACTCGCATGAGGACCTGTTGGGCACGAGGCCCCGTAGGAGCCCAGGAAGGGGAAGTGCACACACCACTGCTGGGAAGGATCGCGGGTTCTCAACCCTTTAAAGTCCTGCCCAGCACTTACGTGAAGGAGAATAGGAAGCTGTGGGCAGGGCTGACCCATCCGGGCCAGAGGAAGGCCTCCAGCGGCTCTTCTCGCCCGGACCCTGGGTCCTGAGCCGTTCGAAGCATGGTCGCAGCCGGCTGGCAGAAACTGGAAAGAAACGTCCCCGTCCTGAGGGGACGTCTGTCTGCAATGCCGTCCGCGTCCCGTGTGGGGAATGAAGCACGGATGGCACTTAGGCACCATGGGCAGGAGTCTAGGGCGCGGGCAGGCCGGGCTCTGTGCTGACAGTGTGGAGCCCGCTCGGGATTCTTTCTCTCCTCTCTCTTCCCCTCCCCTGTTTGCTCTCTGTTCTCTCAAAATAAATAAATTTTTTACAAAAAGAATAGGTTGTTAGCAGTAGTGATCATTGGCAATGAAACAGGATCTTGGGCATTTTTTTTTCCTACTAACTGAGCAAATACTTCTTTCCTCACCCTCTACCTTCCTCCCTTCCTCCCTCGTTTCCTTCTTTCCTTCCTTTTTTTTTTTTTTTTTAATTTATTTCTAGGAGAGAGAGAGAGA
>JAESUZ010004018.1:0-65475 GCA_017311185.1 Proteles cristata cristata | reverse complement strand
TATAGTTTTCATCATACAGATCTCTTATATTCTTGGTTAGGTTTATTCCTAGGTACTTTATGGTTTTTTGTGCAATTGTGAATGGGATCAGTTTTTTGATTTCTCCTTCTGTTGCTTCATTTTTGGTGTTTCTGGCTCCTGACTCTTAGACAAAGTGTTAACTTTTAGCCAATTATACACATAATGTCAAGTGTAGAGCGTACTGGTGTCTGGGGTCACACAGATTTGGATATGAATCATAATTGGGTCACTTACTAGTTATGTGATCTTGGGCAAGACACTTGACTTCTCTGAGCTCATTTTCCACATATATAACATTGAACTAATAATAGCAATTATTTCATAGGTTTGCTCTGAGGGTAAACAACATAATATAATACAGCTTTTCGCTATGTCCAGTAGCCACTAAAAATGGTAGGTTATGCTTTTACTTTTTATTGGGTTATTTTAACTCATTTTTCATCATTATCATTATCAGTACCAGTAGCCACAATATCACATCATCATCATCATAATCATCATCATCCTTAGCCATCATTGTCTATAAAGGTTACCTGGTAGGGTTAATCGTAGAATCAAACAGAAGTATATTAGGCCAGAGTTTCTCAATAATGGCACCCTTGTCATTTTGGGCTGGATAATTCTTAGTTGGAGTAGGAGGAAGCTGTCCTATTCAATACAGGATATTTAGTACCATCCTTGGCTTTTACCCACTGGATACAAATATGACATACCCCACCTTCATGCTATGCAAACAAAACTGTCTTCAGACATTCACAGATATCCTCTGGGTGTGGAGACAACATTATTCCCAGATGAGAACCACTACTGTAAGCGTTCTTTAGTTTAAAATTTCCATCTCCATGAAAACTATCTGCCATTCTACCGTTCATATACTTGCCTGTCTTCATTAGCTTAACTCCGGATTCATCTGGCAACTTAAGTCTTGATTTTGGACTCTTATTTTCATTTCTTGAGGTTCTCTGGTTTTGACCTTCATTTTGAAATAGCAACTCTGTGACATCCAGTTCTGATCCTTAATATATCTCTAGACTAACAACTTATTCCTCCCTTCTTTGGGCTTTCAGACCTTATTTGCCAATCCCTAGTCCTAGACCAGTGGCTTCTAACAAAGGCTTTCCTTTACATTTTTGTAGGAAAGCCAGTTGAAATGAGGTCTCTGGAACCATACATCCTGAGTTGGAATCCTAGCTCTGCCAATCACTTAGTGACCTTAATCTTAACTTCTCCATTTTATTCCACATTTAAAATAACAATATTAATAGTCACTACTTCATAGGGCTGTTTTGAGATTAGGTAGTTTACTTTTATTTTTTAAAATATATTTATTTATTGTTGAGAGAGAAAGAGAGAGAGAGAGAGAGAGAACAAACAGGCGAGGGGCAGAGTCAGAGGGAGACACAGAATCCAAAGCAGGTTCCAGGCTCTGAGCTGTCAGCACAGAGCCTGATGCGGGGATCAAACTCACAAACTAAGGGATCATGACCTGAGCCAAATTTTAACCAACTGAGCCACTCAGACCACTCAGGCGCCCTGAGATTAAGTAGTTTAAAACATACTTAGGGGCACCTGGGTGGCTCGGTCGGTTAAGCATCCGACTTCGGCTAAGCCTGGAGCCTGCTTCGGATCCTGTGTCTCCCTCTCTCTGCCCCTTCCCTGCTCATGCTCTGTCTCTCTCTGTATCTCAAAATAAATAAACGTTAAAAATAATAAATAAAACATACTTACAACACTGCCTGGCACAATGGCAAACACTGTGTAAGTGTAAACTATTATTATTACTACTCTTATAAAGACTCTCATGTGAGAACTGTCAGCATAATGCAAGAATTAACTAACCTCTGGGCCCCACCTCAGTGCTCCATAAATGTTGTCAAATTTTTCATGCCATGGTGCGTATTGAAAATGATGAACATTTGTTCAGCAAACTAGAAATTATGGAGGAGTCTCTGACTATTTGAGGGCTGAGATCAATATCTCACCAATGTGTAACCCATTTTGTGATGTCTGGTGGTCCATAGCATTCTGGTTTGAGAGCTTTGCACCAGTCTCATCAAAATTAAACGAGAGGTTCTAAATGGTGGCTTTGTTAGAAATTCTAATTTACAGTTTTGACATTTAGACTCCAGCGCCTTCTAGGTCTATAAACCTTGCAATGTCAGTAGTGGTTCTATGGTTTTCCTCTTTGAACAAGTTAAGATAAAATAAAATAAAGCCACATCTGATGAATATCATGTCGTTTCAAACACCTTTTTTTTCTCTAAAACCTCAATGTAGCAAATCCCATAACTATAGAGGTATGGGCATTTAACTCAATATTGTTTGAGAACAGGAGCATTTTAATCAAATTTTAAATGATGACCCACTCTTTCTATTTTATAATTTTCTTTGGGAAGGGATGGTGCGAAAATAGCTCAGGATATAAAAAGGACTATTTTCTCTGATTTTCTGTTTTTGAGTCCTGTGGCTTTGATTTTATGGCATGATAGGACTGGTTTTCATTTGTGACCTCTCCAAGCTCTGATTTTTAGGCAATTCATTAGCATATGCTTCCTCTGCATGATTCACCCATTCAAGCAATTGATTCCTTAGTTTCTTCAACATATTATGAATAATAAACTATTTTCCTCCCATAGACTTTTCAAATTATGGTTTGAATATGTTGAGCCAGAAAAAAAGTGCCTTTTTTGAAGTCAACTTCCTGAACAATATCCTAGACAAAAGGATGGTACAAATGAACCTTCTGAGGTAAAGCACAGATTTGGTGGAAGAAGCCAATTCTTCCAGTTAAGGTATAATTTATACAGCACACTGTCAGCTCTCCTAGAATCTGTGGCACTGGACACATTACATTTTTCCATTGCCATTGCCATATGCCTTTGTTACCTCACACCTTAACTTTTGTGTTAGTCATGTGATTAGACTGCTCACTTTTCCTCTTCTAAGACCTCCCATAATAACTTCCTAAAACATAGGTTTGATAGTATCATTTCACTTCCCCAAATCCCTCAATAACTCCCTACTGCTTGATGAATAAACTCCTAGGCATCATAGAAATTCAAGAATGTCAGCATTGAAAAGAATCCTGGAGTATTATTCAGTGGTTGCCAAACTCTGGTTTCTGGACCAGTGCCAGAAGTTTGCACCAATCTTCAGTGGAAAGAAAAAAATATATAATGAAGTGAGAATTACATAAAATAAAACTTAACCACTTCAAAAATTATTTGAGTGGCGCCTGGGTGGCTTAGACGGTTAAGCGTCCGACTTTCGCTTAGGTTATGATCTCGCGGTTCCTGGGTGAGGGCCCCACGTCAGGCTCTGTGCTGACTGCCAGCTCAGAGCCTGGAGCCTATTTCAGAGTCTGTATCTCCCTCTTTCTCTGACCTTCCCCTGCTCACACTGTCTCTCTCTCTCTCTCTCTCTCCTAGAAATAAATAAAAATATTTAAAAAATTATTTGAAATTATCCCAAATTTTTGTTTTGAAATATACTTTATTTTATGAAGTGATGGTACTAATAGATAGTATCTTTTTATTTGTTGTTTTTATTTTTATTTATTTTTAAAAATATTTTATTTATTTTTGAGAGAGAGAGAGCATGAACAGGAGAAGGTCAGAGAGAGAGAGGGAGACACAGAATCTCAAGCAGGCTCCAGGGTCTGAACTAGCTGTCAGCACAGAGCCTGATGCGGGGCTCGAACCCACGAACCATGAGATCATGACCCGAGCTGAAGTCGGACGCCTAAACGACTGAGCCACCCAGGCGCCCCTATTTTTGTTTTTAATGTTCATACCTGGCAAGTGATAACAGCAACCCTTTGTTGCTTCATGCCTGCCCCTTTTAAAAATTTTGCTGATCCATGCAATCCAAAAGTCTGGGAGCCACCCATTTCCTAAATGAGAAAATTGAAGAATGAAGAATTAAATGACTTGCTTAACGCCATATTCATAGTGACATTTCTGGACTGTAAACCCAAATATTAGCCTCAACTTTTTAGTATGACATTCAAAGCTCTCTCTATTTTAAATCCCAATATACCTTTGCGGTTTTATCATCAGGGTGCCCCCCCCCCCAGAAATCCTGTGTTCTAAGCAATCATGATTATGTGCTATTCCTTGAATGTGTCTTGCATTCTTCCCCTACCCTAACTGTCTTCCCCAGTTCCCTCCCAGTTCAAGTACTGCTTCTTTTACTAATTTAATGCCAAAAGGGATCCTCTCTTTTTTGTGTTCTCATAAATTTCTAGCAATTATCAGCATATCATATCTTGCCCAGGCTGTCATTAGCTATTGCTTATACCTCCCACTATGTCCTTCATTTCAGTAAATGGCATTACCATTTACCCAATTTTTCAAGCTGGAAACTTTGAAGTCATCCCTATCTGCACCAATGTCTAATTAATCATGAAGCCCTCTCATTTTTACCTCCAAAGTTCATCTTGTATATCACTGCTTTAATTCTTTAACTGAACTACTGCACAGATCACTCTATGCTTCCTTGTTCTACCCTGAAATCCATTCTTTACTTCATGGCCAATTTTAGGTCTGGTACCTCTCCTTATAAATTCCTTCAGTGGTTTACCATAGCCTTCAAGAAAAAGTCTATAATGTTCAACATGTTATACAAGATACGTAGTATTCTTGTCTACTTCCCCAGCTCTATCTCTTGCTACTCTTTTTTGTGCACTTTCCTTCAGCCTTATTGCACCTTCAGTTACTTGAGTGAATTTTTCTCATTCTTGCACTCTCTTGCTAGAAGAGCCTCTCACATCTCTGGACCTTTACATATGCTGTTTACACCGCCTGGAGCACTTCCTTCAGGGCACCTTCCTGGATTCCCTAAGTACCATAGCACTTACCACATTGTATTATAGTTGCTTGTTTAACTGATTTCATTTCTGGCTAAGTTATATGAATTACAAGGTCAGGGATCATATGTATTATACTCACCATTGTGTTCTAGCTCTTAGCTCTGGAATGTAGTAGGCACTCAATAAATGCAAGCTGTATGAAAGAAAGTTTAATACTACACTTCTTACATGATTGAAACTTGTATACCTGTTGTATTTCCTTTATTTGATTATAATTTCCTGAAAGTCATAGAAATCTTTCATGTTATAATACCATTTTATAGTACCGCTTATATTGTAGACTGTTGGTAAATATTTGGGAAATACCTGATTAAGCTATTTTCCTTAAGGGACAAGGGAACTAGGGGGATGAGGCAAGATGACGGAGAAGTAAGGAGCTCCGTACTTGCACTCGCGCCCATACATCACACAGAAAAGATCTGAAGCCATTGGAAACCTTACAAAACCTGAGAGACTGGGAGAAAAAGGACGCAGAATCCACTGAGAAAGCCTCCTAACGTGAGTGCGAACCGGGGAAGGTAAAATCGGGCCGGGATCGGAGACTCCAGGGTGGGAGGCGATCCCCCTCTACCCTCTACAGGGAGTGAGAGGGGAAAAGGAGAGAGTCCGAAACAGAAAAACCTCTGCACGGGGGAGAAAAACCTCCGCTCGGTGCATAGAAAGACCGTACTTGCCAAATACCTGCACACCAGGTCCCCTCGCGCCAACTGGTCCTGGGGAGGCTGAGCACACAAACTGCTTCTTTGTGCCGCTCCTGGAGGTTGGGTTTTAAAGCGGCGCGGGCGTGCCAGCCGCCATTGTAGCTCCAGGGCTGCTGGGACCCCTGAAAGAGACGCGCAGACACCGGGCGTCCGTGCTCCTGGCTGGCTGGAACTCGAGAGGGAAGGCAAAGAGCTAAAAACTGGGAAATTTGCCTGTGAGTTCGTGTTTCGGGTGGCGAGCCATAGAGAGACCCGGTTTTCCTCACTCCAGCGGGCTCAGGCTACGCGGACCCGCCAGGCAAGCCCCCGCGCATGCGCACCAGCCCAACCCAGAGAAGGAAACAGCGATCCTGACTCCGCCCCCAGAGCTCAGCAGGGAGCCTGGAATTGCCCGAGGGGGTTGTCTGGGAAGCTGTGTCTAAGGCAACTTCAGCGGGGCGCGGACTGGGATTTGGAGATTGGAACTGGCCTGGGTTGAAGAGTACAACCAACTTCGGCTGCGTCCCCGGAACAGGGAGTTGACACGCCAAAAAAAAAAAAAAGCGAGCTGCAGCGCGGGGTTCAAGAAGGGACTGGAGCACCGTCACTCTCCTCCCCACAGTCGCCAAGGCAGAACCCCCGCCTGGGGCATCGGATCACGCCACGCCCATCCCTGCCTGAGAGGTGCCCTCCTCCCTTTTTTTGTTTTTTTTCCCTTTTTTTGGTTTTTTTTCCTTTTTTTTTCTTCTTTCTTTTTTTCCCCTTTCTTTTCTCTTTTTTTCTTCTTCTTTCTCTTTTCTCGCTTTTTCCCCCAAAACACTGACCTGATTAACTCTGGTCGCCAGCTTGCTTAAACAATCACAAGTCCATTCTGTAAATGTAAATTCTACACCTACCGACTTTTTCAGCTATTTCTCTCAGGAGTAATTAGACTATATAGTTTCTCTAGATAATTCCAGCATCCTTCTCTCACCTATCCAACCATATTCTATCCTTTACCTCTTTGAAAAAAGCTTCTTATCCCTTCTGCCTGTTCATTCTATTTCCAATTCTGCCTCGTCTCGCCCTGCCTTCTTTCTTTTTCTCTATGCTCTTCAACCAGCACTGCATACACATGGCTACTAAACTGTAGCTGGGAAATCCAGGTATATGCTTTAAACCGTTCTTTGTCCATCGGTTTTCTTCTTTTTTCCTTTTCTTTTCCCCTTTTTGACCCTTTTATGTATTTTATACTCCCTATTATTCGCCCTCCCTCCTCTGTCTTTTCTCTTAACTTTTTCGTTTTCCCTCTCGCTTTGCATGTTAGTTGAATTAGCCTGTGTGTTTGTGTGCTCCTGCTCCCTGTGTGTTTGTCTGTCTGTTTTCTCTTCCAGGGATACCTCCAGAAACAAGCTAGAGTACACAAGGTGAAGAGTCCCAAATATCACTACGAATAGGAAAATAAAATAACTAAGGTCCCAACAAGAGAGACTGAGGGATACCATTCATAAAACAATCTCTGAAAGGATAGGCCCTGGAAAGTCAGAGTCTTCTTGGATATAGCAGCACTCATAGAAACAGAGAGCATAACAGGTCTTTAAAACCAACAAGAGCCGGAAAGCTAACTAAAATGATGAAACGAAAGACCTCTCCTCCAAAGAAACTCCAAGAAGAAATGACAGCTAATGAACTGCTCAAAACAGATATCAACAGCATAAGTGAACAAGATTTGAGAATAATAATGGTAAAATTAATAGCAGGGCTTGAAAAAAACATAGGGGACATCAAAGAAACTATGGCTACAGACAGAATGGAAAATAAAAATAGACATGAAGAATTAAAAATGCGATAAATGAGATACATAATAAATTAGAGGCCTCCAATGCACGGATTGAAGAGGCAGAAAGGAGAATAAGTGATTTAGAAGACACCATGATAGAAAAACAAGAAGCTGACAAAAAAAGAGACAAACTGATCCAGGAACAGGAAAGAAGAATTCGAGAGCTCAGCGACACAGTCAAACGCAACAATATCTGCATCATAGGAATCCCAGAAGAGGAAGAGAGAGGGAAAGTTGCTGAAGGAGTCCTGGAACAAATTATAGCAGAGAACTTCCCCGACCTGGGGAAGGAAGTAAATGTGGAAATACAAGAGTCTCAGAGGACTCCTCTCAGACGTAACTTGAATCGATCTTCTGCACGACATATCATCGTAAAAATGGCAAAATACAAGGACAAAGAGAGAATTTTGAAATCAGCTAGGGAGAAAAGGGCCCTCACATACAAAGGGAAACCCATCAGAGTGGTGACAGACCTATCTACTGAAACGTGGCAGGCCAGAAAGGAATGGCAAGAGATCTTCAATGTGATGAACAGTAAAAATATGCAGCCAAGAATCCTCTATCCAACAAGCCTGTCATTCAAAATAGAAGGAGAGATAAAAACCTTTCCAAGTAAACAGAAATTGAATGAGTTTGTCACCACTAAGCCAGCCCTACAAGAAATCCTGAGGGGGATGCTCTGAAGGAAAGGTTGCAAGGAACAAAGATTCCAGAGACACCACCACAAACATGAACCCTACAAAAGATACAAAGACTCTAAACCCACATATTTCAATAATAACACTGAATGTAAACGGGCTGAATGCTCCAATCAAAAGACATAGGGTAGCAGAATGGATTAAAAAACAAAATCCATCTATATGTTGTCTACAAGAAACTCATTTTAGACGGGAAGATACCTTCAGATTAAAAGTAAGGGGATGGAGAAATATATCATGCTACAGGAAATCAAAAGAAAGCCGGAGTAGCGATCCTTATATCAGACAAACTGGACTTTAAATTAAAGACAATCACAAGAGATGAAGAAGGGCACTACATAATAATTACAGGGTCCATCCATCGGGAAGAACTAACAATCATAAATGTCTATGCACCGAATATGGGAGCACCTAAATATCTAAAACAATTAATCACAAACAGAAACAAGCTTATAGATAAGAATGTGCTAATAGCAGGGGACTTTAATACTCCGCTTACAGCAATGGATAGGTCAACCAGACAGAAAAGCACTAAAGAAATAATGTACTTGAAAGATACATTGGACCAGATGGACCTGACGGATATATTTAGAACTTTACATCCTGAGGCCAGGGAATTTACTTTCTTCTCAAGTGCGCATGGCACATTCTCCAAGATAGATCACATACTGGGACATAAAGCAGCCCTCAATAAATATAAAAGAATAGAGATCGTACCATGCACACTGTCAGATCACAATGCTTTGAAACTTGAAATCAATTACAGGAAGAAGTCTGGAAAACTTCCAAAAACATGGAGGTTAAAGAACACCCTTCTAAAGAATGAGTGGGCCAATCAGGCAATTAGAGATGAAATTAAAAAATATATGGAAACAAATGAAAATGAAAACACAACAATTCAAAATCTATGGGATGCGGTAAAGACAGTCCTAAGAGAAAAGTACATTGCTCTCCAGGCCTATTTCAAGAGATTAGAAAAAGCGCAAGTCCAAAATCTAACAGCTCACCTAAAGGAACTAGAGGCAGAGCAACAAGAACGCCCTAAACCCAGTAGAAGAAGAGAAACAGTAAAAATTAGGGCAGAAATAAACAACATAGAGACCAAAGAAACAATTGAACAGATCCATGAAACCAAGAGTTGGTT
This sequence comes from Proteles cristata cristata, assembly GCA_017311185.1. Classification (NCBI taxonomy): domain Eukaryota; kingdom Metazoa; phylum Chordata; class Mammalia; order Carnivora; family Hyaenidae; genus Proteles; species Proteles cristata. The sequence continues at coordinate 56,243 of JAESUZ010004018.1, read as the reverse complement.
TTTTGAAAAAGTAAACAAAATTGACAAACCTCTAGCCAGACTTATCAAAAAGAAAAGAGAGAGCACCCAAATAGACAAAATTATGAATGAAAATGGACTTATGACAACCAACCCCTCAGAAATACAAGCAATTATCAGGGAATACTATGAAAAATTATATGCCAACAAATTGGACAACATAGAAGAAATGGACCAATTCCTAAACACACACTCACTACCAAAATTCACACGGGAAGAAATAGAAAACCTGAACAGACCCATAACGAGTGAAGAAATTGAATCAGTTGGGATCAGATCAAAAATCTCCCAACGAATAAGAGCCCTGGACCCGATGGCTTCCCTGGGGAATTCTACCAGACATTAAAACAGAATTAAACCCAATTCTTCTCAAGCTATTCCAAAAAATAGAAATCGATGGAAAACTCCCAGACTCATTTTATGAAGCCAGCATCACTCTGATTCCCAAACCAGACAGAGATCCAGCAAAAAAAGAGAACTACAGGCCAATATCCTTGATGAATACGGATGCAAAAATTCTCAACAAGATCCTTGCAAATCGAATCCAGCAGCATATAAAAAGAATCATCCACCAAGATCAAGTGGGATTCATTCCTGGGTTACAGGGCTAGTTCAATATTCGCAAATCATTCAATGTGATACATCATATCAATAAAAGAAAAGATAAAAACCATATGATCCTGTCAATAGATGCAGAAAAAGCATTTGACAAAATACAACATCCCTTCTTAATAAAGACTCTCGAGAAAGTTGGGATAGAAGGAACCTACTTAAACATCATCAAAGCCATCTATGAGAAGCCTTCAGCGAACATCATCCTCAACGGGGAAAAACTCAGAGCTTTCCCCCTGAGATCTGGAACACGACAGGGATGTCCACTTTCACCGCTGTTGTTTAACATAGTGCTGGAAGTCTAGCATCAGCCATCAGACAACAAAAGGAAATCAAAGGCATCAGAATTGGCAAAGAGGAAGTCAAACTTTCACTCTTCACAGATGACATGATACTCTACATAGAAAACCCGACAGACTCCACCAGAAGCCTACTAGAACTGATCCAAGAATTCAGCCAAGTTGCAGGGTACAAAATCAACGTGCAGAAATCGGTTGCATTTTTATACACCAACAATGAAGCAACAGAAAGAGAAATCAAGAAACTGATCCCATTCACAATTGCACAAAAAACCATAAAATACCTCAGAATAAACCTAACCAAGGATACAAGAGATCTGTATGAGGAAAACTATAGAAAACTTATGAAGGAAATTGAAGAAGACACAAAGAAATGGAAAAACATTCCATGCTCATGGATAGGAAGAATAAATATAGTTAAGATGTCATTACTACCTAAGGCACTCTACACATTCAATGCAATTCCAATCAAAATTGCACCAGCATACTTCTCAAAACTAGAACAAACTATCCAAAAATTTGTATGGAACCACAAAAGACCCCGAATAGCCAAAGTAATCCTGAAAAATAAAACCAAAACGGGAGGTATCACCATCCCAGACTTTAGCCTCTACTACAAAGCTGTCATCATCAAGACAGTATGGTATTGGCACAAAAACAGACACATAGACCAATGGAACAGAATGGAGAACTCAGAAGTAGACCCAAAAGTATACAGCCAACTAATCTTTGACAAAGCAGGAAAGAATATCCGATGGAAAAAAGACAGCCTTTTTAACAGATGGTGTTGGGAGAACTGGACAGCAACATGCAGAAGAATGAAACTAGATCATTTTCTCACACCATGCACAAAAATAAACTCAAAATGGATAAAGGACCTGAACGTGAGACAGGAAACTATCAACACCCTAGAGGAGAAAGCAGGAAACAACCTCCTTGACCTCCACCGCATCAACTTCTTACTGGACACATCCCCAAAAGCAAGAGAATCAAGAGCCAAAATAAACTGTTGGGACCTCCTCAAGATTAAAAGCTTCTGCACAAGCAAGGAAACAACCCAGAAAATTAATAGGCAACCAACGGAATGGGAAAAGATAGTTGCAAATGACATATCAGATAAAGGGTTGATATCCAGAATCTACAAGGAACTCACCAAACTACACGCCCGAAAAACAAACAACGCAGTGAAGAAATGGGCAGAAGATATGAACAGACACTTCTCCAAAGAGGACATCAGATGGCCAACAGACACATGAAACGATGCTCAGCATCGCTCCTCATCAGGGAAATACAAATCAAAACCACACTGAGATACCACCTCATGCCAGTCAGAGGGCTAAAATGAGCAAATCAGAGAACTCTAGATGCTGGCGAGGATGTGGAGACACGGGCACCCTCCTACACTGTTGGTGGGAATGCAAACTGGTGCAGCCCCTCTGGAAAACAGTGTGGAGGTTCCTCAGGAAACTAACAGTAGAACTCCCCTATGACCCAGCAATAGCACTGCTAGGAATTTACCCAAGGGATACAGAAATGTTGATGCACAGGAGCACATGTACCCCAATGTTCATAGCAGCACTCTCCACAATAGCTAAAACCTGGAAAGAGCTTAAGTGTCCATCAACAGATGAATGGATCAAGAAGATGTGGTTTATCTATACCATGGAATACTACATGGCAATGAGAAACAATGAAATCTGGCCATGCGTAGCAACATGGATGGACCTTGAGGGTGTTATGCTGAGCGAAATAAGTCAGGCAGAGAAGGACAAATATCATATGTGTGCACGTATAGAGGATTAGGAGGAACTTAACAGAGGACCAAGGGGGAGAAGAAGGGCGGAAATGGTGGGGGAAAGGGAGAGAGGCAAACCATGAGAGACTCTTGAATGCTGACAAAAACTGAGGACTGGTGGATGTGGGGGTGAGGAGGGGTGGGCATGGAGGAGGGCACTTGTGGGGATGAGCACTGGGTGTTATGTGGAAACTAATTTGACAATAAACTATTTGTAAAAAAAAAAAAGGGACAAGGGAACTAGGTACAGCCAAGAATAAGAATTACAATGCATATTTACAGTTTAAACTGCGGTACAACCCTCTACAATGTAAGGATTTTAGGCTCATACTAGTACTGATTGCTTATAATCTTGCATTTCAGGTGCTACACTCACCCTCCATAAAATGCTCCTACCTTACCAGGTTTAAATTAGGAAGTACTTTATAGGTTCATAAACATAAAATATAACTGTTCAAATAGGAATTCTGCCACACTTTAGATAATAAAAGTTGTAAAACTCTTAAAATAACCTTGGATGTTACTCAGTTATGTGTGTCTGTGTCTGTGCAGTGTGTGTGTGTGTGTGTGTGTGTGTGTGTGTGTGTGTGTGTGTGTGTGTGTGTGTTTTTGGGATTGAACTCAGGGTGGACTTTAAAGAAAACTATGGTAAGAGTGATAGCTTCACACTGAAAGCAAATATTTTACTTTAACCATCCAAAAGACAGTCTGGTTTTTTTTGGGGGGGGTTATCTATTGAAAAGACATTTTTTAGCTTCAAGTTTATTGATTCTTTTTTCAACACCCAGAACATATGGAGGTGTCATCAGTCACAGATACTTTACATTGCACGAACAGGGCTCTAATCTCAGCCTCTTTGTATGCATCATAATACCTGAATTCTTTAACAAAATAATCCATAAGACAGGAAGTTTCTCTTCTGTTTGTTTTCATCAGACTCAACCTAAATAAATTATTGGGTTTTTTTTTTGTAAAAGGTGAACAAAATATTACTAGCACTGGTGATTATTTGTTTTTACACTTTATCCCTCATGCCAGGCTCATTCCTCTTGCATACAAGGGTTTTTCCTTCTCAGACCAGGATTTCTTGAATCCAGAACAAACTGAAACTGAATGATGAGAATAGTTTAACTTTTATGTAGCTTATCTGATTGACAGCTCAGTGTACTTAGTGAAATACAGTGCCAAAAGACATTTTACTCAGGAGTGGGAATGATGACCAGCTTCTGTGACTATGCTCAAAGAAGTCTTCCCTGATCTTCCATTAAGTCAGTGCTCACCTCTTTGCCATTTGTGATCCTGTATCAAACTGAACAGTTCTTGACAATGATTTGGACAAGTGAGTGAAGGAAAGGGAGGAGGAATGAGGATACCTTCACCAGTATAATTCCAGCATTATTACCTGGCTCATGGTAGGCTCTAAATAGATATTTATCAAAAAAATGAAGAGCTGGAAATAAAACACATTTGGGTACTGTCAGCCACAATATACAGACTATAATATCAATGCTTTTTTATATTACTAGGTGCCCATATGTGTAGTTGATAAGACCATAGTTTTGGAAGTCAAGAAGACTTGGGTTCAAATCCTGACTTCACCACTGAAGCTATGTGATCTTGCAAGCATTACTTATCCTTGCTTTCCCTGCCTGTAAAATAGAAATCAAATCATACCAACTTCAAAGATAGTGCGAGCAATTAAATAAAACAATACTTTTAACGTACTTCAAATGGTGTGTGACAAAGAGAATTTCATAGAAGTAGCTGTTAGTGTTGTTATTGTTAGTGTGTAATAGCATGTAATACCATTTGCTGTCTGGGTAATAGTAGATATTTAATAATTGTTAGCTCTAAGTATTATAATTACCAGTACAATAGTTTTATTTATATTAAATTACTTTCAGTGGATGCTTATGGGAAAAAATTGCACTTTTTAATATTGGGCATAGATATTAGTCATCACTGCAGTAATTGTTATCTCTTAAACTGAGGTAGGCATGGGATATCTTTGCACTTATAACAATAAGGGCATTGGTTATTGCTCTTTTCATTTATGTAAATTGTTCAAAAATGAACAAATTGAACAATTTATTTGTTATAGCCCTGAAAGTTTGTAAAAAAAAATTAGTACAAGATAAAGTACAATTTGGCCATAATAGCTACAGGGCCTTTGCTTTCTTTGATGAACCATATTTCAAATTCGTTCAAGGATATGCTTATTTTCATGCACCTGGCATAACTACACCAGTTTCTAAAAGTGTGTATGTATGTAGATGTATGCACATATGTGTGTATATATGTATATACATACCTATATTTATATATTTATTATGTATATAAAATATTAAAATATTTGCTACTTAGGACCACCATGGAGAATACTTGAAGAAAGTGCCATTTAGACACTTAGGAAAATGGTAATGACTACTGGTAATCACAGATTGAGGCAATGCAAATTTGTAGGCTTTAGAAAGATAACTATTCTTCAGGTTTATTTTCTAATTTGACCTTGTATGTTTTTTGGTGTTTCTTTTAACATATATTGCACATTGTGATGTTTAAAGTTACACAGTGTGTGATTTAATATACATATACATTGTGAAATTATTAACACAATCAAGCTAATTAAGATATCCATTACCTCATATAGTTACCACTTGTTTATCCAAGTCACAATGAGATATCACCACATACCTGTTAGTATGGCTATTATCAAAAAAACGAAAGGTAATAAGCGTTGGCAAATATATAGAGAAAAGAGAATCCTTGTGCACTGTTGGTAGGAATGTAAATTGGTACACCCATTATGGGAAAAAGAATGGAGCGTCCTCAAAAATTTGGAAAAAGAACTGCTATATAACCTTATGTTTTTACTTCCACACAATTCATTTTCCTTTCACTATATCTGTGAATGGTTATATAGGAGAAAACACAATTTATATTTTTATTTTTGTTTTTTTTTTTTAATGTTTTATTTATTTCTAGGAGAGAGAGAGAGACAGCGTGAGCAGGGGAGGGTCAGAGAGAGAGGGAGTCACAGATTGAAATAGGCTCCAGGCTCTGAGCTGGCAGTCAGCACAGAGCCCGACGTGGGGCTTGAACCCACGAACCGCGAGATCATGACCCAAGCGAAAGTCGGACACTTAACCGACTAAGCCACCCAGGCGCCCCCACAATTTATATTTTTAATGTTTATTTATTTTGAGAGAGAGAGAGACAGTTGGGGAGGGGCAGAGGAAGGGAGAGAGAGAGAATCCAAAGCAGGCTCTGTGATGATAGCACAAAAGGGCTTAATCTAACGTACTGTGAGATCATGACCTGATCTGGAATAAAGAGTTGGGTGCTTAACTGACTGAGCCACCCAGGTGACCCAAAAACAAACTTTATATTATTAACAAGTTCAGTCTGATTTTTTTAAATCATGAAAACAAGTTTTTTTTTTAAATATCATAGTTAGCAAACCAATAAAAAATTCAGAATCTTCATTGAACACCTACTATGTGTCTTCTCTATGTGTCCCTACTATGTGTCAATGGAGAAAGTATGAAACTCTGTCTGTGCCCTGAAGAAACCTCAAATATAGCACACACAACCACACATACATACACATACACATACATACCTGGAAATACAGTTCATCATACAAGCAGGAATATTACTAACCTGACAAATGAGTATGGGGCCTCAGAGGAGAAAAACCTTTTCTGAGCTCCCATGGTCTAAAAAGGTTTCTGGAGATATCTTAGTTTGGGTTCCATAGAAACAGATTCTGAAACAAGGAGTTATATGCATAAAGTTTATTGGGAAGTATCTTGGAAAATACACATACAAGGAAGTAAGAAAGACAAAAGGTAAGATTGGGCAGAGGGAGAATTTGACCCATAATGTAGTTGCCACATGGCCACAGCATTTATTGTGGAGAGATCTGGAGCTGAGATGGGCCTTCAGTGTAATCCCAAATTGAAACAAGGGGGATGGTCTTTTGTATCCTTGTATCATTCAGTCTTTGGCTATGGATCACATCCTAAAATGGGGTTAACCTTGGTCAAGGTTCTTTGTAGTCAAGGGCACCTATACCCCTGTAGGTAGGTCTAGCTTTGAAGGTAAGCAGTATGATATTCCCAGCAGTTGAAGAATGGGAACATTGGTCCTAAAGAGTCTGCCCTGGGCAGAGTACCAGAGTATCTACTACAAGGCATTACAACTTGAACTGACCTTTGAAGGTTGGATAGGATTTACATAAGCATACAGGAGAGTTGACAGACACACACTATTGAATGGAAAATGGTATGGGAATGGACAAGTTACATAATGGAGACAGCAAATAAATCAGGTCTTAACTCAACTTTTGTTGAATTTCTACTTTTTAAAGGCACTCTGCTATGCTGGGCATATTTGTAATGTAGCATCTCATGTAATCATTATTATAACCCTTTGAGATTATTTTTATTTCAAAAATAAGAAAGATGTATCTCATCATGGTTATGAATTAATTGCCCAAAGTTATTCATGAATTAAGTGGTAGAGCTGGCACTCAAGCCTACATATTCTGTCTCCAAAGACTTCTCTGTTACTATACCATGTTTATGTAACTGAAAACTAAGAAATATGCCTGCAAATGGAATTGCTATGATACGGATATTGTTCTGTTTGATTGTATCGCTGAGCGCTCAAACTCTTCTTTCATATTCCTGGATTAGTTTATCTCTGTTTTTCTCAGTTTCTTCTTTTTCTATAATTGTGTCTTCTAAGTCACTTTTTCTCCTTTCTGTCTCTTCAATCCATGCATTGGACGCCTCCAGTTTATTATATATCTCATTCATCGCATTTTTTAAATTCATCATAACAATTTTTAAGCTTAATAGTGATTGTAGCCATAGTTTCTCTGATGTCCTCCATACTTTTTTCAAGCTCAGCGATTAATTTTATGATTATTGTTCTAAATTCTTGTTCAGTTATTTTGCTTATATCTGTTTTGAGCAGTTCTTTAGCTGTCATTTCTTCCTGGAATTTCTTTGGAGGAGAGGTCTTCCGTTTTGTCATTTTGGTTAGCTTTCTATCTCTTGTTAATTTTAAAAGCTTGTTGTACACACGGCCTCTGCGAGTTCTGCTGTATTAGAGACGGCTCTTTGACTGTTCAGGTCTTGTCTGTTCAGGAAGTGTTCTTTCAATGGTGTCTCTTGTTTTCTCTTCTTGAGAGTTTGGTTATTTTGCTTTCCTACTCATAGTGGTATTTGGGACTCTCCACCATGTGTAGTTTAGCTTACTTCTTGAGGCAGCCCTGGAAAAATAAAACAGACAACCACAGAGGGAACACAGGTACACAAACACACAGACGAAACCAGTAAACATGCAAACCCAGGCTCAGATAAAAACAACAACAACAATAACAACATAACAGCTCTCTGGAAGGGATGGGCGTGGTTTGATGTAGGCAGGTCTGGCCTCCACTGTGTCAGCTGACTGCTCCCTGAGGCCCCACCTTGGTGGTTTTGGGGAGAAGAATGGTGTAGCCTCAGTCCCTTCTCAACCAAGTGTTGCAAATCACTTATTTGGGTCCTATCTCCCTGTGCTGAGGGTGTAGCCAATGTGCACTGAGTTCTATGCCCCACCCCGCCTAGTTTCCAGGTCCCAGTCCTTGGGCTTTGTTTATACCGCAGTGAACAGCCCCGCAGGTCGCTGCTTCCCTGCTGCCAGTGGTTGAGTGGGGGGTGGGGGAAGCGTCTCAGCCTCAGATCCGCTGGGGTCAAGCAGAGGATACAACTCGAGTGCATTCGGGAATGTAGCAACTTCAGGTCCGCAAGCAAAACGCCGCTGGCGCCGTCGCCGCATCACCGGGCCACCGTTGCCAGCGATGGTGCCAGGACCGCTGCAGAGCAGGTTTTTCTGGCGCCTTCTGGGACCAGGGGCACCTAGTTTAAAGTCAGCACCCCAGCCAGAGCTAAAAAACACTCTTTCCAAGCAGAGGTTTTTCTCCTCTCCAGGGACGGTTCTATGAGCAATCTAAGCTTTTCTTTCCTTTTCCCTGGACTCGTGACAGCTAACCACCACTCGCCAGTTAATCACTCACCACAGCTGCACACAAGCCGGGTTCCCTCCCCTCCCTCTGTATCTCTGGGTCCCATCCCGCTTTTATCTTCCCCAGTTCGCACTCACACACTTATGAGGTTTCCTTCCCAGTGTATTCTGTCTCTTTCTCTTCCCAAACTCCTGTGGCTCAGTGTCCTATGACTTCAGGCCTTCTCTGTTTGAGAGATGGGTGCAAGAGAAATGTAGGGAGCTCCGTACTTCTCCGTCATCTTTCTGGCACCCCCTTCAAGACAAGTGTGAACTTGATGTTAAGGTGAGTAAGCCTGAAAGTGTCTTCCTAGACAGGATTGATTGGCACATTCATTCAATTATTTATTTATGTACATACTGATCTGTCTAATCCAAAAGGAGTTGAGACGTGCTATATGCCTATGTCTATAATATATAAGATGAAGGGTAAGAGAGGAAATACTAATAGTAGGAGAAAACAGATATAATAAAATTAGGGTGAAACTACCTAAACTGCATGCCACAAGATTCTTCACAGTTAGCTAGAGGGAGGCCATGCACATTTAGCTCTGAGATTTCTAGAAACAATTGGAAGAGCTCAGTAAATAATCAGTTATTTGATGGGTACTTCCCATAAGACAAAAACTAAGTAGAGATTCTCTGTGGTAGACAAATCCTGAGGGGACCCTCATGCTTCTGTGTAATCCTTTCCCCTTGAGTATAGGTATACCTTCTATTGCTTCTAATCAAAACAATATAGCAAAGGTGATGGAATGATACTCTGATATCACATTGTTCTATAACATTTTGTCTTAGCAGACTGGAGTAGGAGACGCTCTCCATTGCTCGCTTTAAAGACATAAGCAGCTATTTTGTGAAAGGGCCAATGAAAGGGCCACAAAGTGAGGTATAGCTTGCAGCCTCTAGATGCAGAGAATGGTCCCTCCTTGACATCAGTCAAGAATATGGGATCTCAATCCTACAACCAAGTGGAGATAAATTCTTCCAATAACAGGAATGGCCTTGGAAGGAGATACTTCCCTGGTTAAACTTCTGACGAGACTACAACACTGAGTAATACCTGGATTGCAACCAGGTGAGATCTGGAAGCAGCATATCTAGCTAAGCAGTGCTTGGACTTTTGATATATGGAAACTATGGCGTGTTGTATTGTTTTACAACATTAAGCTCAGCCTCAAAGCATCCCACAGTCTCACTCTCCAGTAGATCTCTAAGGGAAGTTGGGAAGTTTATTTCCATTGAACTTTATTCTTCTTGCAGAGGACTTAATTGCAGTTATCAGTAGAATCAGGATAAACAGGTTATGTGACTATGGAAGGTCCCTGAAAGATCTTTCCTTTTATGTATACAGAACCCTACTTTGAGATAATTGAATATAGCAATCTAAATCATCTGGAATAAGGTCTGTCACTTTCCACATGGGACTCTTATATGGTATCCATCTACTCTTTGGCACTTAGAATACCTCAGGCTTTTACTGAGTATGTAATTACTCTACTGACTGCTAAACAATAATGTCATTTGCTGAATTCTATTATCATCTGTTCAAAAACAATTATGCAAGATTCTCACTGATATTCCAAATGTCTTTAAAGCTTTTCAACTCATAATTAACACATATACATATTCTTTGCTTTAGCAAATGTGAAAAAGAATGCTTTTTCTGTCATAGCATTTTCATCATTCACCAGTCTACTCTGTAATCCTTGAAAATGTGAAAGTGAATGGGTGCTTTTTGCTTTACAATTCAGTGTGATAGAACCCATAGCTTCTGTTCAAGAGTTCCATTTAATTTAAAAGGGAAAGAGACTGCTTTTATTCCAAATTAATACATTTTATTATCCAGGAGACTGATGGAGTTATATAGTTCTCTCAAATAAAGTAGATAATAACGTTTTGAGACATTTTTATAACTTTTCACTATTATAGACCACATGGGAGTCTAGCTTTTTTTTTCCCCCTTTGTAGCCTGAGGTGTAGAAACTTTTGTAAACTATATGTTTCAAGAGACAACAGGTTTTACTCTCAATAATAAACAACTGTACAGTGTCAACAGAGAAGGAAAATATTCCAAATAAACAGACCTGTTATGTCACTAAAATATTGCTTATGTCTTCCAGTCTTAAATATCCAGCAAATATATTGTGAAAGCAGACAAGCTATCAGTAACAAACAAAAGCAACAAAACAAATATTAACATTTTATTTAGGTAATTATCAATTTATTAATGGTATGAACTGGTCATTTATTTTGTTTAGGATGAGGTATACCCTTAAAAATCAGGACTAAATAAACAGGAATTTTTAGGATTTTATTTATCACCAGGCTAATTGCTTTGTATTTAAATGTCACTAAATTTGTAGAGAAGGAAAAAATATCCCTCTACCCTCTCAGGTTCAGTACCTGAGGCCGGCAAATTAAACTAACAAAAGAGTCGGCTGGCATGATGGCAGAGAAGTAAGGAGCTCCGTGCATTTTGCTTGCATCCATCATCTCTCAAACAAAGAAGGCCTGAAGTCATAGGACACTGAGCCACAGGAGTTTGGGAAGAGAAAGAGACAGAATACACTGGGAAGGAAACCTCATAAGTGAAGCTACCTCAAGAAATAAGCCAAAGCGGAGAGTCCCAAATACCACTATGAGTAGGGAAACAAAATAACCAAAGTCTCAACAAGAGAAACCAAGAGACACCATTGAAAGAACACTTCATGAATGGAGAGGCCCTGGACAGTCAAAGAGCCCTCTTTAATACAGCAGCACCCGCAGGGGAAGAGTGCATAAGAAGCTTTTAAAATTAAGAGATAGAAAGCTAACCAAAATGATGAAATGGAAGAACTCTCCTCCAAAGAAATTCCAGGAAGAAATGACAGGTAAAGAACCGCTCAAAACAGATATAAGCAAAATAACTGACCAAGAATAGTCATAAAATTAACTGCTGGGCTTGAAAAAAGCATGCAAGACATCAGCGAAACTATTGCTACAAAGACTATGGAGCATAAAAATAGTTGTGATGAATTTTAACATGCTATAAATGAGATACATAATAAACTGGAGGTGTCCAATGCATGGATGAAGAGGCAGAAAGGACAATAAATGATTTAGAAGACACAATTATAGAAAAATAGGAAGCTGAGAAAAAGAGAGATAAACTGATCTAGGAACACGAAAGGAGAGTTCGAGAGCTGAGTGATACAATCAAACAGAACAATATCCATATCATAGGAATTCCAGAAGAAGAAGACAGAGGAAAAGGTGCTAAAGGAGTCCTGGAACAAATTATAGTAGAGAACTTTCCCAACCTGGGGAGGGAGGGAGATGTTGAAATTCAGGAGGCACAGAGAACTCCCCTCAGACATAACTTGAATCGATCTTCTGCAAGACATATCATAGTGAAACTGGCAAAATATAAGGACAAAGAGAGAATTTTGAAAGCAGCTAGGGAGAAAAGAGCCCTAAAATACAAAGGGAAACCTATCAGAGTGGTGACAGACCGGTCTACTGAAACGTGGCAGGCCAGCAAGGAATGGCAGGATATCTTCAATTTGATGAACAGAAAAAATATGCAGCCAAGAATCTTCTATCCAGCAGGCCTGTCATTCAGAAAAGAAGGAGAGATAAAAGTCTTTCCGAATAAACAAAAATGGAAAGAATTCATCACCACTAAACCAGCCCTACAAGAAATCCTAAGGGGGACCCTATGAGGGAAATGTTGCAAGGAACGCAAGTTACCAGAGACACCACCAAGGGGGGTGATGGGCATAGAGAAGGGCACTTGTTGGGATAAGTACTGGATGTTGTATGTAAACCAACTTGACAATAAACTATTTAATGAAAAAAAATAAACTGACAAAAGAGATTAATAGGAGAAAAGGTTTATTTTGCATGCACATGGGAATTTCATAGAAAAGAAGTGACAGCCCAAATAAATCGTTAGGCTTGAGAACTTATAAACCAATTTAACAAATGGCAGTACATTGTGGAGAAGTGACAAGGCAAAGGAAAAGGGGGCATTTAGGGGCAGGAAATTGTGGGAAGGCAAGTATATAAGGAAGCTAATGGAAGATATAGGTTCTTTTTAGTAAGAGATGTTTATGTAGACTTATCTTGGTATTGACTTTCTGTCTCCTGAATATTTCTCTCCTGGTATGGGAGAGGCAAAGGAGGAGACCTTCGAAAAGGAAATTTATACTTTTCTTGTAGGCAGAAAGAAGAATGTTGGAGAGTTCCTCCTGTGTTTTCTGTTTCTTAATTGCTTTCAGCTAAAAATAGTCATTATGCTAATATGGAATCTCTAGGGACAGCATATTCTGATAGCTTTCACTAGTAAAACCTCAATTAATCAATATCCAAAGTATTGTGAATTTCAATTAACCAGAAATTTTCCTTCAGTAAATTGTTAGAAATCAAACTAATTTCAGAGATAGTATTAACAGAATCATCAACTTCTGACATGACTTAGACTCCATGCATATTAACAATGATTTACATTTTTCGTGTCTGCTCAGCCCTTCCCAAAGAGTGTGATTCCTCTGCTCATGACCTTGAGACACTCTGAAAAGAAGGTAATCAATATATTACAAAAATGATCATAACAATAACAGTAATTGACATTTACTGAGATTAGTTCTCACAATAATCCTTTATTATTACTGTTTCCATTTTCTTCAATTTTTTTTTTACAAATAGTTTATTGTCAAATTGGTTTCCATATAACACCCAGTGCTCATACCCACAAGTGCCCTCCTCCATGCCCATCTCCCCCATTCCCCACACACCCATCAGTCCTCAGTTTGTTTCTCAGCATTTAAGTGTCTCTCATGGTTTGCTTCTCTCCCTTTCCCCCACCATTTCCCCCCTTCTTTTCCCCCATGGTCCTCAGTTAAGTTCCTCATAATCATATGCAAATATATGATATTTGTCCTTCTCTGCCTGACTTATTTCGCTCAGCGTAACACCCTCAAGATCCATCCATGTTGCTACACATAGCCAGATTTCATTGTTTCTCATTGCCATGTAGTATTCCATGGTATAGATAAAACACATCTTCTTGATCCATTCGTCCGTTGATGGACACTTAGGCTCTTTCCATGTTTTAGCTATTGTGGAGAGTGCTGCTATGAACATTGGGGCACATGTGCTCCTATGCCTCAGCATTTCTGTATCCCTTGGGTAAATTCCTAGCAGTGCTATTGCTGGGTCATAGGGGAGTTCTATTGTTAGTTTCCTTAGGAACCTCCACACTGTTTTCCAGAGGGGCTGCACCAGCTTGCATTCCCACCAACAGTGTAGGAGGGTGCCCGTTTCTCCACATCCTCGCCAGCATCTAGAATTCTCTGATTTGCTCATTTTAGCCACTCTGACTGGCGTGAGGTGGTATCTCAGTGTGGTTTTGATTTGTATTTCCCTGATGAGAAGCGATGCTGAGCATCGTTTCATGTGTCTGTTGGTCATCTGGATGTCCTCTTTGGAGAAGTGTCTGTTCATATCTTCTACCCATTTCTTCACTGGGTTGTTTGTATTTCGGATGTGGAGTTTGGTGAGTTCCTTAGAGATGTTGGATATTAACCCTTTATCTGATATGTCATTGGCAACTATCTTTTCGCATTCTGTCGGTTGCCTATTAGTTTTGTGGGTTGTTTCATTTGCTGTGCAGAAGCTTTTGATCTTGATGAGGTCCCAATCGTTTATTTTTGCTCTTGATTCCCTTGCTTTTGGGGATGTGTCAAGAAAGAAGTTGCTATGGTGGAGGTCAAGGAGGTTGTCTCCTGCTTTTTCCTCTAGGGTGTTGATGGTTTCCTGTCTCATGTTCAGGTCCTTTATCCATTTTGAGTTTATTTTTGTGCATGGTGTGAGAAAATGATCTAGTTTCATTCTTCTGCATGTTGCTGTCCAGTTCTCCCAACACCATCTGTTAAAAAGGCTGTCTTTTTCCATTGGATATTCTTTCCTGCTTTGTCAAAGATTAGTTGGCTGTATACTTTGGGGTCCACTTCTGAGTTCTCAATTCTGTTCCATTGGTCTATGTGTCTGTTTTTGTGCCAATACCATACTGTCTTGATGATGACAGCTTTGTAGTAGAGGCTAAAGTCTTGGATGGTGATACCTCCCGTTTTGGTTTTATTTTTCTGTATTACTTTGGCTATTCGGGGTCTTTTGTGGTTCCATACAAATTTTTGGATAGTTTGTTCTAGTTTTGAGAAGTATGTTGGTGCAATTTTGATTGGAATTGCACTGAATGTGTAGATTGCTTTGGGTAGTAATGACATCTTAACTATATTTATTCTTCCTATCCATGAGCATGGAATATTTTCCGTTTCTTTGTGTCTTCTTCAATTTCCTTCATAACTCTTCTATAGTTTTCATCATAAAGATCTCTTGTATCCTTGGTTAGGTTTATTCCTAGGTATTTTATGTTTTTTTGCGCAATTGTGAATGGGATCGGTTTCTTGATTTCTCTGTCTGATGCTTCATTGTTGTTGTATGGAAATGCAACCGATTTCTGTACGTTGATTTTGTATCCTGCAACTTGGCTGAATCCTTAGATCAGTTCTAGTAGGTCTCTGATGTAGTTTGTTGGGTTTTCAATGCAGAGTATCATGTCATCTGCAAAGAGAGAAAGTTTGACTTCCTCTTTGCCAATTCTGATGCCTTTGATTTCCTTTTGTTGTCTGATGGTTAATACTAGGACTTCCAGCACTATGTTAAACTAAAGTGGTGAGAGTGGACATGCCTGTCATGTTCCTGATCTCGGGGGAAAGCTCTCAGTTTTTCCCCGCTGAGGATGATGTTAGCTGAAGGCTTCTCATAGATGGCTTTGATGATGTTTAAGTAAGTTCCTTCTATCCCGACTTTCTCTAGAATCTTTATTAAGAAGGGATGCTGTATTTTGTCAAATACTTTTTCTGCATCTATGGACAGGATCATACGGTTTTTATCTTTTCTTTTATTGATGTGATGGATTGCATTGATTGATTTCCGAATGTTAAACGAGCCCTGTAATCCAGGAATGAATCCCACTTGATCTTGTTGGATGACTCTTTTTATGTGCTGCTGGATTCGATTTGGAAGTATCTTTTTTTTTTTTTTAATTTATTTCTAGGAAAGAGAGAGAGACAGTGTGAGCAGGGGAGGTCAGAGAGAGAGGGAGTCACAGACTGAAACAGGCTCCAGGCTCTGAGCTGGCAGTCAGCACAGAGCCTGACGTGAGGCTCGAACCCACGAACCGCGAGATCATGACCCAAGCGAAAGTCGGACGCTTAACCGACTAAGCCACCCAGGCGCCCCGTTGATTTGGAAGTATCTTGTTGAGGATTTTTACATCCGTATTCACCAAGGATATTGGCCTGTAGTTCTCTTTTTTTGCTGAATCTCTGTCTGACTTGGGAATCAGAGTGATGCTAGCTTCATAAAATGACTCCGGGAATTTGCCTTCAATTTCTATTTTTTGGAAAAGCTTGAGAAGAATTGGGATTAATTCTGTTTGGAATGTCTGGTAGAATTCCCCAGGGAAGCCATCAGGTCCAGGGCTTTTATTTGTTGGGAGATATTTGTTAACTGATTCGATTTCTTCGCTAGTTATGGGTCTGTTCAGGTTTTCTATTTCTTCCCGTGTGAATTTTGGTAGTGAGTGTGTGTTTAGGAATTTATCCATTTCTTCTAAGTTGTCCAATTTGTTGGCAAATAATTTTTCATAGTATTCCCTGATAATTGCTTATATGTCTGAGGGGTTGGTTGTAATAAGTCCATTTTCATTCATAATTTTGTCTATTTGGGTGCTCTCTCTTTTCTTTTTGTTAAGTCTGGCTAGAGGTTTGTCAATTTTGTTTAGTTTTTCAAAAAAACCAACTCTTGGTTTCATTGATCTGTTCAATTGTTTCTTTGGTCTCTATGTTGTTTATTTCTGCTCTAATTTTTACTATATCTATTCCTCTACTGGGTTTAGGGCGTTCTTGTTGCTCTGCCTCTAGTTCCTTTAGGTGAGCTGTTAGATTTTGCACTTGCACTTTTTCTAATCTCTTGAAATAGGCTTGGAGTAAAATGTACTTTTCTCTCAGGACTGTCTTTGCCCCATCCCATAGATTTTGGATTGTTGTGTTTTCGTTTTTATTTTTTCCATATATTTTTTAATTTCATCTCTAATTGCTTGATTGGCACATTCATTCTTTAGTAGGGTGTTCTTTAACCTCCATTTTTTCGAGGTTTTCCAGAATTCTTCCTGTGATTGATATCAAGTTTCAACGCATTGTGATCTGACAGTGTGCATGGTAGGATCTCAATTCTTTTATATTTATTGAGGGCTGCTTTATGTCCCAGTATGTGATCTATCTTGGAGAATGTGCCATGCGCACTTGAGAAGAAAGTAAATTCCCTGGCCTCAGGATGTAAAGTTCTAAATATGTCTGTCAGATCCATCGGGTCCCATGTGTCTTTCATTTCCATTATTTCTTTAATGCTTTTCTGTCTGGTTGACCTATCCATTGCTGTAAGCAGAGTATTAAAGTCCCCTGCTATTAGCACATTCTTATCTATAAGCTTGTTTCTGTTTGTGATTAATTGTTTTAGATATTTAGGTGCTCATATATTCGGTGCGTAGACATTTATGATAGTTAGTTCTTCCTGATGGATGGACCATGTAATTATTATGTAGTGCCCTTCTTCATCTCTTGTTATTGTCTTTAATTTAAAGTCCAGTTTGTCTTATATAAGTATAGCTACTCCAGCTTTCTTCTGATTTCCTGTAGCATGATATATATTTCTCCATCCCCTTACTTTTTATCTGAAGGTATCTTCCCGTCTAAAATGAGTTTCTTGCAGACAGCATATAGATGGATTTTGCTTTTTTATCCATTCTGCTACCCTATGTCTTTTGATTGGAGCATTCAGCCCATTTACATTGAGTGTTATTATTGAAATATGTGGGTTTAGAGTCTTTGTATCCTTTGTAGGGTTCATGTTTGTGGTGGTGTCTCTGGTATCTTTGTTCCTTGCAACCTTTCCTTCAGAGCATCCCCCTCAGGATTTCTTGTAGCGCTGCCTTAGTGGTGACAAATTCTTTCAATTTCTGTTTATTTGGAAAGGTTTTTATCTCTCCTTCTATGTTGAATGACAGGCTTGCTGGATAGAGGATTCTTGGCTGCATATTTTTACTGTTCATCACATTGAAGATCTGCCATTCCTTTCTGGCCTGCCACGTTTCAGTAGATAGGTCTGTCACCACTCTGATGGGTTTCCCTTTGTATGTGAGGGCCCTTTTCTCCCTAGCTGCTTTCAAAATTCTCTCTTTGTCCTTGTATTTTGCCATTTTTACGATGATATGTCGTGCAGAAGATCGATTCATGTTACGTCTGAGAGGAGTCCTCTGAGCCTCTTGTATTTCCACATTGACTTCCTTCCCCAGGTCCGGGAAGTTCTCTACTATAATTTGTTCCAGGACTCCTTCAGCACCTTTCCCTCTCTCTTCCTCTTCTGGGATTCCTATGATACGGATATTGTTGCATTTGACCATATCGCTGAGCTCTCGAATTCTTCTTTCCTGTTCCTGGATCAGTTTGTCTCTTTTTTTGTCAGCTTCTTGTTTTTCTATAATGGTGTCTTCTAAATCACTTATTCTCCTTTCTGCCTCTTCAATCCGTGTATTGGAGACCTCTAATTTATTATATATCTCATTTATCGCATTTTTTAATTCTTCATGCCTATTTTTTTTCCATTCTGTCTGTAGCCATAGTTTCTTTGATGTCCCCTATGTTTTTTTCAAGCCCAGCTATTAATTTTGCCATTATTCTTCTAAAATCTTGTTCAGTTATGTTGCTTTATCTGTTTTGAGCCGTTCATTAGCTGCCATTTCTTCTTGGAGTTTCTTTGGAGGAGAGCTCTTTCGTTTCGTCATTTTAGTTAGCTCTCCGGCTCTTATTAGTTTTAAAGACCTGTTATGCTCTCTACACCTATGAGCGCTTCTGTATCCAAGAAGACTCTTTGAATGTCCAGGGTCTATCCTTTCAGAGAGTGTTTTTTGAATAGTATCTCTTCGTCTCTCTTGTTGGGACCTTGGTTATTTTATTTGTAGTGATATTGGGACTCTCCACCTTGTGTACTCTGGCTTGTTTCTCTAGTTAGACCTGGAAAAGAAAACAGACAAACAAACAGACAGGGAGCAGGGGCACACAAACGTGCAGAGTAATTCAACTAACATGCAAACCGAGAGGGAAAACAAAAAAGTCAAGAGAAAAGATGGAGGAGGGAGGGTGAATAATAGCATAAAATACATAAAATTGTCAAAAAGGAGAGAAGAAAAGGAAAAAAGAAGAAAACCGATGGACAAAGAACGGTTTAAAGCATATAACCGGATTTCCCAGCTACAGTTAAATAGCCATGTGTATGCAGTGCTGGTTGAAGGGCATAGAGAGAGAGAAGACAGGGAGGGGATGAGGCAAAATTGGAAATAGAATGAATAGGCAGAAGGGATTAGAAGCTTTTTTCAAAGAGCTAAAGGGTAGAATATGGTTGGATAGGTGAGAGAAGGACACTAGTGTTATCCGTAGATACTATATAGTCTAATTACTCCTGAGAGAAAGAGATGAAAATGTCGGTAGGTGTAGCATTTACATCTACAGAACAGACTAGTTGTGATTGTTTATGGAAGCTAGCGATCAGAGTTAATCAGGTCAGTGTTCTGGGGAAAAAAGAGAGAAAAGAGAAAGAAGAAGAAAAAAAAAAGGGAGAAGGGCAGCTCTCAAGCAGGGATGGGTGTGGCGTGATCCAATGCTCAGGCGGGAGTTCTGCCTTGGGGGTTGTGGGGAGGAGAGTGACGGTGCTCCAGTCCCTTCTTGAACCAAGCGCTGCACCTCGCTTTTGGGCGTGTAAACTCCCCGTACCGGGGGCGCAGCCAAAGTTGGTTGCACTCTTCAACTCAGGCCAGTCTCAGTCTCCAAATCCCAGTCCGCGCTCCCCGCTGAAATTGCCTTAGACACAGAGTCCCAGGCAACCCCCTCAGGGCAATTCCAGGCCTCAGGCCTCGCTCTGGGGGTAGAGTCAGAATCGCTGCTTCCTTCCCTGGGTCGGGCTCGCGAACAGGGGCGGGGGCTTGCCTGCCGGGTGTGCCGAGCCTGCTGGAGTGAGGAAAACCGGTTCCCTCTATGCTAGTCACCGGAAACATGAACTTACAGGCAAATTTCCCAGTTTTTAGCTCTTTGTGTTTCCTCTCGAGTCCCAGGCAGCCAGGAGCGTGGACGCCTGGTGTCCGTGTGCACGGCTCTTTCTGGGGCCCCAGCCGCCCGGGAGCTGCAATGGCGGCATGCGCCCCGCCGCTCTGAAGTCCAGCCGCCAGGAACCCGCTCAGGAGCTGTCTGTGCGCTCAGCCCCCCTGGGACCAGTTGGTGCAAGGGGACCTGGCATGCAGGTATTTGGCGCGCAGGGTGTTTCTATACCCGAATGGAGGATTTCCCCCCAAGCGGAGGTTTTTTCTGTTTCGGACTCTCTCTTTTTCCCCTCTCTCTACCCGTAGAGGGTAGAGGGGGATCGCCTCTGACCCTGGAGTCTCCTATCCCGGCCCGATTTTATCTTCCTCAGTTCTCACTCACGTTAGAAGGCTTGCTCAGTGGATTCTGCATCCTTTTTCTCCTAGTCTCTCAGGTTTTGTAAGGTTTCCAATGGCTTCAGATCTTTTCCGTGTGAGGTATGGGCACAAGTGCAAGTATGAAGCTTCTTACTTCTCTGCCATCTTTCTGTTTCCATTTTTATAGTTAGGAAAATTGAAGCTCAGGGAAATTAACTAGTTTGCCAAAGGTCACATGGGTAGTTAGCAAGGCAAAATTAGGACCAAAGGCCAGTTTTCCTGGCTCCTCACCTATTGTGGTTTTCATTAAGTTTTCTTATCCATAAAGTGTGACTAATAAAATTATAAGCTTTGAAGATAGAATAATCTCATATATAATCCAAGTCTGTGATCCTAGATATATGATTTTGGGGATGTTGCTTATATTTCCTTTAGTTTTCTGATTTGGAGTTCTTAGCTGTATTAACCTCATTAACTTTGTGAACATTAAAGAAGACAATCCTTGTAGTCTTTAGTGCAATGTCTTATCCATAATAAGTGCTCAGTGTCAATGATCCACTATTATTATTACCAATAATAACAATATGAGTTATAGTAGCTTATTAGTATAATTATAATTGTTTCAACATGATTGTTAATTATTTCCAAAGGCCCAACCTAAATTATAGTCCAAATATGTGTAATGCATACCTGATTAGAAATGCCTTGAGGGACACCAAAAGACCTCCTTGAGCTTAAATGTCTTTCTACTGCCCTGGCATATAATTCCATCATTAACATTAGCTTTTAAAAACTTTTGAATATGCATGCACACACATTGGCATGCTATTAGCCCATTCCTGGTGGAGAACAATGCCCTCAGGGAAGTGAAAATTGAGTCAGTCAGTTTTAATGGGGTGGGGATAAGGAAAAATAGCATTGGCATTATATGTAGACTGTCAGGCACCATTCTGAGTTCTTCACTTTTGACCCCCATAGCAAACTTAACTAAGGCACTATTATTTTCCTTCTCACTTTATAGATAAGATAGATGAGAAACAAAGGGGTTAAATTGACTTACCCAGAGTATGCACCAGCACCAACTAGGATTCAAGCCCAAATTTGTTTGGCTCCAGTGTCACTGCTCTTGACAGTTGTATGCTGCTGGAACATAATCTCAGTGGAGAAACTCAAAAGTCAGAGGAACCCAAGACTAACCTCTGCTATAGTCAGTATTAATCATTTCTAGTAAATGAATCAATGCTTTTTCTGGGAATATACCATGTCTAGCTGTTAAAATGTGACAATATTTGGACCATGACCATTACTTTGACTTTTCAATGAAAATAAATACCACTTATATATTTCTTTTATAGAGTCGCAATAAATGAATGCTTACGGAGAGAGATTTTTTTAACAAAATAACTTTATTTTCCAATTTTAAACCTTTAACACCAGAGAGGATTATATAGAAAAGTGTAATAGAATTCTACTGCCAAACATAATCATTTTGCTTATATGATTTGAAGAATCTGAATATGAGTAAGTCTTCTGTATATGACTCTGCAGTTGAAACCGTAATTTTCCTTACCAGAAATATTCCCCAATTTTATTTATTATTCTACCCATTTATTATTCTACCCATTTATTATAATGCTACCCTTGGGCAATCAACTCTTCTTCATCCAATGAACACATACCTGGAGCTTGAACTGTTCTCCCTTATTCTTGGATTCTAGTCTACCTGTCTTTTACTTCTTCTACCTCCCAAGACATGCCAAATCTTCCCATGAAACTAAACTACTGAAGAACTTCCCATTATTTTCTCTCTGTCATTCATTCTAATCTGATGTCACTCTCAGTAACCCATTCTTAATTGTTTTGAGTGTTTGTGTTGATCACACTATATCACTATATTTTCTCAATGTAAATTTATATCTTATTGAGGATCTCTGGGTGTTCTCTGTAAGACTGGCTACAGAACAATGAATTGATGATTTTTATTTCTTAGATTTGTCAAGTGTTTATTCATTTCAAAAGTGGTAAACTAATCAGGTATAGGCCCACATATCCGTTTTGTTTAACCTCTAGTATTTTCAAACTTTATTTGCCAAACATAAACATCTAAAAATCACATACAAATCTGTTTTGCCAGATTTTCTTTAATTCCTTTATGTCAATTATGGCTACAGCTGAGTAGTAGCCACCTCCTTTCAAAAGGGAATGTATTCTTCAGGTCGTACACTCTATTGTCTCTTCTCTATTGTCCTACACCATTGTTCATTTATTAGTTTATATTCCAGCCTGGCTCCTGTAACATGTACATTTGGAAACTGATTAATTTGCAAGAAATAAATGCTTACTTTAGGAAGATTAGAAGATAAAAATAAGCAACAAAAAATAATAGACATTTGTAGATCCACTATCCAGAGTCAGTCACAATTAATGTTTGGTTTGCATTCTTCCAGTCATTTCTCTAACAGGTAAGTAGGTATAATAATAATGATACACCAATATTTATTGTTTTTCCTTATTTCAATGCAATGAAGACAGACTGCTCAGGGAATGAAAGCAAGTTCAAGTTAGTTTGCTAGTAAACCGAGAGGTGGGCTCAAATACTTTTTGTTTCAGTGTTTGATATGGAAAACATATCCAAATATGCCATCCTAATTTTTTGTTTAATAAACTAGTTATTAGGATTGAAGTGGTCTAATATGGACTAGGGTATTTAATTGTTTTTATGATCTTCATTTGGTAAGATCTGAGATGGTCAGGAAACGGATATGGATGAGGAATGTATAGTACTTAATTTAGTGCCTAAATTTGGTACTAAATTTAGGCTAGCCTCTAAATCTTGAGGCTTCACATAAATTCCTTCCTTTTCATGTCCTCTGTGCTGGAATTTTCTGTATAACATCATTGGTAGGAGTTTCTAAGTATATATTTGAATATCTTCAACAACTTGGAATTCATTACTGCTTAAGCCACAACCTGACTTTTTGTTTAGCTAATAAAAAGGTTTTCTTTTAATAAGCTTAAGTCTGCGTCCTTAAAACTTCTTCCCATTATATTTAGTTCTACTCTTTGGGAACCACAGGGAATAAATTTATTTCCTTTCCCATACATCAATCCTCTTAATATCTGAAAGGAATACTGCCATGTTATTTCCTCACTCAAATTTCAGCTCTTTCAATGTATCTTAATATTGATAGCATGGTTTTCAGACCATTTATCATATTGGGAGACCCCTCTGAAGATGCTGTCATATACTAATATCTCAGATATCAGCACCCATAAGAGAGAAAATAGTGTAAAAACTAAATCTCATTTTAATAAGATTTTAGTTTCATTGAGTTTAATTAGAACCAGTTTTTGTTGCTCTTGTTAGAGTTCAGGGTGCTGAATTATTTAAACAATTGCATAAACTTTTCATTGTGTTCTACCTGTTACAGACAGTCTTGATGGAATCCTTACCTTTAAATATTTCACCAAGTTTCAATGATCTCATTAATTCACTATCAGGTTAACTAATTACCATTGTCTAAATTATCTTGATCTATAGAGGTGAGATTCCTGACAACTCTTCTTACTATATCGATCCATATCATATTGAATGTGAGACAGTCTTAGAAGTCATTCAGGGCATATTGCCTAAAAACTCTCCATCCTGACAGGGTCAGAGTCCCAAAGGGCAATCAGGTTTGCTCCAAATGACCTCAAGAAAAAGCTGTACTTGCTATATTTCTCAGATTTTACAACAGTCAAAATAAAGTCAAAAGTCATTATTCATTATATTGGGAGGAAAAACTTTCTCTACCCTCTAATATTAAGTCACTGTGGCTCACAGATTAAACTAACAAAAGACAAATTAACAGGAAAAGAGGCATACTCATTTTGTTGATGTTTTTATATGGTTTGGGGCTTCATGGAAAAAAAGCAAAACCCAAAGAGGCAGTTAGACCTGGAGGCTAATGTATGGTAGATAAGGGTTGTGTTGTAAGGTTTATTAGGCAGACATAAGTTGTTCTGGTTATAAGAATCATTCTCTTCTTTTTCGTATGGTGGAGCTGGGGGAGACAATTACAAAGGGAAATTTATACTCTGCTTTTAAGCAGGAAGGGGGAAGGCAGAGAGAGCTCATCCTGTGTCTGCTGTTTCTCTAATGCCTTCAGCTCAAAATAATCAATATGCTAAAGTAGGACATATTGGGGTGGCATATCTTGATCCCCTTCAATTAGTCAAAATTAACGGTATTTGGAGAATTAGTCAAACTGTTCAAAGGAAATATGTAAACCATTTATTGCCGCATTGCTTGCTTTTTTTTTAAAGTTTATTTTTATTTATTTTGAGAGAAATAGCAAGCAGGAAGGGACAGAGAGAGGAGGAGACAGAATCCAAGTAGGCTCCGTACTGTTAGTGCAGAGCCCAGTGTGGGGCTGGAACCCAGAAACAGTGAGATCATGACCTCAGCTGAAATCAAGTCAGATGCCCAACCGACTGAGCCACCAAGATGCCCCGATTCCCTGATATTTATAAGTGAGAGTGAAGGCTCTGTAATCAGATGGACTGGGTTCAGATTCCTGGTCTTCCACTTGTTACCTATGTGACTTTTGACAAACTAACCTCTGAGACCTTCTCTTTACCTGTGAAATGAGGTATTAATAGAGTTGGTGGGAGGATTAAATGATTCACAGTAAAGTGCTTAGCATTTCTGGCACATAAACACTCAAAATCAAGAGTTGGACACTTAACCAACGATGCTTAACCAACTGAGCCACCCAGGCACCCCACACATTGCTTACTTTTGAGATAACTGACATCTGAGCTCATTTATGAGATGTTAGAAGCTAGCTAGTTCAATTTGTTGAAGTTCATCACCCATGGCTTGAACTATAATATTCATAATCTGTTCATTATAGTACAGTATTTGGTTACCTAGTGGCTTTTATTATTCCCTAGTTCACACGCACAAGTCTTGCCAACTGCTTCATAAGCTTTTTGAAACCAAGACTCATATAATCTACTTCTTTTGTGGGTTCCCTCCCTCACATCTAGTACAGTAAGCGCTTCATAATTACTTCTTAACTGGACAGGATATGCATGTGGGCTGTGTAGCTTGGCTCCATTCTAACATTCCAGTTTATGCCATTGACCCCACCCAACTTTCTAGGAATATTTCAGTCACATGGGTGAGCACAGGAGTTCAGATGACTTAGAAAAGCCAGGCCTCAATGCTAGAGAAAAAAACACCTAAAAAGTTTTTATGCTGCTACTCAGATGTCAGATGCTCTAGCTTAGACAAACAGTGCACTTATTGAGGCTAGCTGGTCCTGGCAAGTTTAAAGCTCAACATGTAGCCTTAACTTTCTTTTTGTGGACCATTGGTAAAGGGGGTTCACAAATTAGGCCAAGTACTCCCCCAAGTCATGGTTTACATGTTTACTTTGAGAGATTTACCCTTCCTCCTGGCAAGTATCCTTCACTCTCCCTCCTTTAGGAAATGTGAAATTTGTCTCCAGTCATGAAGATTTTATATTAACCTATTTTTCAAATCTTTACTGAAGAAAATCCTTTTTTGATGCTGCTCTTGCTTCGATCAGCTGAAAAATGGCAGCCAACTTACTGAGGTGCTTCTAAGTCTGCTACTCAGCATTTCTCAAATTACTTGAGATTTTGTTGTTCTTTATGGTAGAAGATAAACCCTTAGACACTTTTATCAGAAATAATCACTACTCTAAAACAGCCATTGAGATGTTCCTAGCCTGTATATTAAAAATGTTTCCCAACCATTCTTCTATAAGTCATATCAGCATAATAGAAGTATGTATACACAGAGGAAATTAGTAATTGATTAAAGAGATATTTTAGTTCTAAATGTCCTGTTTTAGAACATCAAACTATAGAGAATTTTTAATGTAAAATCTGCAGTAGTTTTGTCTTGTTGAACAATCTATATGTTGATTGTCAAATAGTGAACACAAATGACAGATCAGCTATGCCTATGTCATTAGTCATTTGATACATTAAAAAAATAAACATTAAATTAATTACTTTTATTAATTGAGAAATAAATATATATGTATAGTGTATAAAATGTTCAAGTAGTATGAAACTACATGTAAAAAAAGTAGTCTTTCTTCTGCCCCATATCATCATTCTTGCTTCCAAGAGGCAATCACTCTTAATAGATTTTTGCCTAAACTTCTCCCAGGTTTCTATAATTATACAAACTTAGGTATGTCTATGTTGTCTATAATCCTTTTTCTTTTTACAGAAATGGGGGTAAACTTGATGTAACATTGTATACTTTGTTTTTCCCTATGTTCACAATATATCTTGGAGATCATTTCATTTCAACACATATTGATATGATTATTCTTTTAACATACTGCATATTATTTTACTATATAAATTTTCCATAATTTGTTTTAACAAGCCACTATCCCCATCTAAGACACTTAAGTGTGTGTGTGTGTGTGTGTGTGTGTGTGTGTGTGTGTATGACAGATGGAGGAGAGGGAGAGACAGAAACAGGCAGAGACAGGCAGAGACAGAGAGAATGTTGAGAAAATTTTCTTAATGCATGAATCCGCTAAACATATTGGATTGACCAATTGTAGATATGATGTTTTTATTGCTATCTGACAGTTATGCCAATTGGGAAAAATATATCAATTCAATTTTGTAAGTATTTATAAAGACTTACTCTATATCCAGTATTATATTGGACACTAGATAATTTATAAAAGAAAATACCTGTTCACACCTGTTTTTCTTTGTAATTAAGACCATATTACACACATGAAATAATGAGAGACGAGTATGAGATTGGTATTCTGGAAAAGAAGCACCAGTTAGGTGCTCAGTATAAACAGGGAAGCTCCTAGAATGGCAGCAGGTTGTGTGTGTAGGCCAACTGAAGTAACACTCTCCATCAGAAGAATTCCACACTGGGAACATACCTTGCCTTTCTGGGATACCTGAGGTTAAACCTAATCTCAATTTTAAGACTGTGAACAAATTTTTGAGACCATGAGGTTTCTTTACAAAGAAACAACTTGATAAGAAGTAAGAAAATCTGACAAACTACAAATTAAAATAATATTTGTCTATATCAAGGCTATTTTGCTCTCAGAAAAAAAAATAGCTGAATAATAGTTTTTCCAAAGTGCACAGATATAAGTTTATCTATACCATATAGATACAGTGGCATGACCACTCTAATTTATTTTCTAAAAAACATTCTACTTTTTTCACTGTAAACTGCTGGTTGGGAAAAATAGTCCCCATTTGAGAGAAGCAAGGGAGAAGAAATAACAAGAGAGGAAGCTGATGTTGGTTAGACTACTAGTCTTTGAGGTTTTAGGTATAAGGAAAATTCTTAAGGTTTAAAATATTGTACATAGAAATTGAGAGATTAAAGCTTTTGGAGAAGATAAGAATCACCATTTTTACTTTATAAACAATGCTATATTTTAATTATGTCTTTTAGCTTGTATTTTCAAACTTGGAATTTGGGGACTCTTGACAGATGGAAAAGATACAGATTAGAATCCAATATTTCAGTGGGTCATAGGCTTCCTTTCGCCAATACAGTCATTTGAGTAAAATGATATGGTGATAGAATGGGATAAAATACATTTGGAGGAAAGCATACTGTGATGTTGGATATCCAAAATTTTTGAAAATGTGTTGTGACAACAGAATGAATGAAAAACTTTGACAGAATACATTTAGTTAATTCCAGGAATGGGAAAAAATGCATTTTATTAACAGATTTTGTATCTGAACTGTAAAGCATTTAATAACATACAAAAAAATACATCAGCTTTTCAAAAATACGATTTTATCTGGCTTTCTATTCTATTCAACAAATATTTATTATCTACTATATGCAAAAACATCACATTAGGCATTTTGGGAATGAAAACTCAAAAGGCATTCCACTAGTCTTAGAGTCAGTAGATTCGCTTCCTAATCCCAGTTGTGCTACATACTAGTTATGTGATTTAGAGATTCACTTATTTTGTGGCCTGGGAACTGGATTGGATGATCTCTGAGATTTCTTTCAGTCACAATATGATCCAATCCAGTGAGTATCCCCAAGAGGTTTACAGTATTTTTTTTGTGGGTTGAAACTGTTAAAGGAAAAAAAAACTTTATGAGAGAAAGCAGAAAGATATCAGTAATATCGAAAGAGAGTTAAAAACAAAACGATGTCGAGTTTCAAAAGAAGGAACTATCATAGCAATGGATGATGTCATTAATGGCTTCATAGAGGAAGTGGTCTTGAAGGAATAAGCTTTGATAGGCAAAAATAAGGGTCATGGAAACTACTCAGTTCCTTTTGTGTACTTTATCCATCCTGGATATTACTCAGGATTTGTCGTTGACAAAGTGAAGATGACAGAAAGTCAATCTTTGGAGTTTTGTTTTGTTTTGTTTTGTTTTAAGTGGCTAGTCAATAGGTATATATTGGAGTGGTAGACAATGGACCTGAAAGGGAGATGATAGATTAGGAACATGTAGTGGGAGTCATAGAAATTGTGTTCTTCTGCAAATGTCAATAGCATTGTGCCTTATATTTGTATAATGCTTAATCTGCCAAGTGTTTTGAAACCACCAATCTCTAAGATGTGAGAGTATTATAGAGTTATTAATGGCATGGCTTTGGACTCAAAAGAACCTGGATTTATATCCCAGTTCTGCCATTTATAAGTGGTATAATTTTGGACAGTCACTTGGTCTCTTGTACCTCTGTTTTCTCATTTGTAAAATGGGAATAACAACTACAGCATTAGCTGGCTGTAAGTTTTAAATAATATTGTGTTTATAAAGCATTTAACAATGTTACTGACATAAGACATGCACCAAAATGGTAGCTAAAAGATAATATATCGGATACTGTTCTTCTCTTTCAATAGAAAAGTTAAAACTGAGGCTCTGAGATTCTGTGTCATTTATTAGAATCTAGTATTTTTCCTATCATACCAGTGATTCCTAGCCCGAGTTTTCTGCCCACACCCTCCCCCCAGGGGGAATCTGTGAAGGTAATAATGAGAATTTGTGAGTCATTTTCAATATTTGAAATGAACCTAACCGAGAGCATTCATTTACTTGTGATAAATTATACAACTTGACTAAAATGTCAAGTTTCTTTGCTTTTGCCTGAAATTATATGAGCTCATTTTGGTAATACTGGCTATCTCATGCTGATGGGAAACTGATTGGCAGCTTTCTTTATCTTTGATGAATAGAAATGGGAAAAGTGAGTTTTATCATAAATGCAGTTGATCAAGGAGATACATATTTTTTAAGCTTGGGAGAACATGGAGGAAAAATAAAACATTCCCTTGTTGCTTAACCTATTGAGAAGCTACACCATGCTTCCTCACGGGCTCAGGGAGAATGGGGAATAAGGAGAGTAGAAAGATGGGAAGTTGTGGTCAGAAAGAAGTTCAGAGTTTGGAAGCTTAAAGGTAAATTTATTGTTTTTACATAATACACGTGCTTGAAATGAGGACATGACTTGTGCTTTCCTGCTATGAGAAGAAGATAAGGAAACTGTAGCCCAAAGATGGGCAAGGAATTGGCCTAGTTTGCAGAAGCCTCCCATAAGAGGCAGAGCCAATATTTCAAACTGGTTTCATGACCCCCTGTTTCATAGCTCTCTCCACTCTAAATCAAAGAAATATAGTTATGCTGTCTTGAGTTCATTACAATGTCTACATTTTGATATTGATCTGTCCTAGTCAAAGAGAGAAAAAACTGGTTAAGATGAATGAAAATGCAATTAGAGACTTACAGACAGCTGACATAAAAAGACTTCTTGTTTTGATTTGCTTCTTTATTGACTTGACAATACAGATCACCATAATCTGCTCTAAAGCTGTACTGAGAATTCTTTAGTTCCACTTTATTCTTCAGAGTTAATACAGATGCAACAGGCACAGAGGAAAGAGGGGATGGATAATCATAATGTACTAAGCATCTCTATTTGTTGAGTGCCTACTGTGGGTAGGGAAGTCTTTTTACATGGATTACCTCACTACAACTTTATTAGATTGGTTATTATCCTTAATTTACAAATGAAGAAGTGAACATAGAGTTGGTGAGTTACTTACTCAGGGTCAAACAGCCCCGGATATTAATTAGATTTGGAAGTTGAACCAAGACCTATCTAACTCTTACATGCATGCTTTTCTGTTATATTTTCCTTGTTTGTTTGATTTTGCTATGCTACCTCACCACAGAACTTGTTTCCAGCATTACTCTCAACTCCCACTTCCCCTTATATTCATTATTCCTTTTTGTCAGATTGCTGAAAGCATAAAGGTTAGGGAACGAAAGATAGAAAGACAAATGTATTCATGTTAATGAAGCAAGTTGTGGATAGGCTTGCTTGCACACTAGAGAGAGTAATATGTAGAAGCTGTTTGATTTAGAGATAGCAAACACATTGGAAACATTTTATGTTAATAGACACAATCTATTGACTATTTTTATGTCAGCCAGCATAATTTTTATGCATTTCAATATGTTTAATTCTTAGAGCAACCCTATAAAATAGGTATTGTTATTATTATTATCATCATTCCTATTATGTAGAGAGTGAAAATAAGCCACAGAGATGCTAAATAACTTGCCAAAAAATATCAGGTGATAAGTAGCAAAACTTATTTCAGAGAGATTTAAACCCAGGCAGCCAGGTTCCAGAGTTTGTGTTTATAATCATCAGGTTAGTACTTACAACATAATACAGAGTACCATAATTAAATGATTATTGAAAATCTAGAAGTGATAGGTGCCTGAGTGGTTCGGTCTGATAAGTGTCTGACTATTGGTTTTGGCTCAGGTCATGATCTCATGGTTCTTGAGTTTGAGTCCTGTGTAGGGCTCCACACTAACAGCGCAAAGCCAGTTGGGATTCTCTCTCTCTCTCTCTCTCTCTCTCTCTCTGCCTCTCCCCTGCCTGTTCTCTCTCTCCCAAAATAAATAAATTAAAAAAAATTTTTTTAAATCTACAAGTGAGCACATAAAACTATAAACTAGAGTAGTAGCAGTGAGAACTGAAAGAAGGGTATGAATGCTGTAGCCATTTTAGAGAAAGAAGCAATGGATTTGGAAAGTCTCAGATTTGAGTGACAAAGAATGACAAAAACTGAGGACTGGTGGATGTGGGGGGGAGGAGGGGTGGGCATGGAGGAGGGCACTTGTGGGGATGAGCACTGGTGTTATGTGGAAACTAATTTGACAATAAACTATTTGAAAAAAAAAAAAAGAATGATTGTATCATTGATAGAAATTATTTTTTAATCTAAAATGATAAAAGGTTTGCGAAAAAATAATTTTTTGTTTCATATTCTGAGAATGAGTTGATGGCAAAATATCCAAGTAGAAGGATCTGTTAAGCAGATGAAATATGAAATTGAACCTCAAATGTAGACAGAACCAGGCTCTGGAGGCAGAAGATAGGTATATGAAGAATGATAGTGGAAGCCAAGAGAGTTGATGAAAACCTAGAAGGAGCAATGGCTTACAACATGTAGACATTGCCTCATTCTCTTTCCCCATGATGTTAGTATTACAACAAGATTCAACCTCAGATTTAACTTGTTCCCAGCTAGAATATGTCCCTGCTTTGTCAGACCCCTCTTTACCAATATTAAACCACAATAGGATGTAGTCCTAATCAGGAAATGAACTTGTAAATACATTGGGCCTTTAAGGGAAGAAAACTTCCTGTGGCCCCTGTTGTGCTCTAAAATTATGTTCACTGTTCCTTTTATAAAATTCTAGACAAATATTGAATTAGTTTTAAATCCTTGAATGTATAACTTTTATTCAAAAACAATTACAAATACAACATAAATAAAACCACAAAGCTGATGAATTAAAAGTAATATTAATTAAGTTTTAGTGAAATAAAGTTACTGCATGAAATATGACTGCATATTAACTGAGAAGTGCAGGTTCTTTTGAGTTGTACATGGTTAGGTTACTATGTGCTGTGAGGTGTTTCAGTTTCCCTACCACTTTTTATAATATGGATTATAGTGAAGCAGGATGTCCTTTGCTTCTCATTTGACACGATGACAACATTTGTATATATTTATATGTATACACTTATATAAGGTCCTAGTTGGTGCCAGCATGGTTATAAACAAATATGTAAAAGTTGTAAGCCATATGGGGTATCCAGTTATTAGATAATAATTTAAACTTTCAAAATATATTTTAATGATTATTTTAGTTGAAATACACACACACAAATATTCTCATAGAAAAGTTCTATGCCCCAAAATATAGTTTGAGAAATGCTGATTTTGAAGATAAGAGATACATACACAATCTCACTGTAGTAGCTTAATACATTTGAACATGTCCCTAGCACTACTAAATTTGATTCTGTCTATATGATCATATAATGAAAGTGATATTTAAAGTTTTATTTATTTATTTTGAGGGAGAGAGAGTAAGAGAGACAACATGAACAGAGGAGGAGCAGAAAGAGAGGGAGAGAGAGAATCCCAAGCAGGCTCCACACTCCTATTGCAGAGACCTCCATGGGGCTTGAACCCAGGAACCATGAGATCTTGACCTGAGCTAGATGCTTAACTGAACTACCCAGGCAACCCTAATGAAAGTAAGATTTATAAGACATGAGTTCTCAACTTGGTTCTGTCAGTATGCTGTTATGGGACCTTAATGAAAGAGCTTTACTTCTCTACCTCAGTGTTCTCAGGCCATTTATGAAGGTAGATCATGACTCTAAATTCATTATAAAGAGTATTTGGTTTTTTGCTGTTTTGGACCTGTAATCAGTAATTGTATACCCAGTTGTACACCTTATCACTTGTGTATCTTTCATCACAATGTCCGCTGTATGTATTTTCTATAAAAATATATATAACTTAATGATTCTGAGTAGACAGTTTTGTTTAATTTTGTTTATGTAGTCACAGTAATCAGGACCACTTCTTTACTATGAAACATAAAATTGCACTGCACGTGAAACATGTAGTCACCAAGTATAATTATTTCATCATAACATTTAATTTAATAAATATCTCTGCAAATTAGAGAATAAAGAACTTGGCATTTACTGTACGCTTAAGAAAATTAAGACCCCTTCAGCTTCTAAAGAATTTAGCTTAATTTAAAAAATAAAAAAGTGATTAGCTTATATCATGCTTTGAGTTTCTAGTAAATGGGTGATTGATGAGAATAAACTATTCTATAAAAGCTTAAATTGGTAACTCTGACCATGTCAGCTGCCCCAATTTTGCCTACCTAAACAAAGCATTTTTTTCATATATGTACTCACACTGAAAAATGCCACAAGAAGTTTTGGATCAAAGCATATACTTTACCAAAACATCAAAGTTCTTTTCACTAATAATGACTCAATGTTAATACCATTAAGACAAAATAATTTGTTGTGACCATAGATTTTCTGCAGACATTGTAAAAAAGCATTGGCAAATGCATGCATATTAGTTGAGAGGTCTTTATAATTTCCAGGTTAAATTCTTCCAGTTATAAGAACAAGCCAGTTTGAAAAAGAAGAGAGAAAAAGATAGAGCAATCACTATAATCTATGAAGAGGCCAATTCAGGAATGGTGTAATTTACCATTGAAAATAGTGGAAAGCTTACATCTTTTAATGTCTCAGCCAATGGCTATTTTTCTCTTGAAATCACCCTTTAATTATGACAAAGTTTGCAGTTGCTTGTGTATAGATTTATCAGCGGTGTTTGTATAGAGTATCTCTCTTATCAACAATTTAGCTTTAATTTTTTTAATTTCTTTATTTTGAGAGACAGAGACAGAGAGCGAGCGGGGGAGGTGCAGAGAGAGAGGGAG
The DNA here is from genome assembly GCA_017311185.1 of Proteles cristata cristata. NCBI lineage: Eukaryota > Metazoa > Chordata > Mammalia > Carnivora > Hyaenidae > Proteles > Proteles cristata. The sequence goes on along the minus strand of JAESUZ010004018.1, from coordinate 22,063 downwards.
ACACAGAATCTGAGGCAGGCTCCAGGCTCCAAGCTGTCAGCACAGAGCCCGTTGCGGGGCTTGAACCCACGGACTGTGAGATCATGACCTGAGCCAAAGTCAGACACTTGACCAACTGAACCACGCAGGCACTCCCAAATTTAGCTTTATTTAATACATCCTGTTATCATTAATACATAACAGGTTAATACATAGCAAGTTAATATATCTTGTTATCATTTTGTCTTGATTTTCTTTGTGCTTTTTACATAAACGGTGTCCTAATCTTTGGGAATTAGTTCCTTATTAAAGTCAGTTGAAATTTGCAACTTGAGTTGCAAGCTTGTATTTATGATTATAAACAATTTACTGTAAAAAAAATCCTACCATGATATACTATTAGCATAAATTATTATGTTTTAATTTTAATGTGTTTTTAAAATATGCTCACAGGGATGATTTTCCTCCTGCTTAGTTTTGGTGAAGATAATTTTGTGCCTTCTTACTCCATTCCTAATTTGGATTCCAAGATATACCACTCACTTGATAGTGCTGTTTTGTTATTACTAGAAATTTACAGAATATTTTATTTATAATTGCAATAGTTTCTTTGACAAAAAGTGGATCACCAGATTGAGTTTGATTCTGTTTAATTTTGGAATTAAAGTATAATATAATGTATAATTTTAGTGTTAGTCACCAGTTGGCACTTAATGACTCTGCAAAGAACCCTTTTTAAATTTTTTTAAAGATACTGTCATTTATTGGATTTCTCACTTTCTTCTATAGCCAATAGCTGAATGGAGGCATTAAATTGCCATTTTACTTAAAAGACAGACTTTTTGGTTCCTCTCTTATATACCAAATGCTTTTGTTGAGATGACTTGAACTGGATTATGTATAGTTGTTAGACAAATACCATTCATGAGCTGTGAATGTGTTAGAGAAGTGTCCTCAGGGTAATTTTGCTCTAAGTCCTTAGGGTAGGAGCTGGCAGCTGGTTAGCCATAGGCTTAATAAATATTCTATTAGCCATCCTACATTTTCCCTTCTAGGGAATTTCCATTCCTCTAGAGGGTGTTTTACTTTGTTCTCTCTAAATCAGCAGCTAGGATCTCCAACACTGTTCTTTTTAAAATGACTTCCAAGGTGATGAATGAATATTTTGTTAGTAGAGACTACCTTTATTTAGGTAGGGTACCTATATAATGTATCATTCAACTGAAAACTTTTGAGAATGAAAGAGGTTACTACTAATAATTATGCTGGGACAACTGGCATACATGGGGACTGCCCCAGGCAATTGCATTATTTGATCTCAACTTGAGGCAACATGAAGATTTGCCTTAACACTGCTCCCCAACCTTTCCTTGTTCCTCTATCCACCCTCTCCCCAGACTATGGAAATGTTCTGTGAAACACATACATCTCAGAGTCTCTCCAAGCATATTTATTCAGGTTCCTCTTCCAAGGGTCACTTAAAAATAAGCATTTCCTACTCATCTGTCTTCAAATCAATCAAAAAATGTATTTCATCCTATGTTTCCATGTTACCCTCCTCTATTGTTGTGCCCCTTTAATATTCCAACTTTCAGAGAAAAAGGAAGATGGCACCATGCTCTTCCTAAATTGTAAATCTAATAACAACATTCTATTATGTAAAGTACTTCAGTGGGTCTCCATCATCAAGGTCTTTGTAATCAGGTCCCTACCTCAAATCCCACCATTTTCTACCTCCTTCCTTTCACCGATTATGAATTTCTTCCCATTAACAAGCTGGCATTCCAACAATAAAGAAACATTCAAATTGCTGAATCCAGAAGTAAGTAATGTGTCTATACATCGAAAATTGTCCTGGGGTGCCTGGCTGACTCAGACTGAAGAGCATGCAACTCTTGATCTTGGGGTGGTGAGTTCAAGCCCCACATGGGGTGTAGAGATTACTTAAATTAATAAAATAAACTTTAAAAAATTTCCCATCATCTAGAAGTATGCCTGAAATATAATTGTTTAATAAATGTTGAATAAAGGAATGAATGCAGAGTTTAATGCCCTATGAGAACTTGTATTTAAGGGAATCTATTTGTTATGAATTAAAGGGAATCTATTTGTAATGAATCAGTATATAGCAACCATCATCGTTTTGATCTGCTTGGTTAAGACTTTCCTATGTTGTTTTTATTTTAAGCTTAATACAGAGACACTGCTTTATAAAATAGTATTCCCCACTGTCGTATAGGCCTTTAACATGCTCAAGGGAAGTTGCTGTGTTGGTAATAGGAAATGAATTCCCAAGACCTTACTTAACCAAATTTCATTCTTTGCAATTCTGTGTGAGGGAAATATCTTCACAGATAGTTACACTATCCATGGTCTGAGTGTTTGTCTCAGGTACAACCAGGATGAAAAGCTAAGCTTGTAAATGTGCATTCCAAATGGCTTTCTTCAGATAAGTCTGGTAAGATACCCATTGACAAAAATTAACTTTTTAAAATCAATAAAGAAAATATATGATAAATTAAAAACTTGGACTCACTTTCACCAAGCACAAAATGATGCTTTACATTATAGCTTACATAACACTTTTACAGACATTTTCTTCATTTTATCCTTGGACATGTGGTGGTGGTGGTGGTGGTGGTGGGGCTCTGTAAGATAGGTAAGGCAAGTTTGTTATTATTATCTACTTTTTACACATGAGGAAACTAGCTCATGATATTAAGTTCATTTATTTCAGCCAATGTAGTTAGGCTTCAATTATTTATGAGACTCTAGAGTGAATAATAATCATGTCATAGAGTACTGCAAACAATTCATGATATCTAAGGAGTTTTAGTCCTTTAGTATAATTTTGGTTTATTTAAAATATGCTATTCTACGGGGCGCCTGGGTGGCTTAGTCGGTTAAGTGTCCAACTTTCGCTTAGGTCATGATCTCACGGTTCGTGGGTTCGAGTTCCGCGTTGGGCTCTGTGCTGACTGCCAGCTCAGAGCCTGGAGCCTGTTTCAGTCTGTGACTCCCTCCCTCTCTGACCCTCCCCTGCTCACGCTGTCTCTCTCTCTCTCCTAGAAATAAATTTTTTTAAAAAATGCTATTCTACAAAACCAGGCCATTAGGCCTAGAGAAGACTAACTATGTCTAAAGATTAGAATGATAAAGATCAGTCAGGTTCTGTTGGCTACTTATTCTGAATACTTAAGACACATAATCAGAAACCACTGAGGCTTTTTTTACTTGTCCATTTAGGTAGAGCTTCTTATCAGCAATAGTTCACAGACCTAGTTTGAAACATTCTTTGGAAGCAGAGGTTGTACAGAAAAACCTGTGTTACTCTTTCCTCTCAGGAAACAAAATAAATAAATAAACAAAAAACGAAATACATACATATATACATGCATATATACATACATATATACATGGTGTCGTCCGATCTTGACCTCAGTTGATGAAAAATAAGTAGAGTTCTAGACTAGGTATCATTGCCTGGCAAATCACCAGTACTTGAATTTCTAAATTGTCACCAAAACGTATATCAAGTATTTTTCACATTTAAGACATTGTGCAGCATGCCACAGATCCCAGGGAAGATGAGGAACTTTGACAGTGACATATTTTTAAAGATACAAACGGCACATTTTTGAGTTATGAGCCTTATTCTCAGTAGTCCTAATAATACATTTACCCCTCTTAGTGAAAGGGCCTCATAAATCAGCCATGGCATTGTGCAATGTTCTCAAATTCATGTATGGAGATATATGTATATTTTTAGTATTCCCATCAGTGCTGAACGGTTGATGAATAAGTGTGTGTGTGTGTGTGTGTTTCCATCAGACTTTGACTTTCATGAAAACATTTAGGATCTTGAATAGACCCCTTTATCTAAATTAACAAATCTAAGTTCCTTTCTGTTGGCTATACTAAGTCCCTGGTTCTTTTTGACATTCATTTCAGAATTAGGATTCTTGCTGAAAAATAAATGGAATTAGGGTATAATTAAAAGGAATTTTCTAAGACTGATGATCTCATGAAGATGTCTATTTAATACTGAGTATTTATTGAGTCAATTCAATAAATATTGTTGAGTGTGAATTTATAGACTATGCTAAACAACAATAAAGTCGAGACAATAGCGACAAATATATACATATATGTATATATACATACACACATATATGTATATGTGTATATATATTTATCACACTCAACACTGGACACTAGTACACTGGCGCTAGACACTTAGACAGACAACATCTCATTTAACTTTTGCAGCTATTCCCTGTTAGCATTATTATTAATCTCACTATTTCATAGATAAGGAAACTGAGGCTAAGAGAATGAAAATAATCTGTCCTTAATCAAATATATTTAACAAGTCATGTAATAGTGTGTTTTCCAATAAAATTAGTATAAGCAAATTCACAGTATTGTTTGATCAAATGAGACGATATTTGTAAAATAGTTTTTTGTATACTCTGCACCACCATGAGAGGTTTGGTATTACCTAATTGTCAGGATTGCTGGGTTGCTTAATGAGCAGACAAAGGATGTGTTATGGCATTAACAAGGCAGAGAAATCTATACATCTTGATGAATATGTTTAAAGCATAGAATTAGCTATGAGAAATAGATCTTTTTGGGTTTGCTAAAATTTATTTTATATTTTAGAATTGTGTTTACTTTGAATTACCTATATTTGGGGATATGTATGATCTTTTCAGAGCTCTAAGTGTTTTCATCTAGCTCCTTCTTGAATTCTTGGGATTGGGGAATTATTTTAATCATCCAATTTCTCATCATTCCAAAATCTACAAAGAACTGTCTTTTCTTCCTTCTCAAATTATTAGAGTATCAGACTTCTTTTATTTATTTATTTTTTTTACAAATTGTTTATTGTCAAGTTGGTTTCCATATAACACTCAGTGCTCATCCCCAGAAGTGCCCTCCTCCATGTCCATCTCTCCCCTCCCCCCCACATCCATCATTCCTCAGTTTGTTTCTCAGTATTCAAGAGTCTCTCATGGTTTCTTTGAGGGTCAAATGGCATTACTTTAGTTCAGGCCCTTGTCATCTCTTATAACTAGTCTCCCTTCTCGAGCCTCCCTCTTCTTGTAATCTATTTAATTACAATTCATAAACTTAATTTACCAAAACTCTACTTCTATAACTCAGGAACCTGTAAAGAATCCCTATTGTTTACCATATCAAGAGCAAATACGTATTTCTCTGCATGGTTTCCAAGATCTTTCAAATGCTGACCCTTGACCACAAATGCAGTCTTTAGTTTCACTGTACCTAACATTATATTCTGATTAACCTGTTTTTCTCTGTGTGTTCTACACAAGCTGTGCTATTTCTTGCTTCCAAGATTTTGCTCTTGTTATTGACCTGACACACAATGCTCTTATTCCTTCTTTCTTTCTCTCCATTTATCTAAATTCTTACCAACCACCAACATTCAGCTCAAGCTCTGAATCCTCTCTGAAGTCTTCTCTATAATTTTAGGTGATGTTAAGCTCTACATTCTCTAATTACCCTATTATAATTATAACACACATTTTAGTACTTAATTGTACTCTAATTATTCAATATATGTTAATTTTATCTCAATAACCAGACTATAACTCCCCAGAGAGTCTAGCAAAGTACTATACAGTAAGTACCAAATAACTCAAAAAATTTTCTTGTTTATGAGCTATGCAGTATAGACATTCTTTGAATTTAACATTACCTAATTTGACTATATTGAATTAGGAATACTGTATATGGTTATGTGTATTTTTATGTCATTCACAAATGTATGGGTTTTCTCCAAACACTCCAATCTTGGCGTTAGAAGAAACTAGAAACCTGTTATCTAATCAATATTCTCATATACATCCTCATGTGACCATCAGAAAGAAAAAGAGATATTCTTAAGCTCATTTTTAAAAAAAAGAATTATGTATTTTTTAAAATTCCAGTATAGTTGGGACTCCTGAATGGCTCAGTCAGTTGAGCATCTGACTTCAGCTCTGTTCATGATCTCATGGTTTGTAAGTTCGAACCCCACATCGGGCTCACTGTTGTCAGCATAGATCCAGCTTCAGATCCTCTGCCCCTCTCTCTCTGGCCCTCCCCCACTCACACTTACTCTCTCTCAAAAATAATAAACATTTTAAAAAATTCCAATATAGTTAACATACAGTGTTATATTAGTTTCAGGTGTATGGTATAGTGATTCAACAATTCTACACATTACTCAGTGCTCATCATGATAAGTGTACTCTTAATTCCCTTTACCTATTTCACCTGTCCACTACTCATGTCCTTCTGGCAACCATTGGTTTGTTCTCTATAGTTAAGAGTCTGTTTTTTGTCTTTTTTTTCTTTGTGTGTTTGTTTTGTTTCTTAAATTCCACATATGAGTGAAATCATATGGTATTTGTCTTCTCTGACTAACTAATTCCACCTAGCATAATGTACCCTGGATCTACCCATATTGTTGCAAATAGCAAGATTTCATTCTTTTTTATGGCCAAATAATATTCTGGGGTGTGTGTGTGTGTGTGTGTGTGTGTGTGTGTGTGTGTGTGTGTGTGTGTGTACCACTTTATCTTATTCCATTGATCTATTTATGAACACTTGGCTATTGTTAATGCTGCGGTAAACATAGGGGAAACTGGACAGATATGTGAAAGATAATGAAATGGGACCACTTTCTTATATCATGCAAAAATAAACTCAAAATGGATTAAAGATCTAAATGTGAGACCTGAAACATAAAATTCCTAGAAGAAAACATGGGCAGTAATCTCTTTGACATCAGATGTAGAAACATTTTTCTAAATATGTTTCCTTTGGCAAGGGAGGAAAAACCAAAATTAATCTATTAAGATTATACCTAAATATACAGATTTCATACAGGTTAGGTTCATTTTAGAGTCCTGAATGTAAAGGCTGAGAAAGGAAGATTACAGTGAGGAAGAGGTGCCATAACTGGGTTGTGACAGACAAGTGGAATATTCATAAGAAAGAAGAGTGAGAGGGGGCGCCTGGGTGGCTCAGTCGGTTAAGCGTCCAGCTTCAGCTCAGGTCATGATCTCGCAGTTCGTGGGTTCGAGCCCCGCATTGGGCTCTGTGCTAACAGCCAGCTCAGAGCCTGGAGCTTCTTTCAGATTCTGTGTCTCCCTCTCTCTCTGACCTTCCCCTGCTCATGCTGTCTCTCTCGTTCTCTCTCTCTCTCACTCATAAATAAAGTATTAAAAAAAAGAAAGAAGAGTGAGAGGCAAAGGAATCCTAGACACATAGATGGTTGAAGAGAAACACGGTGTATCTTCAGTGCATTCAGTGACTTATAAATTGTACAAATTGAATAGAATCCAGAATTCGTTCAAGGCAATTAAGAGTATGGAAATAGAGGATACAGTTTCCAAATATGAACAAATCATGTTAAATGCTCCCTTCCCAACTAACTCCTTACATCTTTCTTTTCAGTGATTGTACCACCACCTACCCAATTTCTTGTTTCTGATAACAAAATTCAGCTATCATCCTAGACTCCCTTTTCCTTTCCCTTCCTGCACAGCATAGTAGTAAATTCTGCTTAATGTGCATCTAGATCAACCTGGGAAATAGTTAGAAATGCAAATTCTGAGGCACAACACCCTAAGTGCTGAATCAGAAACCCTAGGGTTAGGGCCTAACTCTAAGTGTTTTAACAAATCTTATAGGGTATACTTAGGCACATGAAAGTTCAAGAGCCACTGCTGCAGGCAATAAGGAATCTCTGAGAGGTTTGAAGTAGTCAAGTGTCCTAGTAAGATATGCATTTAAGAAAGGTCATTCTGGTATTTATGTAGAAGATAGAATAGAAGGGAGTAAAACTGAAGTTAACAGAATCAGTTATTAGAACATTTTCTAAAAATCCAAAATGAGATAGAGGAGAAGATAGATATATGAGCTATTGAAAATTTAGAATTGAATGTGCATTTGGATGCACAGCATAAATTAGAGGGAGTAGTCACAGTGACTGGTCTTGCACACTAAGTAAATATGGTGGTCAAGATTTGGAGAAAATAATTAATGCTTTGGGTTTTTTTTTTTTGGTTCTTTTTTTATTTTTTGATACATTAAGTTGAGGTGACTTTAGGATACCAGGTGTCAATGTTTAGTTAAAAAGTTGGATACTTGATTCTGTACTTTAAGAAAGAGGTTATGGCTTACAGATAAAGATTTTGGAGTCAACAGTGTACTGGACATACTAGACATTGTCTAAATGGGTTAAATAACCCAGAAAAACATTTAGAGTGAGAAGAAGGCCAAAGATGAAGTTTTGGAGAATACCAGTTTTTAAGAGAGGCCTTCTGAGAAGACTGAGGAATGACTAGATAGTAAGGGAGAGAACCAGAAAATTGATATCATGGAGGCAGGAAGATAAGATTTCAATGAGATCAATATCAAATGCCATAGACAGGTCAAATAAGATAAGAACTAGTTAATGATATTTGTCATTTACAGAGTCACTGATGTACTTAGTAATCACAACTTTAGGTAAGTTTTGAGAACAGAAGACAGTAGTGAATTGAGGAGTTAATTAAAATAGATTAAGTGGAAACTTTAAAGGTAACATATATGAAAGGAAAGAAAGAGAGAGGGAATGACAGCTAGATTGGATACATCAGTGGAGTTTGCTTTTATTAACTGATAGAATTGTATATATTTACAATCTGAAAGGAAAAAAGCAAGTTAAGAAGGCAAGTATGAAGATAAAGTAGGGAGAAGAGGAACTTGATAGAATAAGGTCTAAGAGGATAAGCAAGGAGATAAGGCCCAGGGCACAGGAGGAGGTATTAGCTTAGAATATTGTGCTACTATTAACTATTAATGTATTTGCGTCTTCCGCCTAAATTGAGAACTTTCCAAGAGAATGGAAAATCTTTTTTATCCCTAGTATACAAGGCTTAATAAATATTTGTTGAATGGATGAAGACCAATTCTTTTGGTACTTCCTTTCTTCCAAACTTTGTTGGTTTTCCCTCACTTTTCCATCCTCACTTCTTTTCTTTTGTCACTATATTCAGTCTCTTGATGAGATAACATCCATGTCCAAAAGTTCCTTTTTCTGAGACAGGAGAGGATGAGTTGTGACTAGATCTTTTATACTCAGAAAAATACTAAATAATTACACTGTCCCTACATTTCTATTTGCCTTTTCTTTGAACTGTGGTAAATAGAATTGGATTGGTTTTGATGGTTATATTCCAATATGCTTCATATACATGACATATACTTCTTAGTTTTCCTGCCAGGCTCCTTTCCAAATACTCCAACCTCAGGAACTTTCCATGTTCATCCCCCATTCCTCCTTCCAGTAGAAAATAACCTTTATTGCATGCCTTATTGTTCTGGGAAGGGCTTCAGAGAAACTTTTTGATGGTGATTTTAAAATACATTGGGGTAACTTGCCTATTCCAATAGACTTTGTTGACTTGTCATTTGCTGAAAGATATAAGTAGCTTCGCAATAAAAGAGGGAGTATTATACATAGGTTAAAGCAGGATAATTATTTTTGTCCTAAGAGAAAAATCTGATCTAAAGATATATTTGATTTTTTTGTGTATGTAATTAGGAATGACCATTTGAGATAGAAGCCGAGATGCCCAGGAGCCCAATTTCCAAAGTAGTAATTTACTATATTTATTTCAAAGTAAGGCTCTATGGCTAATTTTAGTAAATGGCTTGGAACAAAATCAATGTGCTTTAGAAAGATTTGGATGCTTAATTTTTAACCCTTCCATATTTGCTTTAAAAATTTCTAATAGTTGCCTGTGAATGAAATATGTTATAAATATAAGAAAAAATGTTATTTCCTTCTAAGTACCTTGCTGCAGCAACTATAAAGTGAATTAGAATGTCACCTGTTATAAAGAGCACATTAATCTTCCTCTAGGGCAAAAATGATCTTCTTTCTTCTCCATAGTGCCTAACACAGTGCAGGAGAAACAGTAGAAACTCAGCCCATACTTGTTGACTTCAAAGCTTGCAGATACAACATCTTGACCTCTACCTACTCCTTGAGAATATTACTGTCAATGCTATATTTAGAAAATGGGTTCTTGTCTAAATCTGGAGACAAGGTTATATGAGTGGAACAGATGCTCATTGTAGTTCACATGCATAGTGAACAAAAATTCAGAAACACGATGAGGTAATCTGTGTAATTTTCAGAAATTCCCTAAAAAGGCCCACAAGAATAGAAGGCTAGTAAACATCCTTTTAACTCATCTGCTTTCTATCATTGGTACCACCAATGATCTGGTTTCTAATTCTTTGAGCCAGATTTTATTCCTTTTTTTTTTAATCCATAAACTTTAAAAACATTTTGTTACTATCTACTATTACCCCTTTACTGGTTACTTTTTGTATTTGTTCTTATAAGCAGAAAAAAAATTAAAAATCCTTTTAAATACTGCCCATACCTACCAGGCAGTCTCCCCTTACCATCAATATTATCTTTAGAGTTGTCATTCTTAATTCTCCAAAAACACTACACTTCTATCACAGCACTGATTACCCTACATTGTAACTGCCTGCTATTTTTATCTGTTTCACCTATATTGAGTAGACCGCAGACAGGAAGTATCTTCCATACCTAGTGTAAGTCAAGTGTATAGTACAAATTCAATATTTGTTGAATATATGAACGTATGATGTTCTAATATAGCCAAATTTGCTAGCCCACTGTAAAAGCCTTCATTAACCAGATCCTATTTTAATTATCCAATTAGTTTATTTATGAGCACCTATTATGTGTCAAGCACCGTTAAACACTGTGGAAATAATGGTAAATTAAAATAAGGTGATCCCTACTCTTATAGAACTAATAGTCCAGTGGAGGAGGCAGACATATAATCATACAAATTACAATGGTGATAAGTATCATTAATTAGAGGTATAAGAGCTAATAACACGACAGGATGGGAGGTTGTCCTAATCTAGGAGAAGGTACTACTTGAACTGCGATCTGAAGGATTACATGGCATTACCTAGGTAAAATGCATAAGAAGAGGTTCCAGGAAGTGCAGAGAGTACCCTGTGAACCTTGATCAGAGGCACCAGTAGGAAGAGATAAGGCTGGGAAAGTAGTCAGGTGCTAAATTATTTAGCACATTATAGGCCACTTTAAGGAGCTTTTGTTTTTATCTTGAAAGCAATGGGAAACTTATCCATTCTCTACTTGTATTCTACCACTTTCCACTAATTCAAACTTATTAGTCACTCAGATGTAGTTCGAGTCTTGCTCCTTGTGTACTTCTGTCTAGATGGAGTAACTTTTCGATTTTTATAACACTGATTTGTACTATTCATATACTCATTGTAATGGGTCAAATATTGTCCTACCTTGTATATTTATAATGGTTCCACATATGGCTTTTGGCTCAAGAGACTGTAATAACTGTTCTGAATCCCTCTTAAATATTCATAGCCCAGTACTTTATTTATACTGCATTCCCAACACATATTAAGCCATGAAACCATATACAACCCCATATTTGTAATAGATGAAGGGAAATACTTTGATATTAATGCTCTTCCTTATGATACAAAAGCAATCATTTGGAAAAATGAAAACAAAATCACATTGACTGGTTTTATTGGTTGCATCATGGCAATTATTTCATTAAGTTGACTTAGGATTTTTTGCTATTTTTTAAAGCTGACTGTCTTCACTACATTTATCAATCAGTGCTTTACTCATTGAAACAGAATATGTTAAATGCATATTATGGAACAGCTGATGTGCAGGTAGGAACTGAGGATTAAAATATAAATATAACATGGTCTTGACTATCACAAAACTCAGAAGATGGTATCCATAGCTATTAATAATAAACATATTTTTTGCTATAAACAACCCATATGGATGGGTTGACAGTCATAATCTTTAAGCAACTTTAAAATGATGCATTTCATTTTCATAGAAAATGCAGCCTCATCATAAGATTAGGGCTACAAAGTCTTCATATGGTAGGATGCATTCAGCATTAAATTAATGCAACAAAAATAATTTTCTCTGTGATTATTGTAGTTACTGATATTGAACATTGAGGCATTATACAATGTGAAAAGCAGTGTTTTGTGAAAGTTAACAACTCATCCACATTTTTCAGTAAAGCCAGATAACTTTGCTTCCAGTTGTGTTGTAATCCAGAACCAGGCCTTCCTGAGGCCTGTGACTTCTTCTGTGATGCCACTAACAAGTTATGGAGCAATCCTCAGCTAAAACAATCAGCCCCTTATCATTAGTTTTTTTTTTTTTAAGAAGTGTCTTGGCCAAGTATATAGAATTTTAATTTTTCACCCTAAGTCCTGGAGTTGACTAAACCTGACTAAAATCTTTGACTTATTGGAAAGAACACAACAAGCTGATTCTACTAATTATCATATATTTTTAAGTATCATAAAGGTAAGTAAGTAGCAGAGTTTAGGTGCTTGAAATAAAAATTCTGCTTTCTGAACTGACATTTGAAAAAAAACTGTTACTAAAATTAAACCATTTTAATTAATTGCTTAATTTATTAACAGTTAATTAAATGACTGCTTACTTCACTGGCATATCACATCAGGAGCTGTTACCCTAAAATCTCATACAGAAGCAGAAAACAAAACTTGCAAAAAGGAAAATATAATTTAAAATAACCTAGTATCTATTGAGAATCTTTTGTTGACATCTCCAGTTATTTCTCCCAATGCAATATAATCTCTAGGTATTATCATTAAATTATAAAAATTTTTCAAAAAGGGTATACCACCCTGCTATGGTATGCTTGCTCATTTCAAAATATTAATGATTATGAGCCAGAGTGACTGTAAACACACTCATCAACTTTGAATACTAGCTAGACTTTCTGTAAGATAAGGGTAATAAGAAAGCTTAACGTACCTGGTCTTCTTTTCAAGGCATGTATAAAGATGTTAAAAGGCAAGGGTGGGTGGGTTGTAAAAATGTATTATTGTAGCTATTCCCTAAATTAATTTATTTTAGGTCTCTTTTTGTTCGTATCTTTTATGTTTCCATCATAACTGTACTTTTATATGATGAAAATAAGATAAAACAAAACCACTGAGAATATCTACATTGTCTTTGTTGCTGAGTCATGGGCTGCTTTGTCTTTGAGAGATTCCAGTTACGAACATATCTCTCAAACTCTACGTGCCCATATTACAGTACATTCAAAATATTCTATGCTAACAGATTACAATAGGTAACAATATCCTTTTGTTTCCTACAAAAGAATAAGTCAGTAAATTGTTCTACTTAGTTGTAAAAAGACCAGCTCAAAATGCAAATATATCCCACTAGCTTAAATTCCACTGTAATTCTTCCTAATTTAAGGCATTTATGAACTCATAATAGATGCTCAAGCTGTTCATATTTCTAGTTTATTTTATTTACCTTTCTCTTATTACCTGTTCCACTCAAAGCTTTACAAATCTTGAAATTTCTGCACATGTTGAAGGAGAGACTTCATCCATTAAAGTACACTGCAACATAGTAGGAAGAATAGAACCATTGTGTGGTTCATGGAGAATTGCATGGCTTATGTGAGCTTATTTTCCTTTCTCTGGTTTGTTATACTAGCCAAGTTTACCTAGTCATGTAGTGATTAGAACGTTCTAAATTCTTCATTTGGACTATGTATTTCAAACTGCCTGTTCAACTAGGTAAGGAGGATGCCCTCTTTTTTTTTTTTAAACATTAGGGAATGTGGTGAAATGGCTGGAGGTTAATGTAACATCTTTCTTTCTAAATGCCTTCTAAGAACAAGTACAATCGCACAGTTTCTTAAAGAGATTCAACAGTACCATTTTCTTGAAGCTTCTTCACCAAGTAAATGACATTTTGAAATATTATTTTTTTCTAAAGAATAAAGACCCACCCAACCATTATGTAAAATTAAAAAAAGAAAACTTTTATGTTAATAACTTGAATCTAGTCTCAAGGAGGCTGTACTATGAAATATCCTGGTGCAATTTGGTTGCAGATGCTTGTGATTTATAGAGAAGCTCACGAAAATACACAGAATCTATAGAAAGAAACAAAAACCAAAACAAAGGCATTAGGTAACTCACATGGAGTACATGTCTGATTCATCCTGTTTTTGTCATGTTGGTTTAATGTTAATGAGTTGAAGAATATTTGGGACTCATGCTTTGTGACCTTGAGATGTCTAGGGAGTGGTTGAGGATCTAACTTCCGAAAGAATCTTTGTGATAAAATTTTGGCTACTTCTCAGTCTGCATGATTTGAGACTCTCCCCATGCTCTGGCCCTAACCAATTTCTGTAAACCTCCAAAAGACTATAAATTTTTGTAATTCTACTGCTGTATTTGTTACTTCCTTTGTTAATGGAATAATTTGCCAACTAATCTTTCTTTAGGAAACAAAAGTATATTGCTCCCAAATTTAATATTTGCATGAAGTGTTTTAGATGGCACACTTACTACAGAGAGGTGCATAGTCATATGATTCTCTCCCTCAGTGTGACTCGCACGGTGATAGTTATAAAATTAATGTTCAGCAAAGATTTGTTAATTGATCCTTGTATCTGTCACTCAACTAGTCTTAAACATTGCATTCAGAAGAAGTAGGGAATTTTTTATTCTGCCTCATGGTTCCCCCAACGATAAAGATATGCGCCACCTAGTGACGAAGCACCAGAAAAAAGATCAGTCTGTAATGTAAACCTTAATCCTTATCTATCAGAGCATGAGAGTTGTTTAGGTGATTTTCCCAGTTAATGTTAACCAAGTTCTCATTTCTCATGGTCAGGCTTACAGATCAACTAGAGTAATGTCTTGACATCTCATCACCCTCCAGGTTACTTCATATCACCACCATGTCAATATTTGTTGCTTTTGTTGTAGATAATTTCTAATATGTAACTTGTTATCCCTGTAAAATTGTGCTTTCTTACTCCCTGAATTTTTCTACTCTCTCCTGCTTTTTTCTTTTCTCTTCTCTTCTCTTAAGGAACAGGAAAGAGGGGAAAAATCCTGACGAAGGGAGCAGATACGGTGGTTAGCAGGGATGACAAGATCTCCTGATCTTACAATTCTGTATTTTACATCTTTATATTCACGTGGTTTGACAATTATACAGACTAGGGGCAGTTTCTGCACATGGTAATCTGTTATCTAACTAGGGTTTCTTTCCTCATAGCTCGAGAAGTTAAAGCAAGGCTCTCAGTATACATTCAACCTGTACTGCTGGAAAAGCAAAGATTCTTTTGGGGTACAGAATGAAATCAATACATATTAATATATTCTTACTATAGGTTCTCAAAATATTATTTGCTACTGAATAGAAGCATAGGTGATATGCTATACTGATAAAAATTCCATGAATAAACTTCTGCATTTCCCATATGGGCAGATTTTGTGTGTGTGTTTTGAACATGTTCTAAGCCAGTAGCATCTATACTTTGTTTTCATGAATAGTAATATATAGATGAAAGTACAGACATATTTGTTTTTGATAAATCATGTGAGGTTCATGTAAATGTCAGTACAATGTGTTGTATTTAGGTTAGTATTTGTGGACGAGTTCACTTAGATTTTTGGAACTTCACAGCTGTGAAAATTGTTTTGGTTAAGAATAATAAAAAGTAAGATAATTATTAAAATTAACTTGCATTTTTTATATGCATGTATCTGTACAGAACTGGCACTGAACAAGAAACATTCAGAAATTCTTCCTTTTTTTACCCTTTGGTTTCACTTTGATTTGATTTAGTAACATAAGATTAATGGTGGTATAAATTTGGGTTGCTCTTAAGAAAGAAATAATTGCGACTACTAAGATTAAAAATCCTGCATTAATACTCTAATTATATGAGAGCTTAAGGGGCTTACCAATATAAAATATGATAGGGCTTCTTTATCAGATAGACTAACATTTACTTGGAACTTGATATGAAAGTTAGGAGTGATACAACTTAGGTTTTGGATATACCTCTACCACTTACTTGCTATATGAGCTTGGACAAATTATTTTTTTTCTCTAGGCCTTAATGCCACTATCTATAAAATACCATGTTACAACAGATTATTTTAAGTTGTAGACTAATACTGAAATTTTTATTATGACTGGTATCTGGTTTATTTCCCAAATCTCTATTTTGAAACACTTAGGTATGTCCACAAGCATATAGTTTAAAAATTCAAGCAAGACATTAATTTTTACCTGTATTAACTTTTTCAAAATTATAATTTTGAGTGTCTCTTCTAAATCCGTAAATTACTGTCTGTGTATAATTAAATTATTGAAAGCATATGTAAAATTCAGAATGAATTACCATTGTTCCCAAAAATGCTACAGATTAGATAGTCTTTAAAAATTCTATACACTTAGCAATTATTTTTTGAGACTCTGCTATGTTTTAGACATGGGTCATAGGCAAGTAATATAAAAATGACAAATAAGGTCCCCACTCTTATAAAGATTATATTCTTTTGGTAAGAGACATAAAATGGATTTAAAAAAACAAACACAAATATCAGCTAGTGATATGTGCCATTCAGAGAAAACATGTGATATGGTAGAGAGTGATGGGGTGTGATGCATCATATAGTAAGCAAAGGCCAAGATTTGAGTGCCACAAAAGAGCCGGGCACAAAAAAGATGAGTGGGAAAATATTCCAGGCTGATGGTATACAGAGACCCAAAGCAAAAATAAACTCAACATTTTTGAAGAACTGAAAGGAGACTAGACACTCAAATGTTTAGAATTTAAACAGAGAAGAAGTTAGCAAAGAGAAAGATTGGTCAGTGAGATATGAGGGAAGCCAAAGAAAGCACTTCAAGTGTGAGAAAGTAGTAAACTATGTCAAATATAGCTGAGAAGATAATTAGGATAAGAACTGAGAAATGGCTATTGGATGTGGCAGTATGGAGATCCTTGAGTGGTGGTAAAAGAAGCCCAATAAATGCTGACTGAGGAAAGAATGTGGAGTTATGAAATGAAGTCGGCTATTCCACAGAATTCAAGAAGCTTTTCTGTAAAGGAGTAGAGATAGGAAGCTGCAGCTAAAGGGGCATATTAAGTCAAGGGAAGTTTTTTGTTCTATTCTTTTGAATACTAGAGATACTAGAATTTATGTTTGTTGATGGAAATAAACCAGTTGAGAGAGAAAAAAATTTTTCCAGAGGAGAGACAGTGTATAATTGTAAAAGCAAGGTTCATGGAGAGGTGAAAGTGTGGTTTCCACTGCACGAAGGAGATGTTGGCCTCTAGACTAGAAGATTTTATCCACAGCCATGGGAATAAAGGAAAAATCTGAGCATTTATATTTGCTAATTCCTGTGTGCTTAATACAAATTTCTCACTGAAGTATGACAAGGTCATCAACCTAGGATCCAGGACTATAGATGAACAGACGTACAAGGTTTTAGAAGAAAAGAGAAAGAATGAAGTAGTGATTATGGAACATGGAAAAGAGAACCTACTAAAAAATAACCCAGAAAACTAATGTACTTTGACTTTTGGCAAGTGACTTGGGCTTTCTTTGACTTAGGTTCTTTTTTCTCTAAAACATAAATATCAAAGGCTACATTTAAGGTTGAAAACATGGTATTAAATGTGTAATGAGTCAAAGCTCAATATTTTTACAAAGTTTTTTTAAACCTCAGAGAATTATTTTAGGAATTAATATCTATTATGGTGAAGAAAAATATATTTGAAGTTCAGTAATTTCCTCTAATATATTTATAGTGCAGTTTATTTTTTCTTTTGTTAAATTCAAGAAAGATTATTCAATGTAATACTTTTTATCCAAAATATAATATATAATGTGATTTTATTTTTATAAAATTATTTTTCTTTACATCTTTCTACCTATATCTGTACATAGATAGCTGGGATGATATTTAATAAATGTTGATAAAAATGTTTCTGAGTGGTAAGATTTTGTGTTGTGTTTGTTGTTTAATTTTTTTCGTGTGCTTTTCCATGTTTTGTCAATTTTTGTAATATGGTTTCTGTAAAATAGTGAATTCATTATTGTTTCAAAACATAGTTTTAATGTTGATTACATGTTTTCTTGCTGTAGTAGACAGAATAGCAACCCTTCCCCCGCCAAAGATGTCCATATCCTTATCCCTAGAACATATGATTGTGTTTAGTTACATAGTAATGGGGGAATTAATCAGGTTGCAGATGGCATTAAAGTGGCTAATCAGCTAACCTTGAGATGGGGAGATTATATTGGACTATCAAGGTTGGTCCACTGTAATCACAGAGTCCTTATACAAGGTAAGAAAAGCAGAAAAGATCCAGAGTGATGGAAACATGAGAGAGACACAGCCCAATATTGCTGGCTTTGAAGATGGTTCAATGTGACTATGAGCCAAGGCATATAGGTGGCTTCCAGAAGCTGGAAAAGGCAAGGAAATAGATTTCTCCCCTAGAACCTTCAGAAAGAATGTAACCCTACATCTTGATTTTAGCTAATCAAAACCTGTGTTGGATGGAGTTTTGACCTACAGAACTATAAGATAATAAATTTGCATTGCTTTAAGCCACTAAGTTTGTGGTAATTTAGCACAGCAGTCATAAGAAACTAATATACTTGCTTTCACCCACTCTTTTCCAATTTATTCTTTATACAGCAACCAGAGTGAACTTTACAAACTTGCATTGTCTAATATAGTAGCCACAGGCCACATGTGGCAAATGAGCACTTGAAGTGTGGTTGGCCTGAAATGAGGTGTGCTGTATGCAGAAAATTGCGCTGGATTTAGAAGAGTTTAGTATAAAAAATGTAAAATATCTCATTAAGTATTTCCTACATTGACTTCATATTGAGATGATAATATTCTGGAAATATTGGGTTAAACAAATACAATATTAAAATTAATTTCATGCCGGAGGCAAGATGGCGGAGAAGTAAGGAGCTCCGTACTTGCACTCGCGCCCATACATCACACAGAAAAGATCTGAAGCCATTGGAAACCATACAAAACCTGAGAGACTCGGAGAAAAAGGACGCAGAATCCACTGAGAAAGCCTTCTAACGTGAGTGCGAACCGGGGAAGGTAAAATCGGGCCGGGATCGGAGCCTCCAGGGTGGGAGGCGATCCCCCTCTACCCTCTACGGGGAGTGAGAGGGGAAAAGGAGAGAGTCCGAGACAGAAAAATCTCCGCTCGGTGCATAGAAAGACCGTACTTGCCAAATACCTGCACACCGGGTCCCCTCGCGCCAACTGGTCCTGGGGGAGGCTGAGAACACAAACTGCTTCTTTGTGCCGCTACTCGAGGTTGGTTTTTAAAGCGGCGCGGGCGCGCCTGCCGCCATTGTAGCTCCAGGGCTGCTGGGACCCCTGAAAGAGACGCGCAGACACCGGGCGTCCGCGCTCCTGGCTGGCTGGAACTGGAGAGGGAAGGCAAAGAGCTAAAAACTGGGAAATTTGCCTGTGAGTTCATATTTCGGGTGACGAGCCATAGAGAGACCCGGTTTTCCTCACTCCAGCGGGCTCAGGCTACGCGGACCCGGCAGGCAAGCCCCCGCGCATGCGCACCAGCCCGACCCAGAGAAGGAAACAGCGATCCTGACTCCGCCCCCAGAGCTCAGCAGGGAGCCTGGAATAGCCCGAGGGGGTTGTCTGGGAAGCTGTGTCTAAGGCAACTTCAGCGGGGCGCGGACTGGGATTTGGAGATTGGAACTGGCCTGGGTTGAAGAGTGCAACCAACTTCGGCTGCGTCCCCGGAACGGGGAGTTGACACGCCAAAAAAAAAAAAAAGCGAGCTGCAGCGCGGGGTTCAAGAAGGGACTGGAGCACCGTCACTCTCCTCCCCACAATCGCCAAGGCAGAGCCCCCGCCTGAGGCATCGGATCACGCCACGCCCATCTCTGCCTGAGAGGTGCCCTCCTCCCTTTTTTTTTTTCTTTTTCCCTTTTTATTTTTTCCTTTTTTTTTTCTTCTTTTTTTTCCCCTTTCTTTTCTCTTTTTTTCTTCTTCTTTCTCTTTTCTCGCTTTTTTCCCCCAAACACTGACCTAATTAACTCTGGTTGCCAGCTTGCTTAAACAATCACAAGTCCATTCTGTAAATGTAAATTCTACACCTACCGACTTTTTCAGCTATTTCTCAGGAGTAATTAGACTATATAGTTTCTCTGGATAATTCCAGCATCCTTCTCTCACCTATCCAACCATATTCTACCCTTTACCTCTTTGAAAAAAGTTTCTTATCCCTTCTGCCTGTTCATTCTATTTCCAAATCTGCCTGGTCTCACCCTGCCTTCTCTCTTTTTCTCTATGCTCTTCAACCAGCGCTGCATACACACGGCTATTTAACTGTAGCTGGGAAATCCAGGTACATACTTTAAACCGTTCTTTGTCCATTGGTTTTCTTCTTTTTTCCTTTTCTTTTCCCCTTTTTGACCCTTTTATGTATTTTATGCTCCCTATTATTCGCCCTCCCTCCTCCGTCTTTTCTATTAACTTTTTCGTTTTCCCTCTCACTTTACATGTTAGTTGAATCAGCCTGTGCGTTTGTGTGCTCCTGCTCCCTGTGTGTTTGTCTGTCTGTTTTCTTTTGCAGGGCTACCTCAAGAAACAAGCTAGAGTACACAAGGTGAAGAGTGCCAAATATCACTACGAATAGGAAAATAAAATAACTAAGGTCCCAACAAGAGTGACCGAGGGATACCATTCAAAAAACAATCTCTGAAAGGATAGGCCCTGGAAAGTCAAAGAGTTTCTTGGATATAGCAGTGCTCATAGAAACAGAGAGCATAACAGGTCTTTAAAACCAACAAGAGCTGGAAAGCTAACTAAAATGACGAAACGAAAGAGCTCTCCTCCAAAGAAACTCCAAGAAGAAATGACAGCTAATGAACTGCTCAAAACAGATATCAGCAGCATAAGTGAACAAGATTTTAGAATAATAATGGTGAAATTAATAGCAGGGCTTGAAAAAAACATAGGGGACATCAAAGAAACTATGGCTACAGACAGAATGGAAAATAAAAATAGGCATGAAGAATTAAAAAATGCGATAAATGAGATACATAATAAATTAGAGGCCTCCAATGCACGGCTTGAAGAGGCAGAAAGGAGAATAAGTGATTTAGAAGACACCATTCTAGAAAAACAAGAAGCTGACAAAAAAAGAGACAAACTGATCCAGGAACAGGAAAGAAGAATTCGAGAACTCAGCGACACAGTCAAACGCAACAATATCCGTATCATAGGAATCCCAGAAGAGGAAGAGAGAGGGAAAGGTGCTGAAGGAGTCCTGGAACAAATTATAGCAGAGAACTTCCCCGACTTGGGGAAGGAAGTCAATGTGGAAATACAAGAGGCTCAGAGGACTCCTCTCAGATGTAACTTGAATCGATCTTCTGCACGACATATCATCGTAAAAATGGCAAAATACAAGGACAAAGAGAGAATTTTGAAAGCAACTAGGGAGAAAAGGGCCCTCACATACAAAGGGAAACCTATCAGAGTGGTGACAGACCTATCTACTGAAACGTGGCAGGCCAGAAAGGAATGGCAAGAGATCTTCAACGTGATGAACAGTAAAAATATGCAGCCAAGAATCCTCTATCCAGCAAGCCTGTCATTCGAAATAGAAGGAGAGATAAGAAACCTTTCCAAATAAACAGAAATTGAAAGAATTTGTCACCACTAACCCAGCCCTACAAGAAATCCTGAGGGGGTGCTCTGAAGGAAAGGTTGCAAGGAACAAAGATTCCAGAGACACCACCACAAACATGAACCCTACAAAAGATACAAAGACTCTAAACCCACATATTTCAATAATAACACTGAATGTCAATGGGCTGAATGCTCCAATCAAAAGACATAGGGTAGCAGAATGGATTAAAAAACAAAATCCGTCTATATGCTGTCTACAAGAAACTCATTTTAGACGGGAAGATACCTCAGATTAAAAGTAAGGGGATGGAGAAATATATATCATGCTACAGGAAATCAAAAGAAAGCCGGAGAAGCGATACTTATATCAGACAAACTGGACTTTAAATTAAAGACAATCACAAGAGATGAAGAAGGGCACCACATAATAATTACAGGGTC
>JAESUZ010004017.1:0-99114 GCA_017311185.1 Proteles cristata cristata | reverse complement strand
ATTTTCCTAAGCCCCAATCCCCCTCTGGTACCAATCTGTTCTCTGTTTTTTGTTTGTTTGTTTTTCAGATTCCACATGGAAGTGGGATTCTGTGGTATTTGTCTTTCTCTGTCTGATTTCTTCCACTTAGCATAATGTCCTCAAGGCTATATTTATGTTGTCCTAAATGACAAGATTCCCTCTTTTTTATGGCTGAATAATATTCCTCTGTGTGTATGTATATACACATACCACAATTTCTTTATCCATTTACCAATTGAAAAATTGATAAACACTAGGCTGTTTTCATATCTTGGCTATTGTGAAAAAATGCTGTAGTTAATATAGGGGTGCATATCTTTTTTTTAACATTTATTTATTTGAGAGAGAAAGAGAGAGAGAGGGAGCAAGCAGGGAAGGGCAGAGAGAAAGAAGGAGACACAGAATCCGAAGCAGGCTCCAGACTTTGAACCATCAGCACAGAGCCGGACGCGGGGCTCAAACCCACAAACCACAAGATCATAAACTGAGCTGAAGTCAGACGCTTAACCGACTGAGACACCCAGGTGCCCCACATATATCTTTTTGAGCCAGTGATTTCATTTTCCTTTGGATAAATACCCAGAGGGGGAACTGTTGGATCAAATGGCAGTTCTATTTATAATTTTTTGAGGAACCTCGATACTGTTTTCCAGGGCGGTTGTGCCAAGTTACATGCCTGTCTGCAGTGCACAAGGGGTTCTTTTCTCCACATCCTTGCCAACCCTTGTCATTTCCTGTCTTTTTGATACTGGCCATTCTTTTTTTTTTTTTTGAACATTTATTCAGTTTTGAAGGAGAAAGCGACAGCGAGAGCAGGGGAGGGGCAGAGAGAGAGGGAGACACAGAATCTGAAACAGGCTGTCAGCACAGAGCCCGACGCGGGGCTCAAACCCAGGAGTGATGAGATCATGACCTGAGCTGAAGTCGGACGCTTAACCAACCGAGCCACCCAGGCGCCCCTGATACTGGCCATTCTAACAGGTATGATTACTCCTGATGGTTACTCAGAATTTTCTGGGGGGCTGTATAAAAATACTGATGCTTAGGCCCCACTTCGGAGAGTGTGGTTACTTGGTGTACAGACTGATGGGTTTTGACAACTCTCCACGTGATGCTAGTGTGCAACCTGGGTTGAGAATCACTTACCTAAGCCAGTGAGGATTATTCCACTCCCCTCTTTGGTAATTACTTTAGGAATGAACACATGATACTATTTTTAGCCTTATAAGGAGAAATCTGCTTGGAGTGGAACATCTAGGACAGTTTGCCTCACTCTTAGAAAGGAAGAGAAGATGAGGTGATGTCTTTATTTTCTCTTCTAGGTTTTGGTTGTTACCCTCTGAAGACGTAAGGAGTGTGATGTCTGGAGTTGTGGCAGCCACCTTGTGACCATGAAGGAAGCTCCCATGTGCAAGGTACAGCTGAGTGGGATGACAGAAATAATTCCGGTCTTTGATGATCTTGCTAAGCTGCTGAATTAACTGACCCCATAGCTGTCCTACCTCAGGACTTAATATGTAGTAAGTAAAAGCCATTTAATTTAGTTGGAGCTGTAATCATCCTGATATACTGATAGCTCTAAAAACAAATAGGAACACTTATTTTGTTTTATTTTATTATTTTTTTAAAATGTTTTATGTATTTCTGAGACAGAGAGAGAGAGAGAGAGAGAGAGAGAGAGACAACACAGGGGAGAGTGAGAGAGAGAGGGAGACAGCCTAAAATAGGCTCCAGGCCCCGAGCTAGCTGTCAGCACAGAGCCTGACACAGAGCTTGAACCCACAGACCGTGAGATCTTAACCTGAGCTGAAGCTGGACGCTTAACCGACTGAGCCACCCAGGCGCTCCTATTTTATTTTATTTTTTTAAATGTTTATTTTATTTTTGAGAGAGAGACAGAGCATGAGTGGAGGAGGGGAGTAAGGGCAGGAGACACAGAAATCCGAAGCAGGATTTCCCATAAAGAGGGAGGCACAGAATCCGAAGCAGGCTCCAGGCTCTGAGCTGTCAGCACAGAGCCTGACGCGGGGCCCAAACCCAAGAACAGTGACCTGAGTTGAAATCAGATGCCAACCAACTGAGCCACCCAGGCACCCCGGCACACATATTTTAAATGGGGTTCCTGGAACCATGCACAATGGATCATCCTGGGATCCTAAAGAATTCTGCGAGTATTCTATAGGGATGTTTTATAAATAAGATTCTGTAATGGGTGTATATGTGTTTATGTAGAAAAAGTGTGAAGATACATTTCCTTTCATCTGTTTAAACTAAAGCAGTGCATTCATTTGCACTGAAATTTGAAACAAATTTCATTTTGTTTCAAAATGAATTTGAGATTGAAATTCATTTGAAACAAAGACTGGGGCAGACTTAACCGTTTCCACCTGGAAAACTTCTTATTTGTCTTGGATTGAACCTAAAAATAAGGACATTTTTTTTACAGTGTGTACAAAATCCTTAAACTGTCGTAAGATGTACAATTGGAATTTTTTTACAACTCTTATCTTCTGAGTGATTATGAGTGCTACGAACTTTATTACCCCTTGCCTTGAAGATGTAAATCATTAAAATGTTACCATCATGTCAAGGCTGGCTGATCGTTTCTTAAGAATTGTTCAGCGTTAGTGGCTGAAGTGTTTGAAAACTCCTGTACTCCAATCCGTTTTTCTTTGAAAGAATCCGGCCCTCCTTTTTACTGTTAGCTGTTGGGTTCATTTTGGGAAGTCATTTTCATCATTAATGTACACATCACCACCTGATGTACCGTGAGGCCCTTTCACTCTTTTTTGCCTGTCTTACTTGTGCGCCTGAAACTTTCACACCATAGCTATAACTCTAGTGCACAGGATTGCAAGTCATATTCGGGTTTAGGAGCCCTGCTTTGAATATCATATATTAGTGCTAGAATATTCATGTGCTGGCATACTATGCTTGACAAAACAATGTGATAAGTGATTGCACTCGTGGTTGTTTGCAGGAACTTGATTTTGGTTTAACATTCTTGTGTTTCCTAAGCATTACCGGCATATTAGTAAAGCGTGTGTCATATGCATCTGTTTCCTGGCTTCAACATGTGCCTACGTCTAAGAGAGGTATTACTTTTAGCCTGATCACCATCCATTACAATGTGAAATTTAAAAATTCAAAGCCCCAAAGGCATTAAGTGTAACATTTCTGGTTAACTTAGGCGGATTTTCAAACATTCTCTCCATTACCAGATGGTTTAACATAGAGCTGAATAGAAAACAGACTTACGGTGTAGGAAATATTCATGTGTTCTTATCTAAATAAGGAGGCTGTTATTCAGCTGCTTCTTCGGTACCAAGAAACCAATGAGATTTATAGACGTTATTACCAGCCGTAACCAGACGTGCCTTGTGAGAGCCACAGATGTAATATGTGTCCTCAGAGCCAAGTGCAGAGTGACAGGTGTGAAGTAATCACCTTCAGAGCCACAGCTCAGTTTGGCGAGGCGCAAAATGCCAGGTCCAATTGCAGCCTGCTCTGCATTACGAGGGTTTCCGCAGTGCTTCCCAAATGCCGGTCCCCGTTCCTATGCCGCGCCCGTTGTTTTCCAAAGCTGCATGATCTGTTTAAATACAGCATACAGCCTTCTAAAAACTACTGTCGCACGTAGGGTCGTGCTCAGTTTGCAGTGGGGCGGAAGGTAGATGGGTTTTCCGAGCAGCAGAAGATGAAGGAAAGAGGCTCAGACTGGCATGGGAAGAACAGGACGCTAATGTCAGCCCCGCCACAGGCCACCTGCCCCAAGTTTCTGGGTCTCCTCTCCTGCCCTGGAAAGCAAGAGTGTCACCCCGATGATCTCTGAGACCCCCTTCCAGGTCTAAAAGCCCCGTGAGTCAGATTCCTGTACCTGTCAGCTGAGCTCCCAAGCAGCAGGCTGGACACTGCGGTTCAGGAAGGAAAACATACAACTGAGAAACACTAACACCCTTTAATGCATTCAGTCACTTTCATAGGAAACTTAGGTAAACGGTTCGGGACCCATGATGGTCCATCCTATTTTAGATTCATCAGTTAGTAGGCCAAACATTTTCATCTACTGCTTTCTCACTATGTACCCTAACTTACAAAGTCCATTACATTCTCCTGACGTGGAGATAATATACCGCTCCGTCCGATTATTGACACTGTTGAAGGGAGCTATATAAACACAGGCCAATAATATTCAGGACATAATAAAAATTATGACATTTCCTCAAGGGAACTGATTCATGCAAGCCTATGACTATATTACATATAATAATCATCAGAGTTAACTCTGCTGTTGGCTTTTTTTTTCTGTTATATTTAAAAAAATTTTTTTAAATGTTTATTTTTGAGAGAGAAAAAGAGAGAGAACATGAGTGGGGACGGGGCAGAGAGAGAGGGAGACACAGAATCCAATCGGAAGCAGGCTCCAGGCTCTGAGCTGTCAGCACACCCGATGTGGGGCTCGAACCCGCAGACCATGAAATCATGACCTGAGCTGAAGTCGGTCGCTTAACTGACTGAGCCACCCAAGTGCTCCTCTGTTGCGTTTTTTATAAAAAACAGAAATAGTCAGGGCACATGCCTGGCTCAGCCAGTAGAGCATGTGACTCTTGATCTCGGGGTCATCAGTCTGAGCCTCACACTGGGTGTAGAGATTGCTTAAATATGCTTTTATTTTTTAAAGATTTTTTTAAATGTTTACTTATTTTTGAAGGAGAGAGAGAGAGAGACAGAGCGTGAGTGGGGGAGGGGCAGAGAAAGAGGGAGACACCAAATCTGAAGCAGGCTTCAGGCTCTGAGCTGTCAGCACAGAGCCCGACGTGGGGCTTGAACTCACAGATTGTGAGATCGTGACCTGAGCCAAAGTTGGACACCCATCCGACTGAGCCACCCAGGTGCCCCATTAAATAAACGTTTTAAAAAGTTTATTTATTTATTTTGAGAGAGAGAGAGAGAATGCATGAGCCGGGGAGGAACAGACAGAGAGGGAGAGTAGAGACTCCCAAACAGGTTCCACACTGTTAGCCCTGAGCCAGATGTAGGGCTTGACCTCACAAATCTTGAGATCATAACTTGAGCCAAAACCAAGAGTTGGATGCTTAACGGACTGAGTCACCCAGGCTTCTCTTCACTAACCTTAAAACAAAAAATCTTTAATAAAAAAATAAAAACAGAATTAGTCTTACAAAGCTATTTGATGTCTCCACAATCTTTTGTGCACGTAAGAATGCTGCATTTGAATATTAAAACGCACAAAGGTCAAATACAGAATACATTTATTTCTGTTGTCGGTACGGGAGCCTGGAAGGCCAGGAAGAGCCAGCCAATTCCCTCTCTTGCCTCTACACACAGCAGTGGTGAATATCATCAGCAAATTTAGCAATGACTGTATTTCCTAGTGTCTTCGGAGATTTGATTGTCTTTCTTTAGAGCTTATTACAATAGTTAAGAATCTTCAATATCTGGTCATTTTATTTTATTCCAGATAATCCTTTATGTTAGTGGTTTACATCAGTTTTTGCTTGTTTTCCCTGTGTGAGGTGCAGACAGCTGGTGGGAATTTTTGGTACGATAACCTTTGTCATCGTTAGTAATTATCTCCGGATGAGGCAACATGGTGTGTTCTTTCAATTGTTCAGCATATAGTCATAGAGTGTCTTTGGTGTGCCGTGCCCTATTCTAGATTTGGGGGGCAGAACAGTGAAAATAAAGGACAGAAACCCCTGCCGTTTGGAGTTTATATTCTAAAGGGAGGACACAGATGATAAACAAGATAAGTAAGTAAAATATATTGTGTGTTAGGCAATGGTATGGGCTAAAGGAAATCTAAATGAAGAAAGGGAGTTAGGAAGTCCTGGGAGAGTGCGTGATTTGCAGTTTAGATAGTAACATCTGCATCACCAAGGAAATCAGCAAGTGCAAAGGCCCTGAGGCAGAAATGTGACTGGCTTGTGTTGTTGGAGTAAGTAGGCAAAGGAAAGAGTAGTAACTGATCAGGCCAGAGAGAAATTGAGAAATGGTGGAGGCCTACGGGCTAGAGGTGCTCATGGCCAAGGGCCTCCTGAACCACCGTAGCGACGTCAGCTTTTCCTTGAAGGGGTTTGTGCCAAAGAATGACGTGATCTGACTCTTATTTTAACAGGGATGCCTTGCTGCCGTGTCTCCAGAGGGGACAAGTCCGGGAGCAGGGAAACCAGTTTGGAAGCTGTCGCAATTACCACGAGCCCGGCTGAGATCACCTGGGGGGTGCTTTCAGGTAAACAGGAAGAGGCCTGAGTCGGAGCCCTGGGGTTCTCTGGTGGGTAGCCTCAGGGGTGTGCAGAGACGCCTACACGGCACTGCCTGAGAAAGGAGCCACCAAGGAAGTAGGAAGAGGCCATTGAACGTGGGCTCTGGGAGCCACATTTTCAGAAGAGGGAGGGAACGCCCGTTTCCAACGCTGTGGGTAGTGGGAGCAAGATGAAGACCCTCTGTGGTGGCATCCGAAGGCACGTCGCAGTCAGAAAGCCCCACAGATGGAGCCAGAGTCGACCTGTGAAGCCTGGATACCTTTCAGCTGTTACTTAGCCCTCAGTGTCCTCACCGGTATGGAGGTGTGAGACTTCCTGACTCAGAGTGGGAAGAACCTAAGAAGGTACTGTAGGCGCCTGGGGGCTCAGTCGGTTGAGCGTCTGACTTCGGCTCAGGTCACGATCTCGTGGTTCGTGAGTTCGAGCCCCGCGTCGGGCTCTGTGCTGACAGCTCAGAGCCTGGAGCCTGCTTCGGATTCTGTGTCTCCCTCTCTCTCTGACCCTCCCTCGCTCACACTCTGACTCTCTCAGAAATAAAGATTTTTTAAAAAAGTTGAAACAGTTAAAACAAAAAAAGAAGATGATGCAAAGAAAGCATGAATGCATGGGCTCTGGCTGCCATACAAAATGCCATAGATCAGGGGGCAGAACAGAATCTGGAGGGAAAAAAATACCACAGACTGTGTGGCTTCAATCACAAAAAAATTATTTTCTCCTAATTCTGGAGACTGCAAGTCCAAGATCAAGGTTCCTGGCTGCATCCCGCTGCCTTCACCTTGTGTCCTCAAATAGGCTTTCTCTTGTGGTCCTGCAAAGAGAGATCTCTTGTGTGTCTTCTTCTTTTCTTTTTTAAAGTTTATTTTTATTTATTTTGAGAGAGAGATCGAGAGCAAGCAGGGGAGGGGCAGAGAGAGAGGGGGAGAGACAGAGTCCCAAGCAGGCTCTGCACTGTCAGCACAGAGCCCAACGTGGGGCTTGAACTCACAGACTGTGAGATCATGACCTGCGCTCAGATCAAGACTTGGACCCCCAAACCGCTGAGCCACCCAGGTGCCCCATCTTCCTATTCTCATAGGGACATCAGTCCTAGTGGATTATGACCTCATTTAATCTTAATGATCTCCATACAGGCCCTGTTTTCAAGTGCAATCATTCTGGAGTTAGAACTTCAACATATGAACCAGGGGAAGGGAGAGACACATCTCAGTTCATTATGAAAGCCCTTAATGCTTTTAGTACTCAAAAAACGTTAATTCATATCTTATTTATTGTTGTTTATATTATTAACGGTTAAGTTTTTCTTATTTTTACAGTTTAGAGCAAATATATAATAAAACACACACTCAATTCTTACTTAGAAATTAAAAAAGTAATCTATCTTGCCCAAACAAGGTTTAATTAGTGGTTTAAAAAACAACAATAAAAAACAAACCAAAAAAGAAAAAAAAAACTGTAAGAAAAAAGTTGGCCAATACTGCCATCTATTGGAATTTTGTTCAAAGCTCATTTGTGGGACAATTTATTCATATCTTATACGGTACCTTCCTCATTTTTCTCTTTCTAATGAGTGTAAAAATTGGATGCTTTTGTTCTCGGTTTAATCCCACTAAAAGTATTCTGAGAAATACATAGTTTCTAACATGATAAATTTGGTCTCTTCCTATTTTGAGGATCCATTCTGAATGAGACAAAGGTAAAGTTTAGATGAGAAGATATAATAGAAACATCTTTACTTTTGGACACAGCTAAACATTTCATTAATATTAGTTCTTAGTTTTGTTTCTAAATTATAACGTGTTTGGAGTTCTGGCTCACTTAATCCATGAACAAAGAAGGCTAGTTTCAAGAGCCTGGTAGTAGACAATGAAGTTTCAGGTTTTGATCTGACGAATATTTGTCTGCTGATTCCAAGGACCAAGTTCCAATACGGCAGAGTTGATTCAGAAAGGACGCGTGGCCGAGGAAAGGGTGTAGCTGGCATCTTAGCACAGTACCTTGGTAATATCAGTGTCCAGAGAGAGCGTAAATTGGCATTCTCCGCCTTTGCTAGGAAGAGAGTAATATAGGTATGGCTCCTATGTGAAATTTACCCAAACAGATGTGTGCATACCCTTTAGCTACGTGATTCCACTGTTAGGAATTTATCCTACAGATGTAGTTCCAAGTATGTGAAATGATGGGTAGATAAGCATATCATTTTTTTTTTCTTACAGCAGAGATCGGAAATGATCTCAAGGCCAGCAGCATGACACTTTAAGTAAATCATGGTATAGTCATGTAAAAGGAATACCATTATGGTATCAGGATGAGGCAGTTTTCTGTGCTGAAATGGATGAATCCCCAAGATAATATTGTTAAGGAAAAAAGTAAAGTACAGAGCTGTGTGTAAGTTATACACATCTGTTAGGAATTCTGTTTTGCTGTGAATAATCGTAACCTCCTGACAGTGGCTTAAGCTGCTTCTTTTGCTGATAAAAGAAAATCCAGACATAGGCAGGTTATGGCTTGTTAAGACTCCCTGAGCCTCAGGACCCAGCTTTCTTTATTGAGTTGACCGTCATCCCGAGTGGGCTGCTTCATGATCCAAGAAGGCTGCTTAAGCTCTAGTCATCCAGTACACAATCTCACTGGCAGAAAGAAAACTTTTGAGAAGTCTAACATGCACTTGGGTTTCCATTCCAGCATCTAGAACTTAGTTACATAGCCAACGTGATTAGCTAAAAGAAAGGATGTTAAGGGCACCTGGGTGGCTCAGTTGTTTAAGTGTCTGACTCTTGGTTTCAGCTCAGGTGGTGATCTCACAGTTTGTGGGTTCAAGACCTGCATTGGGCTCCAAGCTGACAGTGCAGAGCCTGCTTGGGATTTTCTCTCTCTGTTCCTCCCCCAGCTTGCACACGTGTGTGTTCTGTCTCTCTCAAAATAAATAAATACACTTAAAAAAAATAAAAAGAAGCCCCTCTGGAAAACATTGTGGAGGTTCCTCAAAAAATTAACAATAGAACTCACCTATGATCCAGCAATAGCACTGCTAGGAATTTACCCAAGGGATCCAGGAGTGCTGATACATTGGAGCACATGTACCCCAATGTTCATAGCAGCACTCTCAACAATAGCCAAAACATGGAAAGAGCCTAAGTGTCCATCAACTGACGAATGGATCAAGAAGATGGGATTTATCTATACCATGGAATACTCCATGGCAATGAGAAAGAATGAAATCTGGCCATGTGTGGCAATATGGATAGAACTTGAGGGTGTTATGCTGAGCGAAATAAGTCAGGCAGAGAAGGACAGATACCATATGTTTGCACGTATAGGAGGATTAGGAGGAACTTAACGGAGGACCGTAGGGGAGAAGAAGGGGGGAAATAGTGGGGGAGAGGGAGGGAGGCAAACCATGAGAGACTCTTGAATGCTGAGAACAAACTGAGGGCTGATGGGGTGGGGGAGGGGAAAGAGGGTGATGGGCATGGGAGAGGGCACTTGTGGGGATGAACACTGGGTGATGTATGGAAACCAACTTGACAATAAACTATTTTTTTTTTTTAAAGAAGCGTTGTTAAGTGTAGGTTTTTAGATGGACAGTAATGAGCAGCCATAAGTACATTTGGGGTGCTATTGGAAGAAGTGGGAGAATGACTGTCAGGACAGGCACACGCTGTCTTTGTCGAGCTATGCTAACTTTTATGCGGTGGGGAGGGGACGTAAATAATATGTATCTGTATTTGTTTGGAAAGGGTTAGAATATCTAGAAATACACAAGTACCTAGAAACAATATCGTCTTTGCAAAGACCTAAATTGACTGAGGGAAAGGCCAGGAACAGAGGTACTTTTTGCGACTTACCTTTTTGTATTTTTTTTAATTTCATGGTATGTCCATTTTTCCTATAAGGAAACTTTGAATGCAAAAAGGTGTCCGCTAATCACGCTAGGAAGTAACCATACTGCAATATACAAATGTTTCAAACCAACACGTTGCACACCTTGAACTTACACAGTGTTATGTCAATTGTATATCTGCTACATGTCAATTATAGCTCAGCAAACAAAGAACACATTTGGCTTTGAGATTTTGCATCGGACCTGCTTTGTTAGCTAGAGTTTCCCAGAAGGAATAAAGTGGGGGTGGGGTGGGGTGGAGGAGAGATGAAATCCCCTGAGTGGAAGAAAAGACGAAGAGAAACAGGATTGTGTTTTCATTATGCCCACTGGGAAGGAAAGAGCTAACCAGACTCCGGTTGACTCACACCGCCCTTCACATGACTATCTGGCTGGCACACGTGTTTCTCAGCTGAGATGAGGCTTGATAAGAGTTTGCAAGAATGGACAGAAATAAAAACTCCGTGGGGGATGGGGTGGGAATGAAATCATTGTTCTTTAGCACAGCAAACTTTTCCTTTCTGATATACCTGCACTCTGACACTCTCTGATCCATTTACAAATGAAAAATGCACGTTTGAACTTTGGAATCAGACAACCTGCCCAGAATGCTCTGATGCATTGAATGCATTAAATGCATGCTGATATTTTCTTTCCTCCCAGAGGAAGATTTCAGGAGCTTGAGGAGTTTGCCCAATGCATCAGCTCCCTGCCTGGACTGGCCCCTTACCCCACTTGCTTGCCGATGCTTGAAATTCTTTAACGTGAGATAAAGCCTCTCATTCTGCAATTTGGAGATAAATCTTAAAACCGGAGGGTAAGGTAAGGCACGTGAAAATGGGGCTGAAATGGCAAGCCATAGAATACGAAGGAGACTGACAAGGGACAGCCAGGCTGTTGCCGTCCCCGCTGAGAGAGAGAGGGAGTGTGGTATATGGAAGGTGCAACAGAGAGTGTTATCACACAACATGGTTATCTCTGGGCTCATGGGGAAGACAGCCAGCCTAAGGGCCTGTGATAGAAAGAAACAGAGTCTCTTAAGGGAAACCTCTGTGACCAGAGCCAAGAGGCATCGGGGAAGAAAGGGAGCAGTTCTAAGGGAAAATAGACCTGCATTCCATTCCTGAAGGAATATCCATTGCCCCTGGGGAATAGGCTTAACAATTTATGTAGTCGAAAGGTACAGACTCCCAGTTATAAAATAAAGAAGCTCTGGGGGTGTAATGTACAGCCTGGCATCAGTAGTTAATAACACCATATTGTATATTTGTTTTTTTGTTTTTTTTTTAAATGTTTTATTTATTTCTAGGAGAGAGAGAGAGAGAGAGCGAGAGCAGGGGAGGGTCAGAGAGAGAGGGAGATACAGACTCTGAAATTGGCTCCAGGCTCTGACTGGCAGTCAGCACAGAGCCTGACGCGGGGCTCGAACCCACGAACCGCGAGATCATGACCTAAGCGAAAGTTGGACGCTTAACCGACTAAGCTACCCAGGCGCCCCCGTACTGTATATTTGAAAGCTGCTGAAAGAGTAGATCTTAAGAGTTCTCATCACATGCAAAAAAGTGTAACTCTGCATGGTAGATACTAACTGAATTTATCATGGTGATCATTTTATGCGATGATATTTGCAATATATGCAAATACTGCATAATTACGTTGTACCCTTGAACCTAATGTTATGTCAATTATATCTTGAAAACAGTGGTACAAGTTTAGTAATGAAAGTGTTTTCTACCAGTGGACACTGGCTTAGGGCTTCCATTAACCAATTTAACTTTTTTCTCTCCACTGTGTTACGTAGATAAATATTCACACAACGCGTGAAGAATGTTGAAATAATTAGCACTGATAGATCTCTATATTAGTGTTTTTCTTAATTTAAATATATCATACTTAAATGTTTTATCCATTTAAAAATGGATTTTGAAAAGGGTTGGCAGTATCTTACAAAGCTGACCAATTTATCTAAGTTATGACCCAGTAAACCCACCCTTAGGTATTTACCCAAGAGACAGGGATGCATATGTCTTTGGAAAGAATTCCTGAAAATTTTTCATAACTTTATTCAAAATAGCCCCAAACTGAAAACAACCCAGCTGTCTATCAATAGTAGAATAGATTAACCAATGGTGGGAAATTCATAAATGGAATATTGCTTAAGCTAAAGAGGGGATGAACTGCTGAGAAATACGGCAACGTGGATGACTTTCAAAAGTACTGTGCTGGGGCGCCTGGGTGGCTCAGTCGGTTAAGCTCCGACTTCGGCTCAGGTCATGTTCTCACATTTTGTGAGTTCGAGCCCTGCATCGGGCTCTGTGCTGACTGCTCAGAGCCTAGAGCCTGCTTCAGATTCTGTGTCTCCCCCTCTCTCTGCCTCTCCCCTGCTCATGCTCTGCGTTTCTCTGTCTCTCAAGAATAAATAAATGTTTAAAAAAATTTTTTAAACAAGTACTGTGCTGAGTACAAGAAGCTTTATACAAAACAGTATGTGCTATCTTCTTGTGAGATAAGCAAAATTATAATCTATAGCAGGAACAAGAGAATCCATTCAACGGCTGCCTCTGGGAGGTTGGAGGTGGGGGTATGAGTTGACTGGAAGGTGATCTGCAGAATCTTTAAGTAACCTTACTCTATTGTACCTTGACAGAGGTTTGCACAGATGTATGGTATTCCTTGTAACTCCTGCATGGCCCACTTCAGAATTGTGCATTTCATTGTATGCAAATGTTACCTCAAAGGAAAAAGGCAGCAAACCAAAACTAGACTCGAATAGATGATGTGCATGTTGGAGAATGTGGGGAGAAGTGTATTGCTTTCTGAGACTTACTTTGATATGCATCAGAAAAAATGAATGAATTGGTGAGTAGATAAAGGGATGGATAGATGGATAAATGTGTAATAAAGGAAGTATTAGTAGAATGTAATTGTTGAATCTCATTGGAGAATATATGAGAGTTCATTGTAAAATTCCTTCATTTTTTGATATGTTTAAAAGCTTTTATAAATAAAATGTTGACAAGGATGCCTGGGTGGCTCAGTTGGCTCAGGTCATGATCTCACGGTTTGTGGGTTCGAGCCCTACCTCAGATACTCCGTATTGACATTGTTGAGCCTGCTTGGGATTTTCTCTCTCTCTCTCTCTCTCAAAATGAATAAACTAAGGGGCGCCTGGGTGGCTTAGTCGGTTAAGCATCAGACTTTCGCTTAGGTCATGATCTCGCGGTTCATGGTTTCGAGCCCCACGTCGGGCTCTGTGCTGACTGCCAGCTCAGAGCCTGGAGCCTGTTTCAGTCTGTGACTCCCTCTCTCTCTGACCCTCCCCTGCTCACACTCTCTCTCTCTCTCTCTCCTAGAAATAAATAAAAAACATTAAAAAAATTTAAAAAAATGAATAAACTAAAATTTAATTGATCTTGAATTTGGAGTTCTAGTAAAGAGCTTGAGCTCTGACCTTACATTATCTATGTTGGAGGCATTTTTGTGAGATTGGGGGTGGCCTGCAAGGAGATCTCTTGGCAACTGTTAGACCTTTCATTGTGCTTTTTTGTTCTGTCGAAACTGGCACATACCAGAGCCTCAGAAAGCTTTTGAATGAATGAAATGAATGAATAGTCTGGCTTCACATCATCACAGGGGAAAGGGGAAAGGGGCTTATTCTAAGATATGGAAGTTGGGGCACCTGGCTGGCTCAGTCGGAAAACCGTGCGACTCTTGTTCTTGGGGTCATGAGTTTGAGCCCCACTTTGGGTGTAGAGATTACTGAAAATAAAATAAAATGCAGAAGTTTGGCAGAAGGACAAATGGATCAAACAAATGGTGGGACTGATGTCTTGGAAAATAATAACTAATAGTAGCAATGTTTATCAATCTTTTTTATTTTTAAATATTGTTTACATTTATTTTTGAGACACAGAGAAAGACAGAGCACAAGTGGGGGAGGGGCAGAGAGAGGGAGACAGAATCTGAAGCAGACTCCAGGCTCTGAGCTGTCAGCACAGAGCCCGATGCGGGGCTCAAACTCACTAACCTTGAGATGATGACCTTAGCCAAAGTCAGAGGCTTAACCAACTGAGCCACCCAGGCACCCCAATCAATCTTTTTAAAAAATTTATGGACGCCTGGGTGGCTCAGTTGGTTAAGCGTTCAACTTCGGCTCAGGTCACAATCTCATGGTTCATTACTCTTCCCCTAAATGCATTACTTCTCAAAAACTTGAAAGTCTATTATCTTTTATAGGTTTCTATATAAGTAGCATCAAAACTGCCAAGCAGTTAAAGCTCTTTTGTTATTCAATATCTTGGGCATTTAAGGTTGTGTTTTCTTGGTTTTGCAATATCTTAGGATTGCTTCTTTAATAACAGAGTGGAAGTCTATTGTACAAGAGATTTGGGGAGGCAAAGGTGTACCTACGGACAATGGGCTGGGGCATCTCAGAAAATCACGAGAAGATTTTTTCTCCTGGAAATCTCTAATTTTTCTTTATTTTAAATGACTTCTGGTTCAAATTTGACACCCCACTGTTAGGAACACTTCCTTCCCTCCCTCTTTCCTTCCCCCCATATCACCTTCTCTCTCTCTCTCTCTCTCCAGTCAAAGGAGATTCTTAAGTTTAAAAATTAGTTATTAGCATTGGCCATGTGTCAAGCATTTGTGACACATTAATTAAGAAATAAGACAGAGGCGCCTGCGTGGCTCAGTGGGTTAAGCATTCGACTTCGGCATAGGTCATGATTTCACAGTTCACAAGTTTGAGCCCTGTGCTAGGCTCTGTGCTGACAGCTCAGAGCCTGGAGCCTGCTTCAAATCCTGTGTCTCCCTATCTCTCCACCCCTCTCCTACTTGCTCTCTCTCTCTCTCAAAAAATAAATACACATAAAAAAACATTTTTTAAAAAGGAAATAAGACAGACTCCAGACACAGCACTTTCTTCTCTGAACTCACATTCAATCAAGTCAATGTTTCTCCCCCCCAAGTTTTAAAAAAGTAGACTCAAATCATCTGAAAAGCTGGAAAATAGTATGCAAACACCAAGTATTCCTCATTTGAACTTAACTCTTGCTTATTTCTCAGATGATAGATAGATAGACAGATGATAGATAGATAGATAGATAGATAGATAGATAGATAGATAATGATAGTTGATAGGTAGATAAATGATAGACAGATAGATATAAGATAGATATATAGATAATGCATAGATGATAGATGATGTGTGTGCATATGTGAATGAGAGAGAGAGATTTATACTTTTTCTAAGTCATTGAAATTAAATTGTAGAAGCCATGATACATAACCCTGATATTCTTCAGAATGCATCTCTTCAAAATAGTACATTAAGGCTAGATCTTGAGAAGAGAAAATATTGTGTCTTTTTTTTTTTAGCTAGACTGGATCATTGAAGGAGACTGTGATCTGAGCAGAGAATACAAGGAGAATGCAGGTTGGAGTTCTGGTAGCCATGGAGCCTGCAGTTTGGACCTGGATTGGATTTTCTAAGTGGCCCAACAAAATGGCGGCCCTGTTGCAGAAGCCCAGGAGTAATGGCTCATTTCTGGGTGAAGCGTGTTCAGGCATAAGAGCTTCTTGTCAGGCTGGATTTGATGAATGAAGTAAATACATCTAACTAGCTCTGTCCCTGTAGTGTGTACTCCAACCTCCCTTTAAGTTCTCACATTGAATCAAGAGTAATTTAGCACACCAGACAACTGGTAGAGCATCCACTATATTTTGGACCCACTTGAGTATCTAAAATACTGTATAGGGACATTGTCACAATATAAGGAAATCTTCCTTGCATCTTTCCCTCTTTCCACCCCACCATTACATAATCAGGTAGCAACAGGGATTTTCAGCAATAGGTTTAGGAGCACTCTGATGTGGGGTCATTTCCAGGAATCAATTTGATACAAATTGTAATTCTGTCCTCGGTTCAGTACATTGGTTTCCAGTAAAGTTTTATCATCCATTGGTCAAGTATTGCCAATATTTCTGTTTAATGTACAGTATGATGACATCAAAACCAGTTCTAGATTTAGTCCAACAGTTTAAAATGTATTTTTCAGGGCACCTGGGTGACTCAGTTGGTTAAGCGTCCAACTTCGGCTTGGGTCATGATCTTGCGGTGCATGAACGTGAGCCCCACGTCTGGCTCTGTGCTGACAGCTCGGAGCCTGGAGCCTGCTTCGAGTCTGGGTCCCTCTTTCTCTCTCTTTGCCCCTTCCTCACTTTTGTCTCTCTCAAAAATAAATAAACATTAAAAATAAATAAATAAATGTATGAATTTTCTTGTATAAAATTTTGGGGAAAATAATATTTTGAGATAAAAAACATCTTTTAGTTACACAGGCTTAGATTTTCGTCACATTTATATACCTTAATGTTCAATGTGTGTATTTACTACATTAGAGACTCAAGGCACAAATACAATTGTTCCATTTACTGCCACAATAAGCAACATGGAACATCAAAAATAATATGTATTCATAAAGAAGAGCAAAGATGGTACGGCACTATAAAATTAAGAAGGACATTACAATTGGACTGTATGGGAACAGCCTGACTGATTTATTCCAAGCGATGCATTTTCATCAAAACTCATACATATTCAGCGAGACAAATAGCACGCCGATGAATTCAACGGGCCGCCACTGAAACCGAAACATCTATTTCCTAGCATCTGTTTGCAGGAATTATGTAAAATATTTAATGCAATGTGTTTTCACTGCAATCCTATTTTTGTTTCCCAACCAGTGAATTTTCATTTAAATCAGTATGTTTACCTGAGCCCCGTGTGCGTGCAGTTATTGGAACTGAAATGCAGTTACAGATACAGACAACATGTCGGCAACCAAGCCAATGCATGTTGATGCAACTGAGCCACTTTTCCAGGACGTATATTCTGTTTCTCTAGAGAGAAGCAGAGAGCCCCCTATGATGGTAAATGATCTTGATCGTGAGGGAGGGCGAGAAAGACTGGAGTCCTGGGCTGGAGGGAAATACCACAAGAGCAACAGCTCTCTTAAAATTTTGTTACTCAGGGCACCTGGGTGACTCAGTCTGTTGAGTGCCAACCTCAGCTAGGGTCATGAACTTGCAGTTCATGGGATCGAGCCTGGTGTTGGGCTCTGAGCTGACAACATGGAGCCTGGAGCCTGCTTTGGATTCTGTGTCTCCCTCTCTCTCTGCCCCTCCCCTGCTTGTGCTGTTTCTCTCTAAAATAATCACTTTAAAAAATTATACAAACAAAACCAAAAACCCTTGTTTTTGTGTGTCCTGTGGTCCAGCAGCGTTGGTATACCTGGGTGGGGGTGGGAGTGGGGGGGTTGTTAGAAAGGCTGAATCTCGGGCCTCACCCCAGACTTACAGATTTGGAACCTGCATCTTAACAAGATCTCAAGAGAATTTGTTTGAACAGTAAAATTTGAGAAGCCCTGTTTTTTTTTTAATTTTTTTTTAATGTTTTATTTACTTCTAGGAGAGAGAGAGAGAGAGACAGCGTGAGCAGGGGAGGGTCACAGACAGAGGGAGTCACAGACTGAAACAGGCTCCAGGCTCTGAGCTGGCAGTCAGCACAGAGCCCGACGCGGGGCTCGAACCCACGAACCACGAGATCATGACCTAAGCAAAGTCGGACGCTTAACCGACTAAGCCACCCAGGCACCCCGAGAAGCCCTGTTTTAAAACAAACTCTTACGGGGACCCAGGCGGCTCAGTTGGTTGAGAGTCTGACTTTGGCTCAGGTCATGATCTCTTGGTTCGTGAGTTCAAGCCCCGCGTCCAGCTCTGTGTGGACAGCTCAGAGTCTGGAGCCTGCTTCAGATCCTCTGTCTCCCTCTCTCTCTACCCCTCCCCTGCATGTACTCTCTCTCTCAAAAGTAAATAAACGTTTAAAAATAAAGTAAAATAAACTCTTTAAAAAATTTTTTTTAAATGATTTTTAGTTTATTTCTGAGAGAGAGAGAGGCAGTGTGAGCAGGGGAGGGTCAGAGAGAGAGGGAGACAGATTCTGAAGCAGCCTCCAGGCTCTGAGCTGTCAGCACAGAGCCCGATGCGGGACTCGAACCCACTAACCGTGAGATCATGACCTGAGCCCAACTCAGATGCTTAACCGACTGAGCCACCTAGGCGCCCCTAAAATAAACTCTTAGGTGCACACAGTTATTTTTAGGGTGATGCTCGAAGTTCTAAGACAAGCCCTTTCTCCAGGGAACAAAGAGTTTGGTGGCACCAGCTTCCTTTACCTGCAAAGGCAGCCCCAGCTTCTCCTTTCAGCACACACGCCAGACACATGTGTATTTTCTTTGTCAAGGCTCAGGCACCGGAGTGTGCAGAGCTGCCTTCTTTCGCCAGAGTTCACCACCATCACTAGTTTCTCTTCCTTTTATTTTCTCTCCTGTGAATTTATGGGCATATATATGTGTCAACACATTATGAAAACATACATGAGATATATATGTGTTAGACATCATGCGTGCTCTTTCCATCTATCTACGTGTTTCTACTATCTTTCCTTGTCCATGTATGCTGGATGGCTTCGACCTTCGAAACAACCGCATAGTTCTCCCTGCTGTGGATACCCCATAATCTGTACAGCCCGTTCCCCATTAGTGGACGTTTGGATCGTTTTGATTTTTGTTTCTACCAGAAACAGTGCCTCATGAACCTTCTTGAACATCTATTTTTGTGGCCGTGTTTGAGAATTTTAGATCAGATTCCTAGAAATCTTCAGTGTCATGAAAAAGAGATAGAATAGCCTACTAGCACTATGCTGGCTCTCAGTAGTGATCAAATGAATGCAAACCGAATAATAGGGCCCCTCCCCTTTTCAGGCTAGCCAGAAGGTTAAAGACTGATACATTTTTGGTAGGAGTGCAAATTGGTGAAGCCTTGGAGAAAAACAGTTAAGCAACCTCCAATCAACAGGTTTAAAAAAATTTTTTTTTAATTCTTATTCATTTTCGCAAGAGAGACAGAACATGAGCGGGGGAGGGTCAGAGACAGAGTGAGGAAGATGCCGAATCTGAAACAGGCTTCGAGCTCTGAGCTGTCAGCACAGAGCCCGACGCGGGGCTCGAACCCACGAACCGCGAGATCATGACCTAAGCGAAAGTCGGACGCTTAACCGACTAAGCCACCCAGGCGCCCCCCATGTCTTACAACTCTTAAACCTCTTTCATTCCCTGCCTGGGTTACTTCCCCTCTCGGAGGCAAATCCCAGGAGGGATCAGAAGAATGTGCTAGGGTGTCAGTGACCCCAATGAACCCACACTTCTACTGCCTCTTCCCAAAGTCTCGTTGATGCCAGGGCTAGCCTATGGTCCCATTTTTCTTGCACATCGGGGTAACTTTATTCTGATCATCTTGTTGTCTTTCCCAGAACCTGGGCCTTCATTAGAGCTGCTCAGTCCCTCTTGCCAGAGAGCCTGAGGTTGATTCCTACGGAACAGGGGTTGAGTGAGTGGGTCCTAATCTCTCAAAAGGCCTTCATCTCCTTATGGGCACAGCTCATCTCCCTTCTAGAACCCTGGTCCGTATGTCGTTTATATAAGTAACAGAGAAGTTCACTCAATAACCTCTCACTGGGCATAACAGATCAGCCTTAAAAAAAATCCTATGCCTGGGGCGCCTGGGTGGCTCAGTCGGTTAAGCATCCGACTTCGGCTCAGGTCCTGACCTTGTGGTTCATGAGTTCACACAGTTCCTAGAATATTCAAGTTCCCTGCTGCTGGACTGGAAAAAACTTCATAACACACAGGGCATTGGGTAGCGGTACTCAGAAGGGCACTGCCTCAGTTGTGGGGAAGAACTAGCTCCAGATCAAAGGTTGTTCTGGTCTCACCTACCAAGTTAAAAGTAAGGCTCGGGGCAATGGGACGGGGGGTGGGGGACTCGGTTAAGCATCCAACTTCGGCTCAGGTTATGATCTCATGGTTCATGAGTTCAAACCCCGCGTTGGGCTCTGTGCTTACAGCTCAGAGCCTGGAGCTTGCTTCCAATTCTGTGTCTCCCTGCCTCTCTGCCCCTCCCCTGCTTGCTCGCTCTCTCTCTCTCTCCTAGAAATAAATAAATTAATAAATTAAAAAAAAAAACTATGCCTTAGTGTGCTGAGACTCAGAGAAAGGGCCAAAAGGAGCCACATATGGTCCCTCACAGGTGTCCTTCAGCACCACCGGGGCTCAGCTGAGCATGGACGCCCTTGATGGGAAGGCCGGCCATGTCCAAGGAAAGTTTTTCCCCCAGAGCCAGAATAGGCACCTACTCTCCACCGTGAGTCAAGCATGCAATGTCTCTCTCGCTCGTTGCCTCTCATCCCTGGGAGTGTATACACTTTGCTGTTTCTCCCTCTCTTCCCACTTCTTCACAGGGCACTTGCTCTACGCGGCAGAGACGGGGACCCTCTTGAATTGGGAGAGTGGTTCCTGCCATGCCACGGGCAGCCCCTTTCGGGCCCTGACATCTGGGACATTTGGAATCACTTGTTACAGGAATGGTGCCCTGGCCGGGTCCTCGGGGGAGGACGGACAGGCAAGAGTGGACACGCTCCCATTCTGGGGCGATGACCGTAGGAAGCCAGGCAGGAGAGCAGCCTGCGAAAGTCCATTCAGTGAGCCTTGTCCGTGTCATTAACGGCATGTTATTGTGAAATAGACTCACGTGCATCAGAAATGCCCTGTGCCCTCCTAAC
Organism: Proteles cristata cristata; assembly: GCA_017311185.1. Classification (NCBI taxonomy): domain Eukaryota; kingdom Metazoa; phylum Chordata; class Mammalia; order Carnivora; family Hyaenidae; genus Proteles; species Proteles cristata. The sequence continues at coordinate 78,242 of JAESUZ010004017.1, read as the reverse complement.
TCCGTCGGTGATCTCCTCACTGGCTTCAAAACGGAGTCCAAATTCTAAGCCAAGGCAAGGATGTGAAGGAGCAAATGTGCCCATTCTCGCACAAGAGGTAGGAGAGAACGTCGGTTCTGGGTGCTGGAGGGAGGCGGGTAGCAGGTCACGGGCAGGGGCAGCGTGAAGGGTGGAGCTCAACACCTGGTCAATCAGCCCCTTTCCTCCAGGATTTGGGCCCAGCTGACATTGGATGAATGGATGAATAAATACCAAGGCCCATCCTCAAAGCCACGGAAACCTCCAACGGCAGGTATCAACGTGTGAGTGTGTGCAGAGGCTGGGGGGAGTCCGTTGCAGCCATTTGCTTTCATATTAATGGCAGTGGTGTGTGTGTGTGTGTGTGTGTGTGTGTGTGTGTGTGTGTGCGCGCGCCCCCGCACACGCACACATGTGTTGTGGGAATTCAAGGTAACGGAAGGACTTCTTTGCTGCTAATCAATCCACTTGTGGCTCTAAGGGTGTCATACACTTTCGTTTGAGTGTATGACCGAGGCCTGTTTAATGGTAACCGATGCAAAGAATAATTCAATGGTATTAACCTTGGTATTGATAAATTAAAATTGATCTCCTGAGGCTTCTGAATCCGTAGACTAGCAAAAAGTCGCAATTGCAACTTTGTAGTTGTGCTGTGTGCATTTCCAGAGTAGATATTTTGAATTCCAGCGGTGGGAAAGGATACTTTTTAGCTAGTGACAGGCCACCGTTATCCTGAGTTCTTGTGGCTCTGTGTGAGGGCTGTTTTTGTTGTTCAAATTTTGGTCAGAATTGGTTATTAAGGGAAGCCCCGTTTTGTGTCTATCAGTTTATTCCAGTGGATCACGCAGTAGTGTCTTAAACATAATATGATACATGTAAGTCTCCTTTTTTTTAATTAGGGGAGGTAAAAGCCTAGCATTAACAGTTTATTTTGATTTATGATTGTAGTTTATTCTTGAAACTAATGTCTCTTCAAATGGAAAGGTTTTTTTTTTCCCTTTATGGGAATTGTAAGTAATATTTAGTGCCTGAGAATGTTCTCTATAAAACCCAAGACAGAACACATAATAATGGCTCAAATGAAAATAGTTACATTAAGATAGAATTTGATTTGCAATTTTAAATGCCTTATAATTGGGGTATCAAAATGTAGTAAGACATTTGGCAAATATAACTTTTTAGGTGCCTTATATATTGAACAAGTTAGAAAGTGTTTCTATTCACCATGTATTTCATTAATTATATCTACCTATATTCATATTACTTAAACGAATACTTTTAAAAAATATGTTCATTTATTTTTGAGAGAGAGAGAGAGAGAGCGTGAACAGGGGAGGTGCAGAGAGAGGGAGACAATCTGAAGCATGTTCTAGGCTCCAAGCTGTCAGCACAGAGCCCGATGCGGGGCTCGAATCCACGAACCGTGAGATCATGACTTGAGCTGAAGTCAGACGCTTAACCGACTGAGCCACCCAGGCTCCCCAAATGAGTACTTTTTAAATGTTTATTTATTTTTAGAGAGAGGTAGGGGAGGGGGAGAGGCAGAGAAAGAGGGGCCGGAGGATGTGAAGCGGTCTCCTCACTGACAGCAGACAGTGTCATGCAGGGCTAGAACTCACAAACCATGAGATCTGACCTGAGCTGAAGTTGGGTATTTAACCAACTGAGCTACACAGGTGCCCCTAAATTAATACTTAAAAAAAACTCTTTTAGTTTTATTAAAAAGTAACACTACTGGGAAACAAACAGGAATGATTTCCCAGGAACTGTAAGTAGCGGAGAGATGTCACAGAAGCGAGGGCTCGTCAGATCAAGTGTCTTCTACCTTCTCCGAGCGGCAACTTGCATCCTGTCCTCTGATCATGCCACCTCTCCTCCAACCCGTGCAGAGCCAAGAGTGTAAAAGCAAAAATGTCCGTTGACAGTACTTTACAAAAATGTCTTTCATATGCAACTGGGTGTGTTTTAAAAAATTGATTGTCCCACGGCCAAATCGGAAGTGCTATATGTCTGAAAGTGTTTTTTAAAAGTTCTTCCGGCCGTTCTCCGTAAGCTGTCGGCAGTGACTAGGCACTATCAAGATGACGGACAGTTAACTCCTTCTGTGGCATGAACTGGCTTTAGAACCCTGTCTGGATCTCAGGTGCCACGTGGGGAGCTGACCTCCAAGGGTCCCGTGGCTTCCCACCCTCCTGGAAGAGAATTTTGAGGCCCGAGGCTGTTGTTCATCTTGGCAAGTGAGCAGAGGTCAGGGCAGGAGGAAGGCCCAAGAAACCGAATCTCTCCTCCTTCCCCACCCCCACCGCCATTCCATGTGCCCTCGAAAAAGAGGTAATCCAGAAATTGAGCCAGCTTGTCTAAAATAAGACATTTGGTCACCTCTGTGCATGACCTTCTTCGGCAGATTTATGTCCACATCTAGTACATAAGGCGAAGTTATTCTAAGTCGGTAGTGACTTTTAATTATGCAGTGTTACTGGTTTTCTTTGTCTTTATCAATTGACTTTGTAGCATGCTGTTTGGTTAACCCTACAATGTGCAGCAAAACATCTGTCTATATTTCTTTTTTTAATTTTTTAATCTTTTTTATTTTTCAGAGAGAGAGAGAGAGACAGAGCACAAGTGGGGATGGGCAGAGAGAGGGAGACACAGAATCTGAAATAGGCTCCAGGCTCCGAGCTGTCAGCACAGAGCCTGATGCGGGGCTTGAGCCCACAAACTTCGAGATCATGACCTGAGCCAAAGTCAGATGCTCAAACAACCCAGGTGCCCATCTATATTTCTGATTTGCACTTTCTAGCAGCTAGACTAGAAGATAAGTTGTATGCATTACTGCTTAAGTAGAAATAACCCGTGCCCCTATTGCTAAAACACATATATTATCAATTTTCAAATTGTGGTAAAACATGGACACTTCATGGCTGATGAGCTGCTTACATACGTGTGTGGTTCATTTTCAACGCCATATCAAAATACGTATAATAAAGCTACTTTTAAAGTTTATGGTGCATTGTTTTATACTATCATGTAAACAATATTTTACATGTTCATTATGTTCTGCTATAAATATTTGTCGAAATATTTTGTCAAAAAGTGGGGTGAGTAGGCTAAATGGGCTGAGGAGTATTTGGGCTGGTTAAGTGAATCATCATACAAAGGCTGGAGAGCCGTTCATTATGGAATGCACTTATTTGGTAAACTTTCAGGCCAGATCACCTCATAGGCAACTGAGGTGCAGATTGGTGGTTTTTGCATAAATGCAGGAGTTGGGGATATGATAGAAGAGTCACCTGACCCCAAGCATACTGACGGCCAGAAGCTACACTACGGAAGACACCTGGACCTTAAATTAACACGCACCCTCACTACAATAATGGTTCCTGTCCAACAAACAGGCATTTATTGAGCACTGTTGGGCACTGTTTTATAATTCTTATCCATTGTGTTTATAAATAAGTTTCTTCTCAGGGGCGCCTGGATGGCTCAGTCAGTTAAGTGGCTGACTCCGACAAAGGTCATGATCTCACAGTCCGTGAGTTCGAGCCCCACATTGGGCTCTGAGCTGACAGCCCAAAGCCTGGAACCTGCTTCAGATTCTGTAGCTCTTCCTTTCTCCTCCTCCCTCGCTTACACTCTGTCTCTGTCTCTCTCTCAAAAGTAAATGAACAAGGGCACCTGGGTGGCTCAGTTGGTTAAGCGTCCGACTTCGGCTCGGGTCATGATCTCATGGTTCATGGGTTTGAGTCCTGCATTGGGCTCTGTGCTCACAGCTAGTTCAGAGCCTGGAGCCTGCTTCAGATTCTGTACCTCCCTCTTTCTCTGAACCCTCCCCTGCTCACGCTGTTTCTCTTTCTCAGAAACAAATAAAACATTTAAAAAATCTTTAAAAATTTTAAAAAGTAAATAAACATTAAAAAATTTATAAAAAATGTTTCTTCTCCTCTAATGTAACTAATAAGCAGTGCTTATTAGTCTCTTCTAAGTAACTAATAAGGTGAAGGGGGTTGAGATACCTCCAGTCACAAGGAGCACTGAATAATGTACAGAATTGTTGAATCATTATATCGTATACCTGAAACAAGTATAACACTGCATGTTAACTCTACTGGAATTAAAATTTAAAAACAGTGAGCAGTTCACTATTTTCTGCTCCAAATCTCCATTATTATACATAGAGGCGCTCCTTACCACCAAGAAGCTCATAATGTATGAGGGTGGCAGGCTTTTTATAAGCCATCTTAGTAAGGATATATTAGCAAACACAATCACAAGGATCAACTAGAGAAGCAGGGTGAAAGCAGGAAGTCTGGAGTCAGGCCACCTGCATCCGAATCTTGATTCTGACACTTTCTAACTTACTGGCTGTGTGATCTTGGACAAAATACCTAACCATCCTGTGCCATTTTCTCATCTGCAGAACAATAATTTTATAAGAGTTGGTAGTTATGAAGCACTTAGAAAAGCACTTGTGCTTATTAGTTGTAAAATACTGTTTCCTAAATAGAGTTAACATTAAAAAGACTATGTGGGACAAAGAACAGCAAAGGGTTAAGATTCTCACATGTGGATCTGGGAAATGTACCCCTCCCCTTCCTCAGCTATGGAGTTTGGGGAGGATCAAGCTCTTCCTGTAGCTCCAGGAATGGGCCCTGATTGGTTTATCAGCAAATAATACCTTTCTTCTCATTGCACTGATTGGTTAAGGAATGGGCAAATGACCTATGTTAGACCAATGAGAGAAAGGCTCTCGGGAATTGTAAGAGGCATGCCAGGGTAGAGTCTTTTTTCTTCTTGGGATGTTATGTTGTAGATTGAAAATGCAAAGTCTGGACTCCTGGCAGCCATTTTGCTACCACAAAGAGCAAGCCAGGAGTGGAAAGCACCTCTACCCCTGGGTGTAGCCTGATGATGAAGATGACACCATGAGAGGAAGAGTGAGGAACATGGAGAATTTGTGTCTTTGATTATATTGCTTGAACTGCTGGATCGAACCTTACTTGAAGGCAGTCCCTTTGTAGATCTCTGAATTTTAGGAATCCGTAAATTCCCCCTATGCTCAAGCAAGTTTGAGTTTGAGTGCTGTCACCGGCGACTGAAAGAATCCTCACTGCTTAAAATATTGACTTTGTGGAGCAAGCAAAAGTCGTGATTCAACTAAGTTCTAGAAGTTTATCTGCCTCTGCAGCTATGGAATTTCCAGAGAGCAGTGTGTCTCTAAGTGTGGTCTACAGACCACTAGCTCGACAGATGGTCCATGCAAAAGTTCTCCCGTCACACAAATTTTGGAACTGCTACCTACTGTAAACCCTTTTTGTAAATTAATGGTGATATGATCATTTTAAAGGAGAGGTCCCCACAGAACAATCACTAACCAAACAGTTTCATGTTGTTTATCCTAGCATTTCCAGAAATTACTTGACCCACGATTACTCACACGATTGTCAGTAACACTTTAGGAAAGGTTGGGGCAAAGACCTCACATGCAAAGAATGTACAGCTTTAGAGAGAAAGACAGCTCCATGACTAAAATGGCCCCATTGTTAAAGGTTTGAGACGAGCCTGAAGGACCATACTGTTCTTATGTGGGGAACTAACCTTGCAAGGAACCCATACGGGGATTGTACAGCCACTCCATGGTCTGTAGAAGGACTGACGGACTAGGGGCAGATTTCTACTTTAATAGCAGCAGTGTGGAGGAACCGAACGAGCTTGGATCTTGGACTCTGATTCCTGGTCCTGGAAGTTGTTTGAGATAAATGTAGTTAAAACTTTCTGAGCCTGGTACCTCATTTACGTAATGGAGCTGGTTTTATCCTTTCTTTAAGCATTGCCATGAGAATGCAATGAAATAATATATTCAATAGATGGCAGTTGTTATTAATATCTTAAGAATGTTTTACGACAAGTGGGCTACGGGGTATTTTGCCGAGGTATCCTGAGCCTTAATTAGAACCAGTTAATTTTCTTTGGCTTGTTTTTGTTCTTTATAACATCTAGCATTTTATATATATATATACACACACACACACATATATATATATAGTTTGTTTGTTTGTTTATTTATTAGCTTACTGTCTTTATCCCCTATTAGAAAATAAGCTCCTTAGGTGGCAGTATTGTGAGGAATAGGGACTCAACACTTTATCTGTTGAATTAAATAATGAGTACCACAATCTGTCATGTATTGAGTGCCTGCTATATGCCAAGACTCTTACTATTTTAAATAGAATTTTTTATGGTGTCATGTAATATTTTTATTAGCTCTATGAGATGGCTATTATTATCCCTATTTTGCAAAAGCAAGAATTGAGAGTAAAATCAGGCAACTGGCCCCAAATTACACTGTTAGCAAGTGGCAATCCAGATTCAATCCTAGGACTCTCTTGCACTGCGGGTGGGCATGCAAGCTGGGGCAGGCTCTCTGGAAAACAGAGTGGAGGTTCCTCAAAAGCTAAAAATAGAACTATCCTAGGATCCAGCAATTGCATTACTATGTATTTACTCAAAGGATACAAAAATACAGATTTGAAGGGATACATGCACCCCCCATGTTTATAGCAGCATTGTCTACAATAGCCAAATTATGGAAACAGCCCAAGTGTCCACCAACTGATGAATGGATAAAGAAGTAGTATCTATATACAATGGAATATTACTCAGCCATGAAAAAGAATAAAGTCCTGCCATTTGCAATGACATGAATGGAACTAGAGAGTATTGGGCTAAACAAGATAAATCAGTCAGAGAAAGACAGATACCATATTATTTCACTCATACGTGGAATTTAAGAAACACAACAAACGAGCAAAGGGGGAAAATGAGAGAGAGAGGCAAACCAAGACACAGACTCTTAACTACAGAGAATAAACTGATGGTTACCAGAGGGCAGGGGGTGGGGGTAGGGGTGAGTGAAATAGGTGATGGGGATTAAGGAGGGCACTTGTGATCAGCACTGGGTGATGTATGCAAGTTTGAATCACTGTATTGTGCACCTGAAACTAATACGACACTATGTTACTAACTGGAATTTAAAGAAAAACTTGAAATAAACAAAACTCGACCCCGAGTCTCAATTTACATTTCAAATCATTCACTACCTGACTGTATTAGTGTCCTGTGGCTGCTGTAACAAATGACTGCAAACTTGGTAGCTTGAAACAATAATTTACTCTCTCACAGTGCTGGAGACCAGGGAAGTCAGTATCAGGGGATCCATATCAAGGTGTTGGCAGGGCTGCACTCTTCCAGAAGCTCTGGGGGAGAACTACTCCTTAACTCTTCAAGCTCCTGGTGGCTGCCAGGCTTCCTCCACTTATGGCTCCCTCACTTCAGTCTCTGCCTCTGGTCACTTTGCCACCTCCTTTTCTGTGTAAAATCTCCTTCTTAGAAGGACATTGTGATTGTCTTTTAAGAATCACCTGGAGGGTTGCCTGGGGCAGGAGGGGGGCTCAGTGGATTAAGCATCTGACTCTTGATTTCAACTCAGGTCATGATCTTATGGTTGGTGAGTTCAAGTCCCAGGTCAGGCTCTGTGCTGCCAGTGGAATTCTCTCACTGTTTCTCTCTCTCTGTTTCTCTGTCTCTCTCTCTGCCCCTTCCCTGCTCACTCTGTATCTCTTTCTCTCAAAATAAATAAATAAGCATTAAAAAAAAAATCTATCTGGATGATCCAGAACAATCTCTCCATCTCTAAGTCCTTAATCACATCTGCAAAGTCCTATTTTGCTATATAAGGTCACAGGTTCCAGGAATTAGGATGCGGATATCTTTTGAAGGGGCCATTGTTAATCTACTGTTCTCATCTCTTAAGGAAAGAATTCTGAGTCAGGTCCCCGGGACCAAGACAGAGGCCACTCTCCAGGACAGCACGCCAGTTATAGCCCTCAGGCAACATCTGGATGTTAGGGTAACACCTGCAGCAAAGAGCCCAAAGGGTGAGGGGAAACTTTATGAGATGCAACACTTTTTGGGGCACCTGGGTGGCTCAGTCAGTTAAGCCTTCAACTTCGGCTCAGGTCATGATCTCACAGTTTGTGGGTTTGAGCCCTGTGTCGGGCTCTGTGCTGACAGCTCAGAGCCTGGAGCCTGCTTCAGATTCTGTGTCTCCCTCTCTCTCTGACCCTCCCCTGCTCATACTCTATCTCTGTCTCTGTCTCTGTCTCTGTCTCTCTCTCTCTCAGAAATAAACAAAACATTAAAAATTAAAAAAAAAAAAGATGTAACACCTTTTTTTTTTCCCTCTGGGTCTGGGGGATGTAGGCCAGCAGGCTCAGTCCAGGAAAAACTGGATGGGTCAGATGCCAGGAAGGTTAAAAAGATAAATGCTCATCTATCAGATAGGCAGTGATTTGTGTCTGTGGATTCTCTGAAAATGGAAGAAAGAGGGGAAGGAAACAGATACGCCATTAATATGAAAAGAACCTGAGTAGTCACATTAACGAAATGATCAAGCGTAGAATCACCAATAGTAGGAAAACCTGGTATTATGTGCCTTCTGATGTGACACAGGAGACACATGACATTGTCTATGTGGTATTCTTAACAAAGGGACAAAAAGGTAAACATATAGAAACCAGCAGACAAATTCAGAATGTGGGATGTTTTATAAAAACAAGCAAGCAAACAAAAGAAAAGACAAAACAACTGCTCTGGACTCTTCAAACAATTCCATACATGAAAAAAATTCTGAGATCATTCTAGATTACAAGACACTAAAGAGACATAAAAACTCAATGTAACGTCTGATCCTCAATTGAATCCTGGATTATTTTAAAAAATCCACTATTGGGGCGCGTGGGTGGCTTAGTGGGTTGGGCATCCAGCTTTGACTCAGGTCATCATCTAGAAGTTCGTGAGTGGGAGCCTCGCATCGGGCTCTGTGCTGACAGCTCAGAGCCTGGAGCCTGCTTCAGATTCTGTGTCTCCCTCTCTCTCTGACCCTCCCCTGCTCACGCTGTCTCTGTCTCTAATGTTAAAAATAAATAAACATTAAAAAATTAAAAAAAACAGCTATTAAAGCTATTTTTGGAGCTATTAGGAAAATGTGGATATGGGCCAACTTATTATATGTTGCTATATGATATGATATATGATATCAACATGAATTTTCCTTGACAGTAATGCTCTTTCATATATGTCAGAAAATATTTTTAATCTAGAGGGCAACATGCTGAAGTATTTAGAGAAGTATTGTGGTGTTTGCAATATTTGATAAATTCAAGCAAAGGGTATGTGGGTGTTATACAATTTCTCCAACTTTTCTGTAGGTTTTGAATTTTTTGCCAACTCAAAAGCAAAAAGTTAGAAAAAAAAAAAAGATTGTATGGTGACCTGGTGAGTCGGTGGTGCTCATTACCAATGGTCACAGAAGGTCAAATAAACTTGGAATTGCACAACTCTGTTTTTGGATTATTCTCTTTTTGGTAATAATCAGGATACTGAAATGGTGTAGGAGATTCACCAGGGGTTCGTATGCCCTGCCATTGTTACTGTGCCATTTTTCAAAATTGCAGTCATGACGCTAACTAATATAAATGGATTATTTGTGAGGTTTTCTTTAAAGATTCTATTTTTTAAGTAATCTCTACACCCAATAGGGGGCTCAGACTTGTGATTCCAAGCTCAAGAGTTGCATGCTCTACCCACTAACCAGACCGGGGACCCCCATTTGTGGTTTTCCATCTATCTGGGTGGTCGATCTGCTATTCTGTTCTCGCCTGGAATGGATAATAGAGCGCTGGTTATTGACTTAACTATTCCTTGAGCATTTGATTCTGAGCATTTGTTCATTCAATAAATCTGCACTGAGCACCTACCAATGGCCAGTTGTAGGCACAGAGGATTTGGTGGACAAGACACGGCGCCTGCCATCATGGAGATCATGTCCTAAACAGGAACATTAGAAATACTTTACAAGTCTAGAAAGAGTTATTCTGCCTATTCTCACACCTACCAAGGCACAAGCTGAACGTGATCGTAGCTCCATAGAGGGCTCATTTCAAGATGGCCCTGAGGTCCACCATTGTTCCTTGCTTCTGGGTATCTTTGCGCTTGTATACTCCTCCCCACTAACAGGGTTCTCGAGAAATGCCAGGGAAGGGACAGCCCAAGGTGTTGGAATGACATTGAAATCACCCAGAACTGGGACAGGTACGGCATTGGATAGAGTGGCAAAGTGCCTCTACAGGGAATGAGGGTGTGACCCCAGGGTGGGCAGGTGACTGCCGGCAAAGAGGAATAATGAATAGGGTCATCTGATCATGGCGTGAGATTTCTAGCTGGAGGTATCCATGAAGAGGAATGAGAACGCACCTTGGAAGTCGCAAGGAAGAGCCAGGGGGAGGTTGACTCCATCCCTAGACTCAGTGGCACAAACGTTACAGAAGAGAAAGCAGTCATTGGAGAAACTCAGGGAGAATGGGGTCCTGGGGGGAGGGGAAGCCAGATTAGTTTAGAAGGCAGCTGATCGCAGATGAATTTGAAGGAAGAGGTTCTCTCAGAGTCCTGGCCAAATGACAGCCTGCCCGGGGTTGTTCTGACATCACATTTTAGCTGATTTAGCAAACACAATTATTTAACCAACAGTAAGGATAGGTTTTTTGTTTGCTTGTTTTTGTTTTTGTTTTGCAAGCTTCTTTTTGTGTTGCCATTAGATACAGAAAAAGCAAATTGCTGTTATCAGAGAATGTGCAAGCAGCTGGTAACTGGAAAGCTCTATGTTGTGAGGGTTTCTTATTATTTGAGAAGGACACAGCCCTCGACCCTGAGAAAAACTGACTTGTTGGCTTTTGATTGAGCCTAGAATTTGTTACCCCTGCACACGATCTCCCCTACCAGCCAGTCTTTCTCTGATCTCCAATTTATACCACTTGTCTCCACCCTTCTCACCCCCTTCTTGGCCCAATTTTTCTCACAGTACTTATTTCCACCTGAAACGTACATTATTTGCTTATTGCCTTTTTCATTCCACGTTTGAAAGCAGCAACCTTATTTGTCCACTGCTTTATCTCGGTGGAGCCTAGATGAGCATTAAACCCACGAGATTATTAGATGAATAGATAGATTAATGCAGTGCGGCCATTGAACAACAGGCCATGAGATGTAGTTCAGAGCAGGGGAGAAAATGGCTTTGGGGGCAAAAATCCTTCAGATAAAACCTAAGCCTGGTCTCTGAGCCTCAGTTTCCTCATCTCTAATACAGAGGTGATCCTATAATCTCTCACAAGTATCTTGAAGACTAATGAGCAATCACATGTATGGTGAACACATTATGCAGTGTCTTCTCAGCTCCTAAGGACCCTATAATTGAGTTGAGTTGGGTGGACCAGGGGTTGATACCGCCAGATAAGGCCAATCAGGAGCTCTCTCCTGAGAACTAGGTATGGGGATTACAAGACTCCAGTTCTATCTGGAACACGTGCTTATAAACCTACGAGCTCTAGAGCTCCAGACTCCTTTTTAGACCCTTTGTTCTAGTACCTTCCGAGGCTGATTTTTAGCTTTGAGCCTCGATGAGATATATTTGTAGACTTACTGTAAAATTCCTTTTTTGCTCAGACTGAATCAGGAAGGCTTACTACTTGCAAAAAAAGAGTGTGATGATAGAATGCAGTTATTCTGGCATGTAGTAAAGTAATGGTAGCTGTCAGAAAGAAGGGAAGGAAGGGAGGGAGGAAGAAGGGAAGGAAGAAAGGGAGGGAGGAAGGAAGGGAGGAAGAAGGAAGGAAGAAGGAAGGAAAGAAAGAGGGCAAGAGGGGCACCTGACTGGCTCAGTCAGTGGAGTGTGCTATTTTTTTTAATGTTTATTTATTTTTGAGAGAGACAGAGAGACAGAGCACAAACAGGGGAGAGGCAGAAAGAGGGGGAGACACAGAATCTGAAACAGGCTCCAGGCTCTGAGCTGTCAGCACAGAGTCCAATGCAGGGTTTGAACTCGTGAGCCACGAGATCATGACCTGAGCTGAGGCCAGATGCTTAACTGACTGAGCTACCTAGGCACAGTGTGTGACTCTAGACCTTGGGGTTATGAGTTTGAGCCCCACGATGGGTGTAGAGATGACTTAAAAATAAAATATTAAAGGGGCGCCTGGGTGGCTTAGTCGGTTAAGCGTCCGACTTTCCCTTAGGTCATGATCTCGTGGTTCGTGGGTTCGAGCCCCGCATCGGGCTCTGTGCTGACTGCCAGCTCAGAGCCTGGAGCCTGTTTCTCTGTGACTCCCTCTCTCTCTGACCCTCCCCTGCTCACGCTGTCTCTCTCTCTCTCCTAGAAGTAAATAATTTTTTTTTAAATAAAAAATAAAATATTAAAGAAAAAAAAAAGAAGGGGCACCTGGGTGTCAGTCGTTTGAGCTTCCAGCTCTTGATTTCCAGCTCAGGTCATGGTCCTCAGATCACCAGATGGAGTCTCGAATCAGGCTTCAAGCTGAGCTTGGAGCCTGCTTGGGATTCTCTCTTTCTCTCTCTCTTTCCCTCTGCCCCTCTCCCCTACTCGTGCTCTCTCTCTCTCTCTCTCTCTCTCTCAAATAAAAAAATAAAAATAAGGATAAAATTTTAAAAAAGAAGGAAGGAAAGAAAAGGAAAGAAAGAAATAATAGCTATCGTTTTCAGCACTTTTAATGGTTTCTTTTATTTCTTTAACTGACCAGAATTGAAAACCAGATGTCAGGTGGGTGAAAGAACAGGTCAGAAGGGGTTCGATCTAGAGAGTGAACCCTGGCAGAGCTTTGTATTGGGGGTGGGGGAGAAAAACAGCTTGCGGGTCCTGCTTGCTTTGGAGACGTGTATGGAAATACGAGTTTCAAAGGTAGAAGGGTGTGGGGGTGGGGATGGGAGTGGGGGTTGGGAACCCTACTGTTACCTGCTCCACAGCTCCCCCTGGAGGGAATCTTCCTTCCAGGATCGAGGTACAAAACCAAGAAGAAACCATTTAATACATAAATGCTGTGGCCAATACTTAAACTATTAACATTCACAGGGAAAGTATTTTATTTTATTTTTTTTAATGTTTTTTTTTTTTTTTTAATTTCTAGGAGAGAAAGAAGACAGCGTGAGCAGGAGGTCAGAGAGAGGGAGTCACAGACTGAAGCCAGGCTCAGGCTCTGAGCTGGCAGTCAGCACAGAGCCCGAAGCGGGGCTCGAGGCCACGACCACGAGATCATGACCCAAGCGAAAGTCGGACGCTTAACCGACTAAGCCACCCAGGTGCCCCGAAAATTGTCTTTAAATCATGAAAAGGCCTCCAAACTCCAAAGCAGTCTTTAATGTAGTGGCATCCTTCTTATTATTATGTGCCTTGCAAAGGTATAGATTTCACTTTTTTCTCCTCATTATGACAGCAAATTTTGCTGAATAAACTTTCCTTCGGACACTTCCTGAGCCCCCTTTTCTCAAGGGGTGCAGAGACGCAGAATATTTGCATTGTCCACCTGTCCAGCCTCTTTACCTACACATTCTGCAACCCACCTACACACACACACACACACACACACACACACACACCTTGCAGCCTTCCAAATAATGTCATATTCACATTCCAGGGGGTTGTGAATAATTTTGGAAAGGGTTATTCAACCCACTCCAGGCTTGTCTACTAAGCTTCTAGGTTCTGGTGACTCCAAACTCTTCTGTTTGTTCCCCCAGCCCTTAGAGGAAGGAGTTCTATCAGTGTGGGGGTTTTTTGTTGTTGTTTTGGGGGTAGGGTTGTTTTTTTCCTCTTTCAGCCCTTCAATACCTGTGGTACCAATTCTCCTTCTTGAATCTCATCTGTTGAAATACATTATGTTGTTTCTTTTTTTCCTGACTTGATCCTGACTCAGGATCTTGTTACCGGGAGTGGTTCCAGGAAATAGAACATCAAGAGTGAGATTCAGGGTAAGATTGGAAATATCCCCTGCATAGAACACAGTGCCGAATTCCTTGTAGATTGGAATGCCAGTAATCCATACATGCTGTGGCCCCATGATAATTACATTATCATCTCTTGTGGTTATGGTATGCTGCCTAGGGAAGCAAGTGCTGGGACACCTAGTAGGAGCTGCACTTCCCTAATTTGCTAGCCGTGGTCATTACAAGGGCTATGGGCTGGTGTATTAGCTTTCTTTTGCTAAATAGCAAAGTACCACACACTTCGCTTAAAGCAAAATTCATTTATTAGCTCATGGTCCAGTAAGTTAGAAGTTCAGACATGGCACAGCTGAGTTCTCAACTCTCGACTGAACATGGCTGACATTAAGGTGTGGCCTGGGAGCCATCTTTACTCTTACAGACCACTGACACTGCTTGCCACATGGTCCCTTCCTCTTTACGCTAGCAGTGGAGAATTTCCTTTACATCAAATCCCTTTCATGCTTCAAATCTCTGACTCCCATTTCTCTGACTTCTAGACACGCTTTAGAGGGCTGCTATGATTAGGTCAGACCCCCTAAATAATCCCCCCCCCTTTGATAAACTCAGTGTTAACTGATTAGCGTCCTCAATTGTCTTTGTAAAATTTCTTTTAGCGTGAACTATAACATAGTCATGATACTCCTATCCCGCGTTATTATTTTACGCCCACTCAAGGGGAGGAAATTATACCAGATATGTATGCCAGGGAGTGGGATTCTTGGGGGTCATCTCAGAACTCTGTCTAACATGGATGGAGTAATTATTTCTGACCACCCCGGAGAGCTTACAGGGGAAGGGGTTTGGGGAGACAAATTCAGAACTGAGCACTCAGCTCGAGTCAGAATCAGAGAGTCAGAGTGTATCTATGGCAGCCCCCCCATCTCTTATTTTCTGTACCTTCAGGCAGACTTCACTGTAAATCAAAGTTTAATTTTGCGGGTTACAGAATTACAGTGTAAGTTGGCGTCACAGACTTGCCAAGTGTCTTACATTGGAGAGCTTTGGCTGGGCATGAATGAGACCTCTGGGTGAGCTTCGACAGAGCTGAGAGCTTTGAATCCCCAAGTCTTGTTTTCACCGGCAGAAGCAACTTTTTCATTTATGTGAGGTGATCAGCTTTCTCTTGCTTGAAAATCTTGCCTCTCACCTGAGGCAGTTACCTTACAAGAAGAGCCTATACCTGCCTTCCCAATACCGGGCTCTTTCGTTCCTTACTGCTTTTGCAACCCTAACTGGAGTCAAAACCCAGGTTGTTTCAGGGAGAAAAGCACAAAGTATGTCCTAAGAATAGATGGCTTAAACTGGAAAAAAAAAAAAAAAAAAAAAAAAAGGCAAGATTTAGGGAGCCTGGTTGGCTTAGTCAGTAGAACATACAACTCTTAAAGTCAAGGTCATGAGGTTGAGCCCCATGTTGGGCGTAGAGGTTACTTTAAAAAAAAAACTGGAACGTTTTGCCAGTATACATTGGCTGAAATCTGGAAAATATGTATAAGACTGGATTCTAAGGGTGTTAGAACAGACTCTAATATTGCATCAGGTCACTTTATGATGCGAGCACTTACTGGGGATTTTGAATTTAATGTGTTTGCTTACACAGCCGGGATTTGACTTCAATAATTGCATTGGTGAGTTGGGTAAATTTTGGATTCAGTGGTAGCCTATGTTCAACAAAATTAAGATGTAAACCTTCCTGATGTAATGCAGAGAAAGGAGTCTGAAGAACGAAGGAGAAAGGAACGTCCCCATTAATCATGTGCCATCACTGCCCCACCCCCAACACACACCCTGAGAGGGTCCCAGAGGACCCCATGTTTTACTCTGAACTGTAAGATATCTCAGACGTTACCCACGTCTGTATTTTTGTATTTTGCATACAGTGCAGTTCTGTAATTTGCGTACTTGAATACAACAGAAACATAAGGCCCCTGAGTTGGGGAAAGCAGCTCTTTATTGATAGGATGAGAGCCACAGCCCAAGTTAACACTGCAGAATCATTCCCCCACACCTTATTCCTGCAGTGAGAGGAATCTCATGCAGTGAGAGCTGCTGGCAGCTTTCTATGTCGGTGATGGATTGCACCGCATAGACCAAGGATGGAGAAGAATGATTTTCTTTTTCTTTTTTTTTTCTTTATTTTTTTTATTTATTTTTTTAATGTTTTTTTTTTTTATTTATTTCTAGGAGAGAGAGAGAGAGAGACAGCGTGAACAGGGGAGGGTCAGAGAGAGAGGGAGTCACAGACTGAAACAGGCTCCAGGCTCTCAGCTGGCAGTCAGCACAGAGCCCGACGCGGGGCCCGAACCCACGAACCGCGAGATCATGACCTAAGTGAAAGTCGGACGTTAACCGACTAAACCACCCAGGCGCCCCTTGATTTTCTTTTTAGATATAGGAGAGAGAGCCATTCCCTCCCCTCCTAGAAGGAGAAAAATAATAATTTTTGTTTTTTACTCCTCTGAGACTGGACAAAAAGGGCCTTAGGTTCTCATTCTGACCTTTTGGAATGTACATGTGTTTTTCCAAGGACCAGTTGTACCTATCCAGGTGAATCTTGCTGTTACAACCCAGAGATGGCTCTAAATTCTAGGCTTCATCCCTTCTGACTTGGAAATTCCTAGCTGACTAGTGCTTCAGTTTTCCTAGGACCTTAGGGCATAGCCCAGGGACAGAGTCTGGGCTGTAACCATTTGGCCTCCTTGGGGAGATAAGAGAAGTTTTATTATCTTTTAAGATCAGTGTGTGTCTTTTAAGATATGTGACAAGTAAAACATTTCTTAAGGAAGTGAAAAAACCCTCATATTGTATAGTTTTCTGTTTCTAAATAGGCTAAGGCTTATGCAGAAGCACCAAGAAATCTAAAGACATTTTCTTTTTCTTAATGTTTATTTATTTTGAGAGTGGGAGAGAGAACGCATGCATGAAAGAACAGGGGAAGGGCAGAGAGAGAGGGAGAGACAGAATCCCAAGCTGACTCCCCACTGTCAGCACAGAGTCCCACGTAAGGATCGATCCCATGAACCATGAGACCATGACCTGAGCCAAAATCAAGAGTCGGACACTTAACCAACTGAACCACCCAGGCACCCCAGACACGGGCTTTCTGATTTCAGTGGGATATGTGGTATGAGAGCCCCCTTTCCTACCAGAATCAAAGTGGCTACAAATGATATAATAGGCAACAGAAGGTTTTGACCTACAGAGACCTTTGGTGTTGACAAATTGTTCACATTGTCCTTAGGATAACAAAAGATGATGGCTTACTGAAGTATTGCTTAATCTATATCACACACAAAACTCTAGGTCTGGTGACCAGACACCTGACTTGAGTTGCCACAGTGGAGTATCATAACCTCTCACTCAGTTTCCAGATCCAAGCCAGTTATTAGACCTGGGGCCCTTGCTGAAAGAGGAGGCTGAGTCACTTTGAGAAAGACCCAGAAACACTGTCATAAGTAAATATATTTCCTCCTTCAAAACTTCTGCAAATAGATCTGTGATCCTTTCTAAGGGTATGAGGCACACAGAAAGAGAAATACCCAGTTTTATTATCTTGATCTTTTGTAGATTACTAGATACTAACTTTGACTTGTTGCTATTTCTAGGAAATATAATGTACCATTATGATCCACAGTTCGAAGTGGGGGCTTACAGTGGTAAATGGAGTTTTTGACCAACCATCTCACCACGGGCATCAACTTTGTCATTATTAGTCTAACTCTGGAATGTATAATTCAAGGGTTGGCAATTACGCAAATGCTCTTATAGTCAGAAATGTAAATATTTTAGGCTTTGCAGACCATGTGGTTGAGACTACTCAATTTTGTCATAGCATGAAGGTGGCCATAAATAGTATGTAAATGAATGATGTGTCTATGTTCCAATCAAATTTAATCTACAGAAATAGACAGTGGGTCAGACTTGAAACACCGGCCAGAGTTTGCAAAGTCCCGGAAGAAGTAGGTCACTTTCACCTAGCAGCACAGTAGTATATTTTCATGTTTTGCTATACCGTGTTTATATCAATTCTCTTATTTGCTATACTATGTTTATATCAATTCGCTTATTAGTATCTAATAAAATGCTAGACTGGCCTACTGAAGACCCAGTCATGATACTAATTTGGAGACAACACACCAAAAAGATAGGATTCTCTCTTACAGGATATAGTTTGTGCTTTAAATTAGTAGCCAGATTATGATACTGGTTTTTTGACAGGACGTATAGGTTCAATAATCAAGAGGTGGACAAGAAACTTTCTCTGTGATGCTTAATAATCCACTCACAGAATTTTTGCTTCCCATCTTCACAACTTTAGACTGCGGATCTGGAGGTCTTAGCTCCCAAGATTGAGGAATACATGTTTAGGCCACCCCACTAAGTAAATAACCTCAACCAGTTGAGGTACTGACTGAAAGCAAAGGAGACATTGAATGCTGATGGAAAAAGAAAATTCAAACTATCAATTACAGTCTCAATCCTAGTTACAAAGATGGAGGCTGCATCCTTGTCTCTGGAAGTAGACACTGAATTTGACAAACAGGTTATTTGTTAGGATGTTTATTTATTACCTCTGGGGAAAATGGGAAGAAAGAAGGATTGGAAAAAGGAGAGGTCAAATTGCATTGCAGGTCTGAAAAAGCCTTGGTCAGTCCCATGGGGAAATCCAGTTCTTAGATAACGTTTGGCACTGGGCCAAAGCGGTTGGGCCCTTACACTCATGTAGTCATCAGTCATGGCAAGTGAGCTGCCCCAGGAAGGACATGACCTTGGTCAAGGCAGCTCTTGGCAAACAAACTTTCAAGGATCTGGTGGTTGTAGGCTGTCTGCTCACAGCATTCCCAAAGCTGAATCAAGTCTTCCCTTGAATGGGAATCTCCATGTCTACCTCCATGTGGTCCTCCACCTCCTCTGGGTCACCACCATGCTGCTCAAATCCACTTTTTCACTTCCATTTGGGGAGCAGCTCCTCCAGCATTCAGATGAACTTCTCTTCTTGGGGAGAGACTTAAAAAAGAGGGTTTAGAAGACTGAGCTACAAACCCTGCTTCTGCAACTCTTGATATCCGGGTTGTGAGTTCGAGTCCCCCACTGAGTGTAGAGATTACTTATAAATAAAATCTTTAAAAAAAAAAAAATGAACAAAGGACCTGAATAGACTTTTCTCCAAAGAAGACATATAGATGACCAATGATCTCAGGAAAAGATGTTCAACATCACTAACCATTAGGTGAGTGCCGATCAGCATCACAATGAGCTAAGCTTTGTCCCAATTAGATGACTATTATAAAAAAAAAAATCCAGGAAATAAAAAGTGTGGATGAAAACGTGCAGAAATTGGAACACTTGAGCGCACACTGTTGGTGGGCATGTAAAATGGTGCAGCCACTTTGGAAAACAGTATGGCAGTTCCTTAAAAAATTAAAAATAGAATTACTATTATGATCCAGCAATTTCACTTCAGGGTATACAACCCAAGTGGATTAAAAGCAAGGTATTGAAGACATATGCCGGCACCTGTGTTCACAGCAGCATTATTCACAATAGCCAAAAGTGGAAGCAATTCACGTGTCCACTGATAAATGAATAAATAAACAACACGTGGTGCATCCGTACAGTGAAGTATGATTCAACCTTAAAAAGGATGGGAATTCTGACACATGCTACAACATAGGTGAATTTTGAAGACGTTAGGTGGGTGAAACAAGCCATTCAGAGAAAGACAGACACCCATTTATGTGATGTACCAAAGCATCAAATTCATGGAGATGGAAAGTAAAATAGTGGCTTCCAGGGGCTAGCCTGGAAGAGAAGAAAATGGGGAATTCTTATATAATGGCCATAGAGTTTCAGCTTTGCAAGATAAAAAAAAGTTCTGGAGGTCAGCTCTTTAACCACGTAAATGTACTTAATACTATTATATTGTGCACTTAAGAGCAGGTAAGATGGGGCACTGGGTAACTCAGTTGGTTGGGCATCTGGTTTCAGTTCAGGTCATGATCTTGCCATTCTGAGTTTAGGCCCTATGTCGGGCTCTGTGCTGACAGCTCAGAGGCTGGAGCCTGCTTTGGATTCTGTGTCTCCCTCTCTCTCTGCCCCCCTGGCCCCCCACTTACACTCTGGCGCGCACTCTCTCTCTCTCTCAAAAAAGAATAACCGTTAAAAAAAAAATGAATGGTTAAGATGGGGCATCTGGGTGGCTCAGTCAGTTAAGCAACCGACTCCTGTTTCAGCTCAGGTCATTATCTCATGTTTCGTGGGTTCGAGCCCCGCATTGGGCTCTGTGCTGACAGTGCAGAGCCTGCTTGGGATTCTCTCTCTGTCCCTCCCCTGCTTACTCTCTATCCCCCTCTCTCTCTAAATAAGTAAATAAACATTAAACAAAATGTATAAGGATGGTCAATTATTTTCACCCTAATCCTTTCTTCCATAAGAAAACAAAAAATATACCCCAATCAAGTTAGTGGGGAAACATGCAAAATAAAAATCAATAGAGTCCACTTGTGATCTTATCAAATTTAAAGCTTAATGTGAGGATTATACCTCATTAAACAAGTTTAATTTTGAGTGCCTGGGGTGACTCAGTCAGTGCAATGTCCAACTTTGGTTCAAGTCATGATCTCATGACTTATAGGTCTGAGCCCCACGTGGGGATCTGTGCTGACAGCTCAGAGCCTGGACCCTTCTTTGGATGTTGTGTTTCCCTCTCTGTCCCTCCTTCACACAGGCTCTCTCAAAATAAATAAGTAAACATTAAAGAAATAAATAAGTTTAGTTTTAATAAACAGTGGAAGGTGTGGATTTGGTCTTTAGGGCAAGTAGATCTGAAAACATAGTCACTCAAAGTATGCATGTGATAAGAAAGTTTATGGGGCACGTGGATGGCTCAGTTGGTTAAGCGGCTGACTCTGGTTCAGATCATGATCCATGGTTCGTGGGCTCAAGCTCGTGTTGGGCTCCGTACTAACCATGCAAAGTCTGCTTGGGATTCTCTCTCTCTCTCTTTCTCTCTCTCTCTCTTTCTTTCCAGAGAGAAAGCAAAAGTAAGGGAGGATCATAGAGGAGAGAGAGAGGGAGGGAGGGAGAAAGAAAGAAAGACAGGAAGACAGAAAGACAGACAGACAGACAGAAAGGAAGGAAGGAAGGAAGGAAGGAAGGAAGGAAGGAAAGAGGAAGGAAGGAAGGAAGAAGGAAGGAAGGAAAGAAGAAAGAAAGGCAAGTTCAGATTCTTGTTCATGTCTGGGAAACACACCTTCCTCAACCATACTAAACAAAAAAATCTTCTAAACTTTATTTATTTTTAGAGTGTTTATTTTTGAGAGAGAGAGAAAGAGAGAGAACACAAACAAGGAAGAGGCAGAGAGAGAGGGAGACACAGAATCTGAAGCAGGCTCCAAGCTCTGAGCCATCAGCACAGAGCCCAACACAGGCCTCAAACTCAGGAACCAGGAGATCATGACCAGGGCCAAAGTTGGGTGCTTAACCAGCTGAGCCACCCAGGCGCCCCAAAAATCTTCTAAACTTTAAAGATGACTTCTTTCTCTCTTTTCTCTCCTTCTTTCCCCCCCTTTCTCTTCTTTGTCTCTTTCTCTCTCTTTTTTCCCCCTCCTTATGCTGCATTTTCACTGGGAACTGGTCATCACCCTTTCCAATGCACAGCTACTTTAATGTTCAAAGTCTAGAAAGGGACCCAAGTAGCTAGAGAAATTTTAAGGGTTTGGTTTTCACCAAGTAACTGGAAGCGTGAGCACAGGAACAGAAGATTCTGGAAGCCTGTATCATATCTCTGGCCCGAACCCTGATTTCAGTGGCAGCTCCTACGGACAATTTTATGAGAGTTACATCCCTGCTGATGGGGGCCGTGCCTCCGCCCTCCATCTCTTTGAGTTTTTGCCTTCTGGAGAGTGTGGGAGTCTTCATGCAGCTCTTGAAAGCACAGCCCAGAAGTGCATGGAAGTTCATGCATCTGCTGGCAACCCTCCAGGAAGCAAGGGCGGAGCCGAGGACAAATGCTCCGGCCTCAGCCTCAATGCCGGGAAGGGGTTCGTGTGCCGCTTAGACCTATTGCCTACAGCAGCAGCTTTGATAATGCACCCTTACTTTGTGTTTTCCTCAGACTCTCCCTCAATTTCCTGCTCCCTCACTCCTCCTTTTGGGGCCCAGCTCCCGCAGCAGGTGCTAGGAATGCCCTGTCACTCCCTCTCACGCTTGGAAGGTGCTGACTGTGGGCACCTTGCACTCCCAGCCCGAGGACCCACCAGCCTCAGGGGGTGCGGTCAACAGGCAGCCTTCAGCATCGGCCCCTTCCGTGCTGTGCTGAGGCCATCTCACCCGGGGTATGGTCCCCCTGGGGCGGACTCCATCTGGTGACTGATGGACGCATGATATGAAGACCTGATGGGGCGCCTGGGTGGCTTAGTGGGTTAAGCCTCTGACTTTGGCTCAGGTCATGATCTCAAGGTCTGTGGATTCGAGCCCCACATCGGCTCTGTGCTGACAGCTCAGAGCCTGGAGCCTGCTTCGGTTTCTGTGTCTGCCTCTCTCTCTGCTCCTCCCCTGTTCATACTCTATCTCTCTCTCAAGAACAAATAAACTTTAAAAAAAAATTTAAAAAAGAAAGACCTGGTTATTCTGACTCAAGGTGGGATAAAGCCCACAGGCCATTTTAACTCCAGAACTCTCCGTGTGTTGGCTCAGGTCATGGACCTGCAATTGCAGCTTGATTTCTTCCTGCACCCTAACCTGCTCCCGTCTCCTCCCTTCCACAAATAACGGATCCTGACAACGCTCCATAAAGAACATCCTGCACACTGAGCTCCATCTCAGAGATGCTTGCCGGAAGATGCGATCTTCAGCAGAAGGTCTGAGAAAGGCTATGATCCGATGTGGTTTTATTTTATTTTTCCCCTTTTTATTAAAAAAAATGTTTTTGAATGTAAGTATCTCTTTATTTTTTAAAAAAACTTAAATCCAAGTTAGTTAACATATAGTGTAATAACGATTTCAGGAATAGAATTTAGCGATTCATCACTTACATATAACAGCACCCAGTGCTCACCCCAAGTGTCGTCCTTAATGCCTATCACCCATTTACCCCTTCCCCCACCCCAAACCCCACCAGCAACCCTCAGTTTGTTCTCTGCATTTGAGTCTCTTATGGGGGTGCCTGGGTGGCTCAATCGGTTTAGCGTCTGACTTCAGCTCAGGTCGTGATTTCATGGTTTGTGAGTTCAAGCCCCACGTTGGGCTCTGTGCTGATAGCTCAGAGCCTGGAGTCTCCTTCAGATTCTGTGTCTCCCTCTCTCTCTCTGACCCTCCCCTGCTCACGCTGTCTCTCTCCCTCAGAAATAAATAGAACATTAAAAATTAAAAAAAAGAAAAGCATGAGAGAGACCTTACACCCATTAGGATGACTAGATTTAAACAGCAACAATAACAACAGAAAGTAACAAATGTTGGCTAGAATGTGGAGAAATTGGAAATGCAAAATGGCACAAATGCCGTGGAAAACAAAGTGACAGTCCCTCCAATAAATGAAAATAGAATCACCCAGAGATTCCAGTTCTGGGTCTGTATCCCAAAGGATTGAAAGCAGGATCTTGAAGAGATATCTGTGTACCTATGTTCCTGACAGTGTTATTCACAATGGCAGCCCAAGCATTCGTCAATGGATAATTCAGTGAACAGAATGGACAAAGGAATATGTTTCTGCCTGAAAAAGGAAGGGAATTCTGACACAGGCTACAACATGGATGAACTTGCGGACATTATACTCTGTGCCATAAACCAGTCACAGCAAGTTCATTTACATGAGGTACCTAGAGTGTCAATTTCACAGACAAAAAGATTGGTGGTTGCCAGCGGCTGGGGCAAGGTGGGATCAGGTAATTGTTGCTTAGTGGGTATAACGTTTCAGCTTTGCATGATGAGAAGGTTTCAGAGATCTGCTGTAGGGTGTTTCAAATATATTCAGTACTGCTGAATGATACACTTCCAAGAGGTTATGATACATTTTATGTTATGTGCATTTTACCATATATTTTTTAAATATTTTATTTATTTCTAGGAGAGAGAGAGAGAGACAGCGTGAACAGGGGAGGGTCAGAGAGAGAGGGAGTCACAGACTGAAACAGGCTCCAGGCTCTGAGCTGGCAGTCAGCACAGAGCCCGACGCGGGGCTCGAACCCACGAACCGCGAGATCATGACCCAAGCGAAAGTCGGACGCTTAACCGACTAAGCCACCCAGGCGCCCCAATTTTACCATATTTTTAAAGTGTGGGAGCAATCATAACTGTAAAGACAATGGGATGGAATGGCTGTAATGAAGCTCTTTTCACTCTAGGAAAAGATAACGGAAGGGTGAAAGCAATTACCAGGCCATTGAAATCGAAGTGCGAAAGCCAGAGCCTTGCAGAGAGACGCTCCTGTGCATGGAAGACCAGAGAATGCTGAGTCCAGGCCCAGGAATTAATCACGTGAACCCAAAAAACTCTAAACTCCCAACTGACACTGACTGGTTCTGCCAAAGTCAAGGCCTTGGCTCGGAAAGCAAGGGGCTCTGACATATGACAAAGGAGACTTGTGTTGATGCCCTTTCTCCCATCTGGAGTTTCTGGCTTCCTCCAAGCCCACAGACGTGGCCCGTCCCTCCATATTAAGAGCCAGGACCAATGCTTGTCTCTCCTCCGCCTGTTGCTCAAAGACAATGTAGAGGCCTCTTCCCTTGGACACAGTGTGTGTCCCCCCACCCTGAGGATGTGCCCCACCTCCCCTCCTGGCTACCAGGCATGTAACTAGATTTAAGCCGAAGCGTAACCCAGCTGAAGTAATTCTGGGCCTGGGGAAGGAAGGGCTCAAACTCCCTCAAAGCCACACCAGCCAGCCAGCACGGGTGAGCAAGCGGTGGGGGAGTAAGCGTGGGACCCGACTCCGAGGCGGTTTGATCAAGGGAGCCAGGCCAACCATGTGGATAAGGTAGAGTTGCCTGACTTGAGGACCCTCCTCAGAGATACGGGACTTAACCTGCCGCCCAGGACCCCAGGAGACGGTGTAACTCACTCCTGGGGTGGATGAGTGGGTTGAATGGTGCTCCTTCCTCCCCAAAGATACACCTACATCTTAATCCCCAGAACCTGGGGATGTGACTGTATTAGTAAAAAGCGTGTTTGTAGAAGAAATGAAGTTACAGATCTGAAGATGAGATCATCCCGGATCCAAAAAAAAAAAAAAAAAAAGACACGCCGGGGCTTCCCTGTTATGTCCCTGTTGAAGTGAACTCGTTTCGCTCCTAAAGAAGCCAGGCACATCCTGGAGGGGAGCAGTCAACACCGGAGCTCAAACAAGTGGCCCCATATTGGGCCAGATGTAGAATCCTCGCTAGAGCTGACTCACACACCCTCGGGTACACGGAATGCATGGTACATGGTTTGACAAATGTGTCCTTTTCTTATCTGTGTCAGAAAAACAGATCAGAAGCAGTTTGCATTTGCATTGTATATTCACATTATGCACAGTTTTGCCCCAGGGCTGTATGAACTATGCCTGAAGGGCTTGTGACATCATACAGCACATCACAGTCATTCGCTATGCCAGTGTCTGACTTTCTGTCCCGGGGTCAGAGTCACAGCACCCTGGACCAGGGGACTCACTCAGTAATGGATGAAGTGAGCACCCAGTTATAGGATCTGCTGGTCTATATACCACATCACCCAGGTCTGCTGACCTGACGGGAGGTTGGAACCCACTCCCAGGACGCAGGAAGGACTGACTCCAGCCTGGGGTGACCTCCTGCGGAGGCTTCAACACATGGAATATACTGTGGCCTTTATATGGCTCCAGAGGGTTTCGCTGATACTGGAGTGGAAACAGGGGGGTAGAGTCTCCCTCTAATATCTCCATTTTGTTAGTCTCTAGTGGTGATTTTTCCAAATCACCTCCCAGCAGAAACGTGAAAGACCAAGTCCATTAACTTAAAATAAATCATTGTAATTCACAGATTCACCTGCAGGTGGTGCCATTTTACAGCTTTTCTCCTTTTTCCCTTTGCTTCATCGTTGTGGGTCAATATTGTGGGTCACTATCCATCTGGGTATTATAAACTCAATGAAGAACGACCTCTGTCACGGAGTCTCGGAAAGTTTGGAGTTGATTTTTTTTTAATTTTTAAAAATGCTTAGTTTTGAGAGAGAAGACAGAGTGTAAGTAGGAGAGAGGCAGAGAGTGAGGGAGACACAGAATCTGAAATAGGCTCCAGGCTCTGAGCTGGCAGCACAGAGCCTGACACGGGGCTCAAACTCACTAACTGTGAGATCATGACCTGAGCTGAAGTTGAACGCTTAACTGACTGAGCCACCCAAGTGCCCCTGGAGTTGATTTTAATTTCATACAAATACTGTCTGATGTGCAACCTTTCTTCAAAAATAAAATAGATGCTGTCACTAATAAAACAGATCATAGAGTGGTAGATGTTAATGAACTGAAGGAGCCTTTTGTCTGACTCTGTTATTTCCAGGTAAGAAACTTATTTCTCTTGGGGCGCCTGGGTGGCTTAGTCGGTTAAGCGTTCAACTTTCGCTTAGGTCATGATCTCACGGTTCGTGGGTTCGAGCCCCGCGTCGGGCTCTGTGCTGACTGCCAGCTCAGAGCCTGGAGCCTATTTCAGTCTGTGACTCCCTCTCTCTGACCCTCCCCTGTTCACGCTGTCTCTCTCTCTCTCCTAGAAATAAATAAAAATATTAAAAAAAAAAGAAACTTATTTCTCTAAAATATTATAGCCAGTATCTATCAGAGCCTAGGTTGTTCTTCTAACCCTCCATCCAAAGCTAGTCTTGTTACTTCATTATTCTCATGGGATACAATAAATATTATTTCAGAATTTGAGAACATCCTTATTGGAGATACTTTTTAAGGCCAGGTTGGCAGTAATTATTACTCTTGGATGGGAAGTAGGTTGTACAACCATCACATGGAAAAAAATCAGTGTCATCTGGAGGCACCTGGCTGGCTCATTTGATGGAGTGTGTGATTCTTGATCTTGGGGCTATGGGTTGGAGCCTTGCAATGGGTGTGGAGATTACTTAAAAAAAAAAAAAAAGAAGGGTCACCCAAGACAATGAGGAGGGAGGGGGAGGAATAAAACTCTTCTGGATTGGAGGAAACTGGGCAACCAACTGTAATGTCTGACGCTTGATTGCATCCTTGAGTGCTGACTTGTAGCCTTGCCCCATGCTCCCCAAAGAGCCTATAAAGGCTTTTGGAGACAATTGGAAACATTTAACATGTTTTGTGTATTAGAGGGAGAAAAGCTGTAGATAGATGCAGACATAGCTACATGGCTACTCACATGCATCTACAGAGAAGACAGCGAAAGAGGAAGACAGTGAGCCACGTTGTTAAATGGTGAACCTGGGTAAAGGGCACATGGTTTATGGCACCATTTTTTTCAACTTTTCTCTCTGGTTTCAATTTTTTTTTCAGATAGAAGATTAGGACACAAAACTATGAAAGTCAAACGTTAACAACAGATTGGGGGAAATATTTGCCATTCCTATTCCGGGAAAAATTGATGATTTTCCTAAAATATAAAGAGCTTCTGAAAAAGTTTTTTTAATTAAAAAAATGTTTTTTCCTTAAGTTTAGTTATTTTGAGAAAGACAGAGACTGTGCAAGCAGGGGAGAGGCAGAGAGAAGGAGAGAGAAAGAAACCCAAGCAGGCTCTGCACTGCCAGCCCAGAGCCTGACCCTGGGTCCAAACCCATGAAACCATGAGACTGATCTAAGCCAAAACCAAGATTTGGATGCTCAACTGATTGGGCTACCCAGGCACCCCAAGAGCTTCTACTTCTAAAATTAACAGCAGAAAAATGAACTCAGTAGAAATATGGGGAAGAAGGTGACAAGCTGGGCCAAAAGAGAAGAAACGTCCCTTTAACATCTGGAAAAGATGCTCAGGACCACTCATAATAAGGGAAATGCACGTTAAAACTGCACTAAGTTCACATTTCTCATCTATCACATCGACCAAAATCCAGAAGTCTGGATCTAACCGTCTGCTGGGTGGGGCTGTGGGGAAACTGAGAATTTTAAACTTTGTTGAGGAAATATTTATTGGTACAGCTCCTAAGGAGGGCAAGAAGGCAGTAACTGTCAAAATTACAAGTTGTAGGCACTCTCGAAATATGCCAGCACATGTGTAAAATGATAAACGTATACGGCTATTTATTTCAGCATTATGAGAAGTAGCCAAAGATAATAATCTAAATGTCCATCAATTGGATAATACATTGGTAACATTAATTGTATACTACATCCAATGGTCTATTCTTATGACTGAAATAGGAGTAAAGAGGCTCCTTTTGTACTGATACAAAAATATCTTGGGGCGCCTGGGTGGCTTAGTCGGTTAAGCGTCCCACTTTCGCTCAGGTCATGATCTCGCGGTTCGTGAGTTCGAGCCCCGCGTCGGGCTCTGTGCTGACTGCCAGCTCGGAGCCTGGAGCCTGTTTCAGTCTGACTCCCTCTCTCTCTGACCCTCCCCTGCTCGCGCTGTCTCTCTCTCTCTCTCTCTCCTAGAAATAAAATTAAAAAAAAAAATCTCTAAAAGATACTGTTAGTAAAAAAGGCAAGGTACAAAATTCTGTGTGTAATATCCCTTTATGTAAAAGAGGCAATATAAAAATATTTACTAATTATGTGCTAATACTAGTATATATATATATATATACTATATATATATATATACACTAATACTTGCTTATATCTAATTTCAGAAGGACACCTATATTTATTGTGGGGAAAGTTTTTTTAAATTTTTTTTTCTTATTTTTAATTTATTTTTGAGAGACAGAGAGAGACAGAGCAAGCAGGGGAGGGTCAGAGAGAGAGGGAGTCACAGAATCTGAAGCAGGCTCCAGGCTCTGAGCTAGCTGTCAGCACGGAGCCTGACGCCAGGCTTGAACCCATGAACCATGAGATCATGACCGGAGCTGAAGTCAGAAACTTAACCTACTGAGCCACCCAGGCACCCCTACGGTGGGGGAAGTTAAATAGACGAGAAGTAACCCTGGCAGGAATTTTTTAACTGTATATCTCTTTAGTTTAGTTTTTATAAAACATGTGAATGTATTACTTACAAAAAATCAAACATAAAACCATTTTAAAGTAATACATATTCATCAAAAAATCATTTAAAATATCAACATGTATAATGTTATAGATGACTACTATGAAAAGTCTGTGTGGATATAATTCCAGACTAATGATATAGATACCAATCTATATCCCCACCACCACACATGTTCACCTCAGGAGGAAAAGGAAGAAGTGACTTTTATATGCTCACACACACACATACACACACACATCATATAAATGCAGATATAGATATATAGGTACAGATATATGTTTCCTTCTATGGCAGTATATACAAATCTACTTCATTTTTAAAATAATTTTTTAAATGTTTATTTATTTATGAAAGAGAGAGACACGGAATGAGCACTGGGAGTGAGGGGAGACACATAGTTCAAAGCAGGCTCCAGGCTCTGAGCTGTCAGCACAGAGCCCGATGCGGGGCTCGAACTCACAGACTGTGCAATCATGACTTGAGCCGAAGTCAGACGCTAAACCTACCAAGCCACCCAGGCACCCCCACCTCATTTTTAAAAAAATTTGGCTGCTTGGAATTCTAGAGAATAGATATGCCATACTTGTTTAATCTTTGCCCTATTAATGAATACTTGGGTATGGGGTTTTTGTTTGATTTTATTCTTACAAATGATTGTCCACGGCAGTATGGTTAGCCTTGCAGCATCTGAAGCTAGACTGCTTGGCTTTTTTATTTATTTATTTATTATTTATTTTTTTAATATAATTTATTGTCAAATTGGCTAACATACAGTGTGTACAGGGCGCTCTTGGTTTTGGAGGTAGATTCCTGTGGTTCATGGCTTACATACAACACCCAGTGCTCACCCCAATAAGTGCCTTCCTGAATGCCCATCACCCATTTCCCCCTCTCCACCACCCCCATCAACCCTCAGTTCTTTCTCCCCATTCAAGAGTCTTTTATGGTTTGGCTCCCACCCTCTCAGTTTGTAACTATTTTTCCCCTTCCTTTCCCCTGAGCTTTTCTGTTAAGTTTCTCAAGTTCCACATATAAGTGAAAACATATGGTATCTGTCTTTCTCTGCCTGACTTATTTCACTTAGCATAATACCTTCCAGTTCCATCCATATTGTTGCAAATGGCAGGGTTTCATTCTGTCTCATTGCCAAGTAGTATTCCATTGTGTATGTAAACCACATCTTCTTGATCCATTCATCAGTTGATGGACATTTGGGCTCTTTCCATGATTTGGCTATTGTTGAAAGTGATGCTATGAACACTGGGGTACATGTGCCCCTGTGCATCAGCACTCCTGCATCCTTTGCATAAATTCCTAGTAGTGCTAGTTCTGGGTCATAATGTAGTTCTATTTTTAATTTTTTAAAATTTTTATATTTATTTCTGAGAGACAGAGAGACAGCATGACCAGGGGAGGGTCAGAGAGAGAGGGAGACACAGAATCGGAAACAGGCTCCATGCTCTGAGCTGGCTGTGAGCACAGAGCCTGACGCTGGGCTCAAACCCACCAACCATGAGATCATGACCTGAGCTGAGGTCGGGACGCTTAACTGACTTAGCCACCCAGGTGCCCCTAGTTTTAATTTTTTGAGGAACCTCCACACTGTTTTCCAGAGCGGCTGCACCAGTTTGCATTCCCACCAACAGTGGAAGAGGGTGACCATTTCTCCACATCCTCGCCTACATCAGTTGTTTCCCGAGTTGTTAATTTTAGCCACTCTGACAAACTCACTGATGTTTACACACAAATGGGTGATAATCCCTTAAAATGCTGTCTCCTCTGTCAGCTCATATTTGACAAGAATCTGGTTATTCAAGCCACTGGGTTTTTTCAAGGCCTGAAAAATGGGGACACACACTATGCTTCACAGTGAGAAGATTCAACAATCTTCATAAACTATGCATTCAAAGCAATACTGAATTTTTAAATCCCATCGAGATTTTTAAAGAACATGGCAAGTTAATTTAAAAGTTTGTCTTAAAGATTAGTTGGCCATACATTTGTGGGTCCAATTCTGGGTTCTCTATTCTGTTCCATAGGTCTATGTGTCTGTTTTTGTGCTAATACCATACTGTCTTGATGATTACAGCTTTGTAGTAGAGGCTAAAGTCTGGGATGGTGATGCCTCCCGTTTTGGTTTTCTTCTTCGATATTACTTTGGCTACTTGAGGATTAGAAAGTTGGGAGGGGGTGCTTGAGTGGCTCAGTTGGTTAAGCACCCAACTTTGGCCTGGGTCATCATCTCGAGGTTCATGAGTTCAAGCCCCACATAGGGCTCTGTGCTGTTAGCTCAGAGCCAGAGCCTTCTTCGGATTCTGTGTCTTTCTCTCCTTGTCTCTCTCTGTCCCTTCCCTGCTCATGCTCTGTCTCTCTCTCAAAAATAAATAAACATTTAAAAAAAAGTTGGATGTTATCTAGGTTGATTGGGATTTGGGAGTAAGGGTACTCGTATATTGTTGATGATAATATAAATTATAAACTTGTTGAGGTAGTAGGGGAATATTTATCAAAATATTGCATGCTTATACTCTTTGTCCAGTAATTCCACTTGTTTTGAGAGAGGGAGAGAGCAAGGGAAGGGCAAAGAGAGAGGGAGACATAGAGAGAGAGAGGAAGACAGAGAGAGAGAGAGAGATCGAAAGAATTCCAAGCACTTAAGAATTCCCTTAAGTGTTCTAAACTGATCTCCCTTGGTCTGTTCTTGATGCAATGTTTTCTCAGCTTGTCTTGATTTTATTCTTCATCTGAAAAGATAAACTGAGGCACATTAAAATTTTTAAGAGTTTATTTGAGCAAAAATCCAGTGGAAGCAGGCAACACCAAAGTGGAAGTAGTTATGAGCACATCACGGGCAGGGGCGAGGGAAAGGCCTTATGAAGAAGAGGTGGACAGGAAGCAAGGAAATTGCTTGTCTGCCTATACCTTAAGCGGTTACATTATTTGAGAAAGCCCAGTGGGCGGTTAGTGACTGGTTGGTTGTCCTTGAGCTTCAACTTCTTAACCTTGAGGCATTTCAGATTTAGGTTTGGATTTGCTCCTGGAGACTACTCAGACTTTAAAGCCACTTCAGTCTAATGGCCTCCTTGCTCCATTTATTTAACATTAGCGTGCTTGAAGATGGTGGCGTGCATACAGGAAGGATTTTGGATTGCTCTGGTCCTTCATATCCATTTTCAAGGGATTAGTTAGCTAACTTTTTCACTTCGCATTTTGAAGTGTATCGGCAACACATTTCTTCTGTTTTTAAAATTTTAAATGTTTGTTTAGTTTTGAGAGAGAGGGAGAGACAGAGCACGAGCAGGGGATGGCAGAGAGAGAGAGAAGGGCACTGAATCCGAAGTGGGCTCCCAGCTCTGAGGCGTCAGCCCAGACCCCAAGCCGGGGCTTGCACCCATGAACCGAGCAACACATATCTCTATCATCTCTGTCCTCACTCTTACCTTTACCATCAGCAAGCGTTTCTCAAGGTTTAGAGCAATGGATTCGATTCCCCTGAGCCATGGAGAAGGGTAAGAGGAATACATTATGGCTGCTGCACTTAAGAACTTCAGATCATAAAGATATACTAACAAAGAAGAAAAACCAAAGAGAGGTTCCCCCACAGGATAGAGTCACCCCAGAGGAGGACACCGCCATTTTGGGGGGTGACTGTAATGGTGCAGGTACCTGTTGAGATGGAGGGGAAGGAAGGGGAGAATGGAGTTTCAGGTGGAAGGTATGGGTGTTCCACGGTGGAATGGATGGTATGGATGTGACATGGAGATGTTAAAAGCAAATGTTTCTAATTCACAGAGACAGAGAATAGAATTATGGTTGCCAGGAACCGGGAAGAGAAGGCTGTGGGGAGTTACTGTTTAATGAGCACAGAATTTCTGTTTGGGAAGATGAAGAAATCCCGGTGGTGGATGGTAGTGATGGCGGCACAACCGTGTTAGTGTGATTAATGCCACTGGGCCGTACTCTTAATAATGACTAAAATAGGGGCGCCTGAGTGGCTTAGTCGGTTAAGCGTCCGACTTTCGCTTGGGTCATGATCTCACGGTTCGTGGGTTCGAGCCCCGCGTCGGGCTCTGTGCTGACTGCCAGCTCAGAGCCTGGAGCCTGTTTCAGTCTGTGACTCCCTCTCTCTCTGACCCCTCCCCTGCTCACGCTGTCTCTCTCTCTCTCCTAGAAATAAATAAAACATTAAAAAATTAAAAAAAAAATAATGACTAAAATGGTAAATTTTATGTTATGCATTTTTTACCACAATAAAATTTGGATCTTTAAAAAAAATTAAAAAAACAAGAACACTGTCTTAATGAATGGGAATATTAAAGGTTGATAGCTACAAAGAGAAAACAAGTTAAATCTTGCTGGGATTTTGAATACATCCAATAACTAACTCTCTCTTTTCCTTATCTGCACTGTGATCTATTTGAATAATTAGATAAGAGTCTAATTAACATCCATCTATGTTTATTTGTTGATAAAATCCCATCCTAGTTATTTGATTTGGATTTTATGGGAACTATGTAACAGCCCTATTAAGCTGTAGATAACTGTCCACAAAGCAAAACAGTTCTTTTCCACAGACAAAATAATATAATAACTATTATTGCTTTTGCTTATAGACATGAAAATAAATTCTGTCCAGTGCCCACTGTTGGAAAAAAAGTTTTACCTCCGTGTGCACATTTATTTAAATAATCCCGATCTATAAATGTTTCTCTGTTTTCCTTTACCTTTGATTTGGTTGTAACACTTTACTAGCTTTTTCGTTAATGGGCTAAATAAAATCTTTAGTTCAGGTTCATTTTCATATCTCTATGAGAACTGTGATTTTATATCTTTGGGAGGGTGCAGAGGGGAGGTTATCTGTTACTAGTATCTAGTGTACTGTGAGAATCAAGTGGGCCTGCTGACTGAATTCACAAATTAAGTGAACAAGCAATTGTCCAACCTGGGTAAGGGGTTAGTTCAAGGCAGACAGGGGGCATGGAGCAGAGAAGAACTCACACTCTCTAAGAGCAGATTTGGGTCCGACAGAAGAAAGGAAAGGGTTGCACCAGGTACACCCAGTTCATTTTATCTAAATTTACTAATCGGAGGGGCACCTGGGTGGCTCAGTTTGAGTGCCCAACCCTAGCTCAGGTCATGATCTTGCAGTCTGTGGGTTTGAGCCCGGCTTCGGGCCGTGTACTGACAGCTCAGAGCCTGGAGCCTGGGTCGGTTTCTGTGTCTCCCTCTCTCTCTTCCCTTCCCCTGCTCTCTCTTTGTCTCCCTCTCAAAAATAAACAAACATTTTTTTAAAAATGATTTACTTACTGGATACATCGCATTTCTCCTGATACAGATGAGGAAATCATAGTAATAACCAAGTTCCCATCTCACAGAAGGAAACGCAAGATCAGGAAGTCTATTTCCTCCAATAAATCTGTTTTGACCCATGCAATTTCTCCCAGAATATAGGACACATTAACATGTGCCACAACTTTGGGTGGTATAGGTGCATAGAATTAAATAACACAGAATTTCAAAAGGAAAAAGAAAAAGAAGTATCTCTAACAAGAAAAAAAACCTTAGCTTGGCTTTCTGCTGCAGTGCTTTTTTTTTTTTTTAAGTTTATTTATTTTGAGAGAGAGAGAGAGAGAACCCAAGGAAGGTAGGGGCAGAGAGAGAGAGACAGAGACAGAGACAGAGAATCTCAAGCAGGTTCCATGCTATCTGCACAGAGCCCCACATGGAGTTCAACCCCATGAAACGTGAGATCATGACCTGAGCCAAAATCAAGAGTTGGACTTTTTTTTTTAATGTTTATTTATTTTTGAGAGAGAGAGAGAGAGAGAGAGCATGAGCAGGGGAGGGGCAGAGATAGAGGGAGACACAGAATCTGAAGCAGGCTGTCAGAACAGAGCCCAACTCAGGGTTGGAACTCATAAACTGTAGGATCATGACCTGAGCCGAAGTCAGACACTTAACCAACTGAGCCACCCAGGTGCCCCCCAAAAGCTGGACTTAGTCACCCAGGAGCCCTGAAATGTTGCCTTTTTGATAAGGCCCATGTTAACCACTTTATAAATGGTAGTCTGCTCCTTGCATCAGGACCTCTCCCAGCCACCCTTACTCTGCTTAACCTTGCCTTCTTCTCCACGGCACTTAGCATCTTCTAATGTACTCTGACTTATCTCCCTTACTGTGTTGGCTGTTTACTTTTTGTCTCTCTTCTCCCCAAAAGTAAACTCCATGAGATCGAGGAACTACTGTGTCTAGCACATAGTAGGTGTTCAGTAAATGTTTGTCGTATGGGTGAGGAGACATGTATTATGAGAACAAGAGGAAGGTGAGAAAGATCCTGGTTTGGGATGTGGCAGCAGAAAAGGAGAAAAGGGATGAAGGGGAGGAGTTGTGGGGGAAAGGAGCCCAGCTCTTGGAGGTTAACTAGAAAGGGGAGCAGATGGGACCATGGATGAATGGGAAGGGCTAGACCTCCACCCGCTGGTGTATGACTGTGGTGGAAGGCACCAGGCAAGTGAGGGGGGGCACTGACCGGAGGGATGTTGGCGTTTTATTCCTATTAAGCTTGAAGAGGTAGCCAGAAAGCCCAGGGCCGTATTCTCTTCTGGAAACATAATTACACACAAAATCTTCTCCCAACCCAGAGAACCTCTCCACAGGTAGGAGGGAAAGAAAACACTCATATGATGTGTATCACAAGCAATTTGCTGAGAGATCACAGACACAGAAAGAAATCTCACTCTTTATTTTTTTCAAGGTTTATTTATTTATTTTGAGAGAGAGAGTATGAAGGGAAGGGGGAGAGAAGGAGACAGAGAATTCCAGGCAGACTCCATGCTATTGGCACAGAGCTTGACGTGGGGCTCCAACTCACAAAGCATGAGATCAAGACCTGAGCCAAAATCAAGAGTTGGATGCTTAACTGACTGAGCCACCCAGGCACCCCAAGAAATCTCACTCTTTTATATCACCAAACAACTACAACCCATTCCATACATGTTCTCAAGATAAACAATGGTTAGTCCTCCAGAAAAAGGACTGGACTGTTCTGTTTGTTATATGTAGTTTGTTCTAAATTTACCTGGTAGGTGGGGTCGGTGTCTGGGTAATGTTACTGGCATTACACAAAGGAAGAACAAACTTCTCATATCTTTTTAAATTAAATTAAAATTTTTTAGAAGACACAGAGGGGCAGAAGGAGAGAAAGGGAGACTCTTAAGCAGATTCCACACCTAGCATGGAGCTTGACGCAAGGTTCAGTCTCATGAACCGTGAGATCATGATCTGAGCCAAAATCAAGAGTGGGTTACTTAATCGACTGAGACACCCGGGCACCCCACAAACTTCTCATATCTTTGTGATTAGAGGTAGTTTTGCAATGTGGATCCAGGAACCCAATGAAGATAGGCTCCAACCCTCTCATAGACACTAAAAAGTAAATAGTAAAAAGAGAGACAGAGAGAGAGTCAAGGAAGGAAGCTGTAATCTAGCATTTCTCTGCTTAGCTATGCTTAGAAGCTAAGTTAGTTATGATGTGACTGCTGTCGTGAAAATTGAAGACCACAGGCTCAAACCTTTCAATTGAGTCTCTGCCATCTACTGTTAATCTGCCCGGAGGAAGAAAACTTGGGAGAAGCACATACATGACAAGGAATTAGCTCTCCAACCTACCCAGGACCTTGATGGTACAAACATTCTTTTACTCTGCTCTACACAGATCTAGCTTGGTAGCTTCAGTGGACTCTTAGGATAACTATCTCTTGGGGATACAAGAGTGTGCTGATGCACAGGGGCACATGGACCCCAATGTTCATAGCAGCACTCTTAACAATAGCCAAATTATGGAAAGAGCCTACGTGTCCATCAATGGACAAATGGATCAAGAAGATGTGGTTTATCTATACAATGGAATACTACATGGCAATGAGAAAGAATGAAGTCTGATCATGTGTAGCATCCATGTGTAGCAACGTAGATGAAACTCGAGGGTGTTATGCTGAGTGAAATAAGTCAGGCAGAGAAGGAGAGATACCATATGTTTGCACGTATAGGAGGATTAGGAGGAACTTAACGGAGGACCGTGGGGGAGGAGAAGGGGGGAAAATAGTTGGGGAGAGGGAAGGAGGCAAACCACGAGAGACTCTTGAATGCTGAGAACAAACTGGGGCTGATGGGGGTGGGAGGGAGGAGAAGTGGGGTAATGGGCATGGAGGAGGGCACTTGTGGGGATGAGCACTGGGTGTTATATGGAAACCAACTTGACAATCAACTATTTAAGAAAAAAAAAAGAATAACTATCTTTTGGGGGCCAGAGAGCTCTTTTCCACAGAGCTTCCTTCTCTGTCTCTTTGGGCAGGAGTTTTTTATGACACAAGAAAGCTGTGTGTGTGTGTGTGTGTGTGTGTGTGTGTGTGTGTGTGTGTGTGTGTGTGTGTGTGTGTGTAGGGATGTTTTGGAGTCCGGGAGTATTTTCATGACACGAGTAGGGATGGAGAGTATCTGGTGACCCAGTGTACTGTGTGGCAGAGACAGGCTGTGGAGAGAGAGGTCAGGAAGCAGAGTTTTAAATGAGATTAGGGGTGAGAGCACCTTTGACTCTTGGTATCAGCTGTACTTCCTGCGTTAGTCAGAGTGTCTACCATCTACCGTACCCCCTACCCTCCAGGCAAGGCCAGAGGTGGGAAGTCTGGGATGCCAGCCTATCTGATTTGCTCCCCGCCTTCTCTCTCTTTTTTATTTCCTATCATTCTAGAGCCAGAGGGCATGCTTCTGCCTGCATGAGGTGTTCCTCTTTCCTGACTCCAATGTCATGGCTGTTTTCTCTACACGTTCATAAATGGGGATGAAGGGAAAAGTATCTCACATAAAACCTGGCTTTCCCATCTGTTGTTTTTTGGCTCCATAGCAGAAAACTGGAAAATGCTCACTATCTTTCTTTCCAATCCTTCAGTAACAGATGCTAGCCCAACACCAGGAAATGAGGGCCTTGGGATGACAAAAGGAAAATAAATCATCTACATGGAGAGATTAAAAAAACAGCACAATTGGGGCGCCTGGGTGGCTTAGTCGGTTAAGCGTCCGACTTTCGCTTGGGTCATGATCTTGCGGTAGTGGGTTCGAGCCCCGCGTTGGGCTCTGTGCTGACTGCCGGCTCAGAGCCTGGAGCTTATTTCGGAGTCTGTGTATCCCTCTCTCTCTGACCCTCCCCTTTTCACCCTATCTCTCTCTCTCCTAGAAATAAATAAAAATATTAAAAAAAAACAGCACAATTATAATCTTTTTAAACATTGTCCTCATTAGGGGCGCCTGGATGGCTCAGTCAGTTGAGCACTGACTTTGGCTCAGGTCATGATCTCGCAGTTGGTGAGTTCGAGCCCCACATCGGGCTCTGTGTTGACAGCTCAGAGCCTGGAGCCTGC
Source organism: Proteles cristata cristata (assembly GCA_017311185.1). Lineage (NCBI taxonomy): Eukaryota > Metazoa > Chordata > Mammalia > Carnivora > Hyaenidae > Proteles > Proteles cristata. The sequence goes on along the minus strand of JAESUZ010004017.1, from coordinate 39,802 downwards.
TTCTGAATCTATGTCTCCCTCTCTCTCTCTCTGCTCCATCCCCGTTCATGCTCTATCTCTCTCTCTTTCTCAAAAATAAAAAATAAAAACTTAAAGAAAGCATTATCCTCATTATAACGTTTTATAAAGAGATTATTAAATCAACTGGTTTTTCGGTGAATTGTTTTCATTATCTGAGTGATTGGTTGATTGAAAGAGAAAGAGCATGAGCAGGGGAAGGGCAGAGAGAGGGAGAGAGAGAGAATCCAATGCGGGTGCATAGTGGTGAAGGCTGGTGATGGGGGTCAGGCTGGGGACTTTCAGGTGCTTGGCTGGGGGCGGGGCTCGCTGCATGTGAGCTCAGCGGTGCAGGACAGAGCCAGCAGACAGGGCCTGACTGGGGTGCACAAGAGGCCATGGGAACCCTGGCTATTGGGTGTGCTCTCTGGGGATTGCACAGTCTCCTCTGAGGCAAGTACGTCCAGCCGTGCTGGTGAGGTCCATGGTGGCTAGATCCTGGCCTCCAGCTGCCTGGAGGAGGGGGGAGTGGGGAGGGACCCAGGTGGCTGGCGTCAGCTGGTGAGATCTGCAGCAGGGGTCCACGGGGAACTGTGCTGACCATCTGTTATTTCTTCAGTGGCAAGAATTGCTAGATTCGACTGTTCAGCGGCTCACTGGTACCCACTCATCTTCCTCCGTGTTCCCTACCATCTCTGTATGTCTCTGCTTTGCCGCTCTGGCGAGAGTAAGGTCAGAAGGGGACTTTCATGAGGTGACTTGAAAGGTTGGGGAAGCTGGTCATTCACCTTGCTCTCCCTTTCTTGGTGAGGGGCTTTCTAACTAGGAGGTATCCTCCTGGCACTAAGATGTGCCTGCTTGGAGGAGGGATAGATGCAGCTAAAATGAAGCTTTTCTTCTTTCTTTTTCTTTCTTTTTTCTTTCTTTCTTTCTCTTTCTTTCTTTCTTTCTTTCTTTCTTTCTTTCTTTCTTTCGTTCTTTCTTTCTTTCGTTCGTTCGTTCGTTCGTTCTTTCTTATGTGGTTATTCTCAGATTTTTTTGTTCTATGATGTTGCAGAGGTTCTTAAGTAGACCTAAATGGACTCCAGAGCTCTCTGTCTTTGTTTATGGATAGCTGTCTAATTATTGATCTCTGTGGGAGGATGGTGATGGGATTCTCCTATGCCGCCATCTTGATGACGTCACTTTTTGTTTTGTTTTGTTTTTGTTTTTTGGTTCAAGACTGTTCATAGCAGCTTTATTCATTAAAGTGAAAGACTGGGGGCGCCTGGGTGGCTTAGTCGGTTAAGCGTCCGACTTTCGCTTAGGTTATGATCTCGCGGTTCGTGGGTTCGAGCCCCGCGTCGGGCTCTGTGCTCACTGCCAGCTCAGAGTCTGGAGCCTGTTTCAGTCTGTGACTCCCTCTCTCTCTGACCCTCCCCTGCTCACGCTGTCTCTCTCTCTCTCCTAGAAATAAAAAAATAAAATAAAATAAAATAAAATAAAATAAAATAAAAAGAAAGACTGGAAAAACCCCAAATATCCAACAATAAGAGAATGGATAAGCAAATTGTATCATATTCATATAATAGAGCACAATTTTAGTGATAAACCCAAGTCCTTAGAAAGGCAGCAACATGATAAATCTTAAAACCACTACCTGAGTCTCAACTAACACACCATCGCTTACCGTGCTTTCATTGACTGATCTAATCTCATATCAACCCTATAAAGGAGATACTAGTATCCATCAGTTTTAATAATGAAAAAGATTCACAGAGGAAAAATAATATCCAAGATAATATTATTCATTCATTTGTTCATTCAATATTTACTGAGATTATACAGTTTGCTAACAGGTGGTGTATTACATGCTAAGGATATAATGTTAGCAAAACTAGACACACGTGGGAGCCCACCAGAAGAGCCCCATCCCCGGTTCAGAAGGTGATTGGCACCACTAGGAGGCCCCATTTCTGTACTCCCCTGAGGTGGGCGCCTCAGTCCATAAAACAAGCAGACATAGGGTGTGATGCAGCAATAGAAAGGTGCCCTGAAGCTAGACATATTCCTCATGCATTCACAGAAGGCACAAAATAACAACGGGAACTGTTGTTGGCTGCCAATGGCTATGGGGCAGATTCCCAGTTAAGAGAGTCCCACATAGAGCTGGCAAATGGGTTCCACTAGACTGATGCCAGTATCCCTCGCGGCTATAAATGGGTCCTAACAGAAATAGATACTTACTCTGGACTAGCTTTGCAAACCCAATGCTAGATGCAAATGCTCCAAATACTTCCAAAAATTTGGAACAGACAATTCTGCATCAATGTGAGCTGCCAAATTACATTTCTTCAGACCAAGGGATGCACTTTATGGCTCATAATGTCTACCAGTGTCCATTATCAAATGAAAAAAAAATCAGGTTACATATCCTCCTTAGAGTAATAGTTTAATAGAGGATTGGAAGAGGCAGTTGAAACATGTGTTCTCTAAAACGGTGTGGGGGCGGGGTGAGAGGAGCCTGGGTGAAGGGAGGGCGCTGGAAAGTTATAGAATTCTTTCCCTCACGTGCTCAACTTTATTTTTTCCTACCTGATGCAGTGGTCTCAGGACTGGGGATGTGACTGAGGCTCCCAGAACCAGGGGTGATTCTTAAGCAAGAAACTGTAACTACACTTTTACATCTTTATGGCAGAATTCCTAAGAGCCTAATAGGGTGAATTGTGCCTTCATCCCATCTGGCAAACTTGGAGTTGACAGTGAATACGCCATGTTGCCTCGTGGTCAGGACAGCCCGCTGGTTCTGCCCTGGGATCATCCTCCCCTATGAGAATGGAAGTGAACCGAAGGAAGGCATTTCTTGGAGTAGCATTGCTGCAGCGATCTGGCCCGGCACAGCAGCCGAACCTAATGTCCCTTCCAAAGGTGGAAAGGTCTGGGTAAAAATAAGTGACAAAGCGAGAGAAGAAGACATAGAAGCTGAGGGTAAAAGGATCAATAAGTGGGTTATGCAATGGGGGGAATCCAACATGATGTGAATGCTTCAAGAGAGCTCAGAGCAGAAGAATAATATCTCTTAGCACAACTATGCCAGATGCCCGGAAGAATGAAGCTATGTTTGCCAAGACCCATCCTGCTTCTGAAACCTGGTGAGGTTGAATAGCAGCCTGCGAACCTGAGTGACATCGGGAATGCAAACTGCTGCAGCCACTCTGGAAAACAGTATGGAGGACCCTCAAAACATTAAAAATAGAACTGCCCTACAACCCTACTACTAGGTATTTATCCAAGGGATCCAAGGGATACAGGTGTGCTGTTTCAAAGGGACACATGCACCCCAATGTTCACAGCAGCACTATCAACAATAGCTAAAGTATGGAAAGAGCCCAAAATGTCCATTGATGAATGAATGGATAAGGAAGATGTGGTATGTACACACACACACACACACACACACACACACACACACACACACACACACAATGGAGTGTTACTCAGCAATCAGAAAGAATGAAATCTTGCTATTTGCAACTACGCGGATGGTACTAGAGGGTATTATGCTAAGTGAAATTAATCAGTCAGAGAAAGACAAATATCATATGACTTCATTCATATGAGGACTTTAAGAATCAAAGTGGATGAACATAAGGGAACGGAAGTGAAAATAATATAAAAACAGGGAGGGGAACAAAACACAAGAGACTCTTAAACACGGAGAACAAACAGAGGGTTACTGGAGGGTTTGAGGGAGGGGGGATGGGCTAAATGGGTGAGGGTTATTAAGGAATCATTGTTGCACTATATGCTAACTAATTTGGATGTAAATTTATAAAATAAATGAAATAAGAAATTTGGGGGAAAACACTGAATGACATCACTCAGAGAGGCATTCTGGTCCTAAGAGATGATGAACCAGATCGATGATTCATGACTAAATGCAACTCTACTAATGTGCTAGTGTCTTTTGACTTTTCCTTTTTAGGCTACATCTACTACAAAGAATTTTGTTTGAAAAGGAATTTCCAAGAATTGCTTCTTTCTAAGACTTTAAACTGTGTGATGCGTGACCTTCAGCAGACTGATCACCAAGTAACTATGAACTTTGATGATCAAATACTTAGAAAGGTCTTTGATGATCATGAACAAATGTAATGGCACATGCCGAACATGCCACGGCGTACTGAACACAAACGCACGCCTCCCTTGTTCTTGTGGATGGGAAACTTTAAAGCAGAATCGGGATAAACAGTGGGTCTCTGATGGTATTACAGCAGAGGTTCATTGAGTTCCCCTGGGGAAGAACCCCAATCTGAAACCAGGAAGGATGTGGGAGGGTATGGCAGGCTCAAACTAAATCACATCGAGCTATAACTACCAGTCATCCGTCGCTGTTTTCTTTTGTTTTGTTTTTTGGTGCAAATCCTTTGACATTTAAAAAAATGTATTAGCTAACATGCAGTGTATACAGTGTGCTCTTTGTTTGGGGGATAGAGTTCCATGATTCATCGCTTACATACAACACCCAGTGCTCATCCCAACAAGTGCCCTTCTCAGTGTTCATCACCCATTTCCCCCTCTCCCTCACCCCTTCCCCACCCCATCACCCCTCAGTTTCTTCTCTACATTCAAGAGTCTCTTATGGTTTGCCTCCCTCTCTGTTTGAAACTTTCTCCCCTTCCCTCCCCCCCTTGCCCTTCCCTTCCCCCTTGGTCCTCCATTAAGTTTCTCAAGTTCCATATGCGTGAAAACATGACCTCTGTCTTTCTCTGCCTGACTTATTTCAGTTAGCATAATACTCTCCAGTTGCATTCACGTTGCTGCAAGGATTTGATTCTTTCTCATTACCAAGTAGTATTCCATTGTGTATATAGGCCGCACCTTCTTTATCCATTCATCAGTTGATGGACATTTGGGCTTTTTCATCAGTTGATGGAAATTTGGGCTCTTTCCATAATTTGGCTACTGTTGAAAGTGCTGCTAGAAACATTGGGGTACATGCGACCCTATGATTCAGCATTCCTGTATCCTTTGGATAAATTCCTAGAAGTGTCATTGCTGGGTCATAGGGGAGTTCTGTTTTTAAGTTTTTGAGGAACCTCCATACTGCTTTTCAGAGCAGCTACAGCAGTTTGCATTCCCACCAACAGTGTAAGAGGGTTCCCCTTTCTCCACTTCCTTGCCAACATCAGTTTCCTGAGTTGTTAATTTTAGCCACTCTGACTGGTGTGAAGTGATATCTCAGGATGATTTTGATTTGTATTTCCCTGATGATGAGCATCTTTTCGTGTGTCTGTTGGCCATCCGGATATCATCTTTGGAAAAGTCTCTATTCATGTCTCTTGCACATTTCTTCACTGGATTATTTGCTTTTCAGGTGTTGAGTTTGGTAAGTTCTTTATAGATTTTGGGTACTAACTCTTTATCCAATATGTCATTTGCAAATATCTTTTCCCATTCTGTCAGTTGCCTTTTAGTTTTGTTGATTGTTTCCTTTGCAGTGCGGAAACTTTTTATCTTGATGAGGTCCCAATAATTCACTTTTTCTTTTAATTCCTTTGCCTCCAGAGATGTGTTGAGCAAGAAATTGCTGTGGCTAAGGTCAAAGAAGTCATTGCCTGTTTTCTCCTGCAGGGCTTTGATGGTTTCCTGTCTCACATTTACGTCTTTCATCCATTTTGAGTTTATTTTTGTGTCTGGTGTAAGAAAGTGGTCTGGTTCCATTCTTCTGCATGTTGCTGTCCAGTTCTCCCAGCACCATTTGCTAAAGAGGCTGTCTTTTTTCCATTGGATACTCTTTCCTGCTTTGTCAAAGATTAGTTGGCCATACATTTGTGGGTCCAATTCTGGGTTCTCTATTCTGTTCCATTGGTCTATGTGTCTGTTTTTGTGCCAAAACCATACTTTGTCTTGATGATTACAGCTTTGTAGTAGAAGTTAAAGTCCCGATTGTGATGCTTTCCACTTTGGTTTTCTTTTTCAACGTAACTTTGGCTATTTGAGGTCTTTTGTGGTTTCATACAAATTTTAGGACAGTTTGTTCTAGCTTTGAGAAGAATGCTGGTGCAATTTTGATTGGGGTTGCATTGAATGCATAGATTGCTTTGGGTAGTATAGACATTTTAACAATATTTGTTCTTCCAATCCATGAGGATGGGATGCTTTTCCATTTCTTTGTGTCTCCTTCATTTTCCTTCATAAGTTTTCTATAGTTTTCAGCATACAGATCTTTAACATCTTTGGTTAGGTTTATTCCTAGGTATTTTATGGTTCTTGGTGCAATTGTAATGGGATCCATTTCTTGATTCCTCTTTCTATTGCTTCATTATTGGTGTATAAAAATGCAACCAATTTCTGTACCTTGATTTTGTAACCTGAGAGTTTGCTGAATTCATGTATCAATTCTAGGAGTCTTTTGGTGGAGTCTTTGAGGTTTTCCTTGTACAGTATCATGTTGTCTGTGAAAAGTGAAGGTTTGACATCTTCTTTGCTAATTTCAATGCCTTTTATTTCATTTTGTTGTCTGACTGCTGATGCTGATGTTAACACCAATGTTAAATAACAGTGGTGAGAGTGGACATCCCTATCATGGTCCAATGTCAGGGGGAAAGCTCTCAGGTTTTCCCCATTGAGGATGATATTAGCTGTGTGTTTTCTTTTTTTAATTTTTGTTTTTGAGAGAGAGAGAGAGAGAGAGAGAGAGAGAGAGAGAACACAAGTGGGGGAGGGGCAAAGAAATTTGAAGAAACAGAAACTGAAGCAGACTCCAGGCTCCAAGCTGTCAGCACAGAGCTTGACCTGGGGCTGGAACTCAACAACTTCAAGATCATGACCTGAGCTGAAGTCGGACGCTTAACCGACTGAGCTACCCAGGCACCCTGGTTTGTTTTTAACAAGGAGCAACATTCAGAGGAAAAAGATTTACTATCTGGAATAGGCAGATTTCAGGGAGTTCTCTCCCAGGAGGAAGGCAAAGGGTGAGAGTCAGATGATAGGGCTTTAGTGAACTGGGTCATGTGGAGTCAGCAAGCAATGCTGGATGATGCTCTAACCCAGTGTTGGGAAAAGGCCTGCACCCTACCTGACAGGGCCTCTTAACCATTCTAATACGAATATAAACTGAGGCCACCATGAAGGGGTTTTAAGATTTCCTTCCTTTCCTTCCTTCCTTTCCTTTCAGAAATGTGTTTTCATGCAGTTTTGTTTTTTCTTTAGAATCTTGGGTAAGTCTGAGTTAAGTTGTTTTATGCACGTTTTTTTGATGGCATCTTTGACCATTTCTGGCCTTTTGTATTTTTCAAATTTCTAACTAATTTCATTGCTCATTCATTTCTAACTCTTCTACACATTTTGGCAATGTTTCCATTAATGTTTATCTAGAATCTTCCCTATTTCTAAATGACTATTCTGGAACCTAGTCCTCAGTAGTTTGAGCATCTTTCAGGAAGACTTTATAAATGTTTAAGCATTTCAAACAATTTCAAATGCTTTCTTTCTTAAGTTTATTAATTTATTGTGTGTGTGTGAGAGAGAAAGAGAATGAGTGGAGGAGGGGAAGAGAGAGGAGGAGGAGGAGGAAGAAGAGAGAGAGAGAATCCCAACCGGGCTCTGTGCTGCCATCATAGATCGCCATGTGGGGCTCAAACTCATGAACCGTGAGATCATGACCTGTGCCGAAACTAAGAGTCAGACACTTAACCGACTGAGCCACTCAGGTGCCCCTCAAATGTTTTTTAAATAATTTTTCTTTTTAAAAATCTTTTAATAAAGGGAAAGATTTAGTAAATCTTACAAGTAAAGTGTAAGCCACCAGAATAGGGTTATGTAGTGGAGCATGTGTCGTGTGCTTAGGGGGAAGGTACAGTAATGCCTGGCTCCCAGAGTGTTGCATAATGTGAAATGTTCTAAATAAGTACATCTTACCCCTTTACTCTAATGTCAAAATAGCAGTTTAAATGTAATACTTTCCCAGCAATGTCCACTTTAAAGTGCCCATTCTTTCATTTCTGTGAGAACTTCATTTTTAATTTGAATTTTAATAAAATTTAACGTATTTTACTGAAGCTACCTATTCCGTAAAGTTGACAGATGAATAAATAGCCTGAAGTGGCTTAAAATCTGAAGTAGCATAGCAACATCAGAGAAAGACCTGAGGTCTGTTCACATGACTATGGTCTTGCTTGCTCCCTCAGCTCTTAGAAGTCTCATTGATGTGTAAAGGTGAATGTTGCCACGACTTGAATGGGTCTTGGAGGAATCCTGGGCTGGGTGAGTGCTGTGATCTGTGACAAGGGCAAATATTGCAGAGAGTATGCAAGATGTGAGCCTCGGTGTACTGCTCAGCAGGTGCCAAAAACTATGGCGGCCTTGGGAGAGTCTGGGAAGGTCACACAGCTAACAAATGTGGGAGGTAGAGATTGAACCTTGAACTCCTGCCTCCAGTTCTGGTTCTCCTTCTTCTGTATCATATTCTTCTCAGGTGGCTTTCCAGAACAAGAGGCCAAGGGCATAGACCCTGAGAGAACTGAGAGAAGGTCAATGGAAAGCTAAAGACATAGTAGGATTCCTGGGCATGAAACCCAAAGGGATACTGACTGGGTTAATAACATTACTAGTTGGTGGGATAGACTTTCCCATTAGAAGCCAGAGGAGAGTGGGACATTTCCAAACACACGGCGCAAGCATGAGCAGGAAGAAGGTGATATTGCGTGGAAATAGAGTAAAATGAGTCTATATGGCCCAAGGACTGAGGATGAAGACCTCGATGACCAGTTAGATGGAAACTCTTGAAGAGATTGTTCAATGATCCAAGTTAAAGGAGTAACATGAAATCTTGCCTCAGCTTCCCTGTTTGTGTGGCATCTTCCTGTCATGGGCTTAGCACAGTGCCTGACAAACACAGGGCCTGACAGCTTGGGAGCCACCCATGAAATCCTGGGAAAGAGTCTGAGTCTCAGATTTGCACGCAGGAGGTTTGCGGGAGTGAGGTGAGGGCCCAGGAATGGGCAGAGGAAAGAGCCAGCTACAGTACTGCAATAGGATTGCAGGTACCACAGCGACCTCAGCCCAGCGGAGACAGGGGCACCGAGTTCCCTCACAGAGACTAGTCACTGGGTGCAGGAGACCCTAGGAGAAGGGTGTAACCTCAGGGCACCCCGCCTCCCCCAGCTGAGGGAGGTCCTTGGAGAGAGCTCAGGCATGAGCAGCCACACACGCAGCAGCTTGGAGTGGGGGTGAGCACCCAGGTCCCGCAGGGACCATCCACTATTTTCCAATGATCTTCTAACTTGATCCTTTTGCAAAAATGCTTTTCATAAGAATTAATTTGGATAGGAAGAGAGGTGGATACTTTCTTTAATGACTTTTTAAAGAGGGATTTTAGAGTTACAATGCGCTTGAGAGGAAGGAACAGAGATTTCCCATCCACCCACCAAACACATTTCTCCATATATCCACACATGCATGGGGTCCCCCGTCACTGCCCTCACTCACTGGAGTGCTACACTTTCTGCCAAGGATGATCCTATATTGACACATCATAATCACCTAACATCCGTGGTTTATGTGAAGGGTCAGTCTTGGTGTTTTACACTCTCTGGGTTTGGACAAATATGTAGTGACATATATCCATTCTTACATATCATACAGTATCTTCACTGCCTTAAAAGGGATACTTGTTCCTAGGCAGCCATTTTCATCCAAATGTATGCATCTCCTAACACTGAACTACAGTTGGAATACAGATACTACTATTTTTTCTCTCAATGATGCTTTTTTAAATTCTTTGCATTTATCTTATTATCTTTAAAGTTTTATTTATTAATTTCGAGAGAGTGAGAGTGAAAATAGGGGAGGGGCAGAGAGAGAGAGGGAGAGGGAGAGAATCCCAAGCAGGCTCTGCACTGTCAGTGCTCGAACCCACAAACTGTGAGTTCAGGACCTGAGCTGAAGTCGGACGCTTAACCGACTGAGCCACCCAGGTGCCCCAGACACTGCATTTCTAACAAGTGCCCAGGCGGAGCCCCTGCTGCTGGTCGGTGGAGCCTGCTGTCAGAAGTACCTCCGTAGAGGTTCTATGCTTCTCCACAGAAGGCTGGTGCTTCCTCAGAAATAAACCCCACGGTAACTTGGAACACAGCAAACTGAGTTGGAGTTAATTAGAGAGACTTCTTGTCCTGTGATTTCCCAAGATCTGTGGATCCACAGACAAATCTAATACCTTAACACCATTCAATCGGCATCAAAATTTTGTCATCCTACACCCACAGGGATGTGATTCAACGTTCTTAAGTAGGAATTTTATGATCACTCAAGTACGGTGAGGCCAACAGATCAGGAAACATTGGCCATTGGAAAGATAGTTTATTACTCAAGGTTCATAAGTGGAGGGGACATGCCATGCATGGGTTAATGGGTGCACAGGGAATCACCAAGGTTCATCAGGAGGCAGAGGGAGTGGAGGGGGTGTGCAAGATGTCAGCAAGAGCCCTTACTGTGGCTTCAGCATGATTCGATTGAATCATCAGGGGCTAGATTAAGAAGCAACCAGAAGGAAAATAGAGTTTATTAATTTATTTTAATTTTTTAAGTTTTTTAATTTATTTTTGAGAGTCAGAGAGAGACAGCTGAGCAGGGGAAAGTCAGAGAGAAAGAGAGAGAGAGAGATACAGAATCTGAAGACAGGCTCCAAACTCTGAGCTAGCTGTCAGCACAGAACCTGATGTGGGGCTCGAACCCACAAACTGTGAGATCATGACCTGAGCCAAAGTTGGACACTTAACTGACTGAGCCACCCAGGCCCCTCTATTTATTTATTTTTGAGAGAGAGAGAGAGAGAGAAAGAGAGAGAGAGAGAGAGAGAGAGAGAGGAGAAAGAGGGAGAGAGAATCCCAAGCAAGCTCCACACTGTCATCACAGAGCCCCACTTAGGGCCCGATCCCATAAACCATGAGATCATGACCTGAACCAAAATCAAGAGTTGGAAGCTCAACTGACTGAGTCACCCAGGTACCCTACAAGGGACTTTTTTAATGTGCCTGTTCCCCTATCCACCACTGGTGTCTGCCTCACTCCCTACTGTCTCCCACTTAGATCTGCTCTCTTCCTGGGTTCAATCCCTTGGACATCAGAACCTGGTGACACTCCCACCCTCAGCATTCTCTTTGGGATGCACTGAAAATAGGAGAGCAGCTCAGGAAGACTGCTGTATTCGGAATTTGTCAGATGTTTGTGCAAACTTCTCTCTGCCTGTGCAGACTCTTCTGGCATCATCAGGATTCAGTGCCCTGCCCCCCACTGTGGAAACCAAGATGGGGAGATCAGTCTCCCCCTCCATCAGCCAGAGCCCGAGCCAGTGACCTAAGCTCTGCCATTTAGAAGCTGTGGCCATGTGCTTGGATTCTGAAGAAGTGACACAGTGATGCAAAGACAACTCAGAAACCATTCACGGCATCAGCAGTGATGTCCTGGGCCAATGCACTTACCTGTCATGTAGCCTTGGCTGTGATGCCTGTTGGCTGGCCTCCCTTGAGCCCCGTCTTGTCTTAAGCCTGGGTCCTCAGATTTCCTGTCCATTCTGGGAGCTTGCCAGTAGTCTATCAATGAATTCTTTCTCTGTGTGTGTTCACAAGCATTGTTTTCTGCTGCTGCTGAGCCAAGACCTCAGCTCATACAACCACAGGAAAGATGTCTGTGTGTGTGGTGGTCTGGCCACCTTGCTGCCACATTAGGTCACTGTTGCTGCTGTAACAAGTCCCCGCAATCTTTAGTGACTTATTATCTGCCAGTCTCGAGGCCAGATGTCTGAAATGGGCTTTATGGGCTAAAATCAAAGTGTCAGTTCCTTCTGGGGGTTCTAGAGGACAATCCGTTCCCTTGCCTTTTCCAACTCCTGGAGGCCACCTGTATTCCTTGGGTCCTGGACCCCTTCTCCGTCTTCAAAGAGCATCACTCCAACCTTATCACATCCCTTTTCTGACCCTGACCCTCCTGTTTTCCTCTCCTAAGGACCTTTGTGATGACATTGGCTAACTAGGACAATCCAAGATAAACTTCCCTACCTGAAGTTTCTTAACTTCATCATAATCACAGGGTCCCTTTTGCCATGTAAGGTAAGGGATTCAAAAGTTTCTGCAATTAGGACATGGAAATTTTTAGGGGGACAACTGGTGTGCCCATCGCAACATTCTACGGAAACTTCGGCTCCAGAATGCACTCCCGGGGTGTGGTTAGAACAGGCAGCACTAAGTGCAACCCAGAGTGTGTGCAGCACTTTGATCCCAGCCTGACTGAGTTCATTCCCCTCCTGACTTCTCACTGGTGAAGTTGTTAGAGAAGCCATCACTCACACCAATGGGCAAGAGGGAGGAGACACAGAAGAAATGACGACAGTGGCACTCATGCAGGCCGTGCCAAGTAGGAGTGATGCAGACTTAGCACAGCAGCTGAAATATCCGGCCCCTCTTCCCAGGCCCCAGGGAAGCTCCCAAGAGCTGCCTGCCAAGGCCAAGGAGCTCCAGAACCATCTCACAGGCATGGGCGTCAGTTGGCTGTTAGTATGAGCACTTGGGACAAGGCTAAGATACCATGACTTAGAGAACGAGGCAACCAGCCAGTGTATCAAAGGTACTTTCTGCCTCTAGAGGGGAAAGACATAGGAGAGAGCCAGAGTTTAGGGATGCAAAAATGCTTCTCTTTAGCTCTGCTTGTGCGAAAGGAATCACGCCTAGTAACAAAAGTTACAGCCCGTCATGACGTTGTGGTCTTGGGAAGTTTAGAGAAGGATCTGGGGAAGGTGCTCAATAAATGTTTCTTACAGAAATGTACGTATGAGTGAGTGGGTATGTGAGTATAAAGTTGTGAACTGGGCTATATACCGGATGTGGCTGCCATCATCTGTCCGTTGGTGGCATCTTTGAGGAGGGTCCATGCTTCACTCATGTGGGCCGACAGGAGCCACGACTGGCCTTCCAACAACAATGTCGTGTGGCCTGTCTTGAAAGATATGCTGGACCAGTCAAAGTCTATTGAAAAATTGGAACAGGGGTATTGAGACACCAAATCAATAAGTCATAAGTGCTACAGTTGGAAGAGCTAATGAATCTAGAATCAAATCCTTATAGCTGGGGGGTCTGGGGGGCTTAGTTGGTTAAACGTCTGGCTCTTGATTTCAGCTCAGGTCATGATCCGCGGTTCAAGAGTTTGAGCCCTGCACTGGGCTCCACGCTGACAGCGAGGAGCCTGCTTGGGATTCTCTCTCTCTCTCTCTCCCCTTCTGTCCCTTCATCTCTCTCTCTCTCTCAAAATAAATAAATGAACTTAAAAAAAAGAAACAAATCATTTTAGCCATGTTTAAGGTAACACTAAGAGGAGATAGGCAGGAGACAAGACATAAGCAAACTTCCAGACATGCTCATTTCTGCATGGGCGGTACATTTTCCTCTCGGAATATTCACATTGTGCTTGTATGTGGTTTCTGATTTCTTACTGTTTGAGTTTGTCTACAGCTTTCCTTGCCCTCGTCCCAACCAAGCTCTCCACCACCACCATTCAAATGCCTCTGCTATTTGTCAAAACCTCTGTGCTTCTTGGTTCCATTTCTCTGTTGCTCTCCCTTTGTGGACCAGCTATGGACAGGGAGATGGGGGTCACATAGTCCCTAGAGCTGCCCCTTATGGGGGTTGCAGGACCAGGAGAAGTTAAGTAAGAAGAAGGAGTTTGGTCTCAGAGATAAGTTAACTGGAATGTTCATCATAACCCAATTAGCAGGCTCACTCATGAATTTCATTCTCTTTCAGCCCAGAAGACTGAAATTTTGTGATTTTTTTAAGTTTGTTTATTTAATCAATCTATACACCCAACATGGGGCTCAAACTCATGACCCAGAGATCAAGAGCTGCAGGCTCTAACAACTGAATCAACCAGGTACCACTGAACTGCTGCAATTCTGAAAGACACTATAGGGACTGGTCCTGCCATGTTTACTGAATTTGGAATTCTTTGGGATTTTCTCTAAGTCTACCACTATGCAGCACCTTCCTCTGTACTTCCACCAAACCTCCTCCCATCAAGTTGAGCTATCATTCCAGAGTTGATGTATTTCAGATTTAAAGTTTGATGTCTATTTTCCCCTTTAGGTGAACGTGGTTCCACGGTGAAGAAATCAGAATATGACAAGATGGCCAACGTGTTCTGGGTAGTACTCGGAAATGACCGTTCCGCTCAAAAACTATGGTGGATTGCAAGCTGCCTGCAAATTCTTTCCCATGGGGACACTGCATGCAACTTCACAGTGTGGCTCTGCAGCTCCTCCCCCACATCAAGAGTCTGTGTCTTCGTCCCTGAAATCTGGACTCGGCCTTGTGACTTGCTTTGGCCAATTGGACAAGCAGAGGTTTGAAAAGTGCTTGTACGTTGAGATCCACCTTCTCTTGCTGCTGAAAACCCTTCTGCTACCACATGTAGGAGTCTTTGCTTGCTTCCCTGAGAATGAGAAGCCATGTGGAGAAAGACTTCCATCATCTCAACTCTTCCTTAATTGAGTGAGACCACCCTAATCGATGCAAGCCTAGACAAGAACCACCCAGTCAACACACAGAATTGTGCAAAATAACTAAGCTGCTAAGCTTTTGGGTGTTTTGTCATGCAGTAGAAGCTCCCTGATGCTGATGCCTTCTGGGGGGACTCTGTAGCATCCTGCTTCTCATCCAATCCTTTGGCTCCAAGGTGAGGGCTCCGGTCTTTATAAGATCTACTATCACATGATCTAGTGGCCATTGGTAGACTTCACTTCCTCCAACTGCCTTCAGTCCCCATCAGCCCAGTCTCATGGTGATTTTCCCACTGAGAAAATCACAACTCTGTCTTATACACTAACGGCCTTGGCACATTTTGCTATTCTGTGATTCTTCTTTGAGCCACTTATTGAGAGGAGGAAGGGCAGGTATTGATGGTAGAGAAGGAGGAGAGACTTGCTCTGGCTGTAGGACACAGAGCGAGGTCGTACATGGGAAGGAGCGCCTGGTTGAAGCTGTGCAGGTTGATGACAGGAAGGGGAGAGGAGGCCACCTGTACCCACCCAGATTGTGCCACATGGGACGTAATGGAGCGCATTGGGCAGACGCACTGGCTAGGCCGTCAGACTGCTGCGCTTGAGTCCTCACTCAGCCTTTACCTACTGCGTCATCTTTGACGAAAGATACTGCTGTGTTCAGGACACCAAAGAGTCCCAAAAGCTCCAATATCAGTTAGCTATTGCTGCATAACAAAGCTGTCCAAAATGTAGTAGCTTTTAAAACAACAACATTTATTATTTTACACAATTTGTGCCATCTTCGGGAAACTTGACCTCTCTGTATGACAATTTCTTAATTTGTGAAATGGAAAAATGCCAGGATGTACTTCATGATGTAAACCTCTTAGAACACTATGTAGTGCTCTGTCATAGTGGAACACTAAAAAATGTTCATTCTTAAAAAGTCTATTTATTTATTTTGAAAGCAAGAGAGCATGGGTGGGGCAGAGAAGTTGGGGGAGAGAGAATCCCGAGCAGGCTCAACACTATCAGCACAGAGACTGACGTGGAGTTCGAGCCCACGAACCATGAGATCATGACCTGATCCAAAATCAAGAGTCAGACGCTTAACTGACTGAGTCACCCAGGCACCCCTCCCACCATCAATGCTCTTATTATTACCCCCAGGCTCTGGTAGATTTGTACTTGAGTCACTGACCCGCCCGCGTGCTAAGGGAGTGAGGGTTGGTGTCTTGTTAAGTCCAGGCTTACATCTTCTATGAATCATTTTGAGGCCTCAGCTCATGGCAGTCATGCTGTGAATCAGTTTCCTATTCTCAACAACAGAGAGAAGATGCTATCTAATGGGGTCATGAGATTCTTGGAGAGTATATACCGAGCTTACAGAAATTGATATGATAGAACTAGTCAGTTAAAGAAAATGGGGTGCCTGGGTGGGTCAATCAGTTAAGCATTCGACTTCGGCTCAGGTCATGATCTCATGGTTTGTGGGTTTGAGCCCCACGTTGGGCTCTGTGCTGACAGCTCAGAGCCTGGAGCCTGCTTCAGATTCTGTCTCCCTCTCTCTCTGCCCCTCCCCCACTCATGCTCTGTCTCTCTTTCTCTCTCAAAACTAAATGAACATTAAAAAATTTTTAATAAAGAAAAAGGAATCATGTTTTCTCAGGTCCTCTTAGATCTGGTGGAAACTGCAAGGTCAATGTTACTGGCCTGGTGTATACCATTGGGGAGGGGTGCGGCTGAGGGGAGAGGGGTCCCCTCTTCAGATTCCACTTCCGGTCATCATCTAGACTCAGCCCCATGAGTTGTTAAAAAATAAAATAGAAAATTCAGTTTCTAGGTCACACTAATCATACTTCAAGCACTTGAGAGTTACTTGTGGCTTGTGGCACCCTGTTGGAACGTGCAAGTGAAAACTACCTCCCCGTCACAGGATGATCTATCCGACAACACTCTTAGATCTAAGATTCCTTCACGGATTCACACCCTGAGCCCAGCTGGCAGGTGAAAAGGAAAGAATATCTCTGGCACGCTGTAATTCAAGAGGCCTCTCCACCAAATCTACGTTCCTTACTTACAAAAGAAAGTATCTGAGTGTTCATTATCCATTTCTTCAGATGAAAGCACCTCTTCATAAACCTTAAAGGCAATGCAAATATTTCAGCAATATGATACAGCCTTCAACACTTTAGTTTATCTGCTACTTTACTATCCTTTCAGCAAGTATTTTTGAGCATCCAATGTGTACCCGAATGCTGGAGAGATGGCCTGTATTTTGTTGTTGTTTTGGAAATGCTTCAGAAACAACCCAGAGTTCCTTTATTCATAAAGCTAAATATACACTTAAACAAACTTATGTATAACACTTCAGTTGCTATGGAGAAAATCAAAGTAGAGTAGAGGCATAGAGTGTAAGGCACCAATGGGGAGTATGTGCTATTTAAATTGAGCAGTCAGAGGAGCTTATTAATTAAGGTACAACAGGGAACTGAACAGAGAATTGAATGAGGTGAACAAGGAAGCCCTAAGCATCTCTGGAGAAAAAGCAATTGAGCAGAGACAATAGCGTGTGCAAAGGTCCTGAGGTGGGATTATGCTCGGCACTGTCAAATAACACACATGGCAATGCGGAGACACATGAGTGAAGGAGAGCAAGGGAGGGGATGAGCAGAAGAGAAGATCAACAAGGAGAGGTAACTGGGGCCGTATCAGCAGGCACTTGTTCGCCATTGTAAATTTCACTTTTATTCTGAAACAAGCCACGCAAAGCCTTGAGCAGACACGACCTGATTTTGATTTTAAAAGGATCACTCTGTCTGCTGTAATGACAATTGACAATAGGAAAGCCATTTGCCACACGTGACTGTTGAGCATCTGCAATGCAGCCAGAGTGACTGCAGACAGTATCAGTAGAGGAGCAAGGGCAGAAGTGAAGTGGAACCCAGCAAGGAATATTAATCCAGGTGTGAGACGATGGACCAAAGTGGAAGCGACGGAGGCAGTAAGGAGTTGTCCATTTCTGGATACGTTTTGAAAATAGAGACAAGGGGGGTGCCTGGATGGCTCAGTGGGTTAAGCATCCAACTTCCGCTCAGGTCACAATCCCACAGTTCATGGGTTCGAACCCTGTTTTGGGCTCTGTGCTGACAGCTAACTCAGAGCCTGGAGCCTGCTTCAGATTCTGTGTCTCCCTCTCTCCCTGCCCCTACCCTGCTCTCTCTCTCTTTCTCACTCTCTCTCTCTCCCTCTCTCAAAAAAAATAAACATTAAAAAAAAGAAAATAGAGAGAAGAGGAATTTTCTGGTGGATTGGTTGTGGAGATTGGCAATTTTAATTATAAGTAGAGATTCCTATTTAAATATAGGCCAACGTCTCTGATAGTCAATCGGGGCAGAGCTTTCTTCTTCGGCCAGCCAGTGAGTAACAGGAGAGTATTGGGTGCTCAGGCACAGGGGATGCAAGCAAGAGTGGGGAGGCTGCTAGAAGGTGGGAGGGTGAATAAAACACATCTTGCTCACTCGTGATTCATCGGCGGCTCTGCCTGGCCAGCTGGTGACAGGAACACCACGGTTCCACGCTGACCTTCCAGTGGAGTGGTTATGCACACAGAGTTGGAGTGGAGAGAGGAAGACACGGAATCGGAAGCAGGTTCCAGGCTCTAAGCTGTCAGCACAGAGCCCGACGCGGGGCTTGAACTCACGAACCGTGAGATCATGACCTGAGCCGAAGTCGGATGCTTAACCCACCGAGCCACCCAGACGCTCCCTGTCCTCAGATAAGTTTCTTAACCTTTCTGAGCTTCAGTCCTTTTATCTGCAAAACGGGGATACGGAACTTCTTCACAGAGGTTTTGTGAAGACGCATCTCTCCACAGGCGATTAATTTCCATTTCCCACCATCTTTACCACAAGTACTATGGATAAACATGTTTTTGGAGTGTCGAGTAGGGGGCAGAACTTATCCTCCTTTGGAAGGGTCAGCTAATAAAGTACAGCTGAATCTTCTAGTTAGATGTCTATTAGGGCAGCCCTTCCGACTTTCACTCACGGAAAGACACAAATGCAGAACACAGTGCCATTTTCTGGCTCTTGGGCACTGAATAGGCTTCTTAATATCGGAGTTTCGATGGCCTCATCATCCAAATGTGGATTAGACCATCACCTCGCACTCTCGGGTTAAGGTAGAATGAGACGGCATTTGTAAAGTGCGCACGTGAAGGTGCCCCATGGACGGCACCTCACTGCGGCAGCTGCCATGGTGCAGGAAGCCAAGGCGAGTCCTCAGGGCCAAAACCACCCAGCGAGGGCTTCCCCTTCAGGCCTCTGCTACACAACACCAGGGGCTGACTCACTCTCATGCTTCCCAGGCCGGCAAAAATGAAACCAGGTTTAGCTACTACCGGCAGACGCAAGGGGTAGTTAGTCACAGGATGCCAGAGCGCATCTGGGAACTCAACAGTGCCCTTCAGAGGGGCTGGAAGTGCTGTAGGATGATGACAGAGGCTGCGGCCAATGGGTCCTCTGGGCTGCCACTGACGGTGCTCATGAATCTTTTAAGTGGGCTGAGATCCTCTCCTCCACTGCAAAGGCTACAAAATACGAGAACGCTATTACAGAAGTTTTGGGAGGGAAGAGCGAGGTTCTAAAAACCACCTCCCAGCCCACTTCCCCAGATGCACTTCAAACACCAATTCCAGGCACAATGGAATATCTTACGGCTCCCCAAGCCGGCCAAACACACACTCCTGTTCTGTGCTCCTCCCGTGCCACCATTTCTTCCCGCCATCTTGATTCCTGCACATCCACTGAGGCCCAGTTCATGCTTCCTCCTCTGTAAAGCCTTTCCTGACTCCCTTGTGGTCAGTTGCTCCATATTCTGTTCCAAAAGCACTTGATTCTTCCATTATGATACACACCACATGTTATATTATTTGTGCTAACGGTCAGGATCATTGAGTGACCTCCTTGGGGCTGTACCTCTAGCACAATGCCAAGCACATCATTGTTTCATAAAAAGCTTCTCAGGGCACCTGGGTGACTCATTCAGGTAAGCATCTGACTTTGGCTCAGGTCATGATCTCACAGTTCATGGGTTCGAGTCCCGTGTTGTGCTCTGGGCTGACAGCTCGGAGCCTGGAGCCTGCTTCAGATTCTGTCTCCCTCTCTCTCTGCCCCTCTCCCAATCGTGCTCTGTGTGTGTGTGTGTGTGTGTGTGTGTGTCTTTCTCAAAAATAAACATTAAAAACATTTTTAAACTTAAAATAAGTAAAAAGGTTCTTTAATGAAAACATATGTTTCACTTAGAGAGCTAAAATAGGTTGGTTGCCTATAAGATTTCTAGGACTCTCAGAAAGAATATAGACAGAAATGTTATTTCCAAATATTACCAAATAAAATCTATTCATTTAAAAAATACACCATGGGGATGCCTGAGTGGCTCAGGAGGTTAAGCGTCTGATTTTGGCTCAGGTCATGATCTCACGGTCTGTGAGTTCGAGCCCTGAATTGGGCTCTGTGCTGACAGCTCGGAGCTTGGAGCCTGTTATAGATTCTGTGTCTCCCTCTCTCTCTGCCCCCCCACCCCATGCTCACACTCTGTCTCTCTCTAAAATAAATAAACATTAAAAAAAAATGCATCATGGAAGGGTGTATGCATGGCTCAGTCAGTTAAGTGTCTAACTCTTGCTTTTGGCTCAGGCAGGTCGTGATCTCACAGTTCTTGAGCTCGAGACCCTCATCAGGCTCTGTGCTGACAGCTCAGAGCCTGGAGCCTGCTTCCAATTCTGTGTCTCCCTTTCTCTCTGACCCTCCCCTGCTCACTCTGTCTCTCTCTCAGAAATAAAAAAAAGAAAGAAAGAAAGAAAAAGGAAATGCAGTGTCTGGCTCTGCCCAAGACTCCTGAATCAGAATGTGCCTCAAAAACAGACACATAGACCAATGGAATAGAATTGAGAACTCAGAGCTGGAACCAAAGGTATACAGCCAACTAATCTTTGACAAAGCAGGAAAGAATATCCAGTGGAAAAAAGACAGCCTCTTTAACAGATGGTGTTGGGAGAACTGGACAGCAACATGCAGATGAATGAAACTAGATCAATTTCTCACACCATACACAAAAATAAACTCAAAATGGATAAAGGACCTGAATGTGAGACAGGAAACCATCAAAACCCTAGAGGAGAAAGTAGGAAACAACCTCCTTGACCTCCATGGCTTCTGCACGGCAAAGGAAACAACCCACAAAACTAATAGGCAACCAACGGAATGGGAAAAGATAGTTGCAAATGACATATCAGATAAAGGGTTAATATCCAGAATCTATAAGGAACTCACCAAACTCCACACCCGAAAAACAAACAACTCAGTGAAGAAATGGGCAGAAGATATGAACAGACACTTCTCCAAAGAGGACATCCAGATGGCCAACAGACACATGAAACGATGCTCAGCATCCCTCCTCATCAGGGAAATACAAATCAAAACCACACTGAGATACCACCTCACGCCAGTCAGAGTGGCTAAAATGAGCAAATCAGAGAACTCTAGATGCTGGCGAGGATGTGGAGAAATGGGCACCCTCCTCCACTGTTGGTGGGAATGTAAACTGGTGCAGCCCCTCTGGAAAACAGTGTGGAGGTTCCTCAAAAAATTAACAGTGGAACTCCCCTATGACCCAGCAATAGCACTGCTAGGAATTTACCCCAGGGATACAGAAATGCTGATGCACAGGGGCACATGTACCCCAATGGTTGAGCAGCACTCTCAACAATAGTCAAAACATGGAAAGAGCCTAAGTGTCCATCAACAGATGAATGGATCAAGAAGATGTGGTTTATCTATACCATGGAATACTGCATGGCAATGAGAAACAATGAAATCTGGCCATGTGTAGCGAAGTGGATGGAACTTGAGGGTGTTATGCTGAGCAAAGTAAGTCAGGCAGAGAAGGACACATACCATATGTTTGCATGTATAGGAGAATTAGGAGGAACTTAATGAAGGACCGTGGGGGAGAAGAAGGGGGGAAATGGTGGGGGAAAGGGAGAGAGGCAAACCATGAAAGACTCTTGAATGCTGACAAAAAATGAGGACTGATGGATGTGGGGGGGAGGGGGGATGGGCATGGAGGAGGGCACTTGTGGGGATGAGCACTGAGTGTTATATGGAAACCAACTTGACAATAAACTATTTGTAAAAAAAAAAAAAAAAAATGTGCCTATTACTCTGCCTCCACTAGGTAGTCCTTCCCCATTCAATAGTGATCTATTAACCTGTCTTCTATTAATCCGTGATCATGTCTTCAGTGTCCAGGGCAGGATTCTTATGCAGCTGACCACCCTCCTTACCAACAAGGTTTGTTCTTTCTCCGGTGCTACTCTCTGAGCCCCAAATCTATGTCCTTGAACTCTACGTCACTCCTCCATCCCAGCTACAAGGGATAATAGCTACACAGTTCAGGATTTAGCAGGGTGGCCCCAGTGTGTGGTCGAAGATGTTTCCTCTGGGGCAGAAGCCCCACCCATTCACTTGTGACTTTCTTTTCCTTCTCCTTTTTGTTGTGGTAAAGTATGCATAACATGAAATTTTTCATTTCAACCATTTTTTAAATGCACAGTTCAGTGGCACTTACGTATGGTCACACTGTTGTGCAAATATTCCCACTGTCCCATGTGTCTTTGCTCTTCTAGCTAGAACATGACAGAAATGAACATCTCCGTGAGTGGTAGTGCTATGTGGGGATTCCTGCTCCCTCTGTGGCTTCTAAGATCCTTGCAGAAATCTCTATTGGGAATTTGGGGCCCCTGGGTGGCTTAGTCGGTTAAGCGTCAGACTTTCGCTTAGGTCATGATCTCGCGGTTCGTGGGTTCGACCCCCGCGTCGGGCTCTGTACTGACTGCCAGCACAGAGCCTGGAGCCTGTTTTGGAGTCTGTGACTCCCTCTTTCTGACCCTCCCCTGCTCACGCTCTCTCTCTCTCTCTCTCCTAGAAATAAAACATTAAAAAAAAAAAAAAAAAGAAATCTCTAATGGGAATGGAAAGCATAGCCTAAGCCACACCGAGAAGATATTTCCCAAGAGATTTAACAGGAGGGTCCTCTCCTATGATCCAGAAGTGGTTCCTCAGCCGTGCAACTTCAGAATCCAGTTTGTTAGAATGTCGAGAGCAAATCTACCTCTTGGGAAATGGGCATTTAGCAAACCCTCGAGGCTGACACGGGATCAGAACACCACGTACATATCGTGTGCATGAGAACTGCAGGTTCCTCCTGGCCAGAGCACATAGGCTGAAATATCACGCGGAAAACGAAACGTAACCAGGAGGTGATTTGATGAGCATACCTTCAAAACAAGAGGCACTACTAGATCTGAATATCTAATGTCCCAGCCTGCCGCTCCATCTCTTCGCGCTGACCCTAGTCCTTGGCCAAAGCACTAGCTCCCCAGGACAATTCTTCGATGCCCCTTCCAAGACTTCACCACCCTGTCTTCTCCCCTTGGGAACATTAATATCAACGGTTATGGTCAAGTTCTGTCCCTTGCAGCCTAGGCTGGTTTCACAGTCTTTCTCTCTCTCAGAGAAATATTTTATTTCCAAGTTCTTAGAAGAAGCTCATGGAAACTGATACCAGCCCTATTATTCAATGGCTTCTTCTTTTCTTTCCCTTCTGTGGTTTTTATTTTCACTTCCTGGGTTCCATTAGTGCCTTTACTGAGGCTTTCATTATTAATGTACTTTTGCTATGAATTGGATTTGCTGGGGGAGGGGGGCATGTTCGGCATTGCTCAACCCTTGGTGTTTTTTTGCATCAAGGCTGTTTTTCAGAGATCAGTGAATGTGTCTGCCTTCCACAATAACTGCTCCGCACAATCATTGCGATCATCACCTCTTCCTTTATGCACGTGCTCATTATTTCACATTTAGTGGTTTTCAAGCAGAGTAACACCTTTCAAGTTTGGGGTCTGTTTCCTGTTTTGTTTGACACCATCATGCTCCTTGTGCCCTGCAGACTTAGCTCCTGTCCCCTACCCGATCTTTGGAAGCTTTTCTCCTGGATCTCAGCCCTGGCTGCTCTGTTCACAACCACCTGCAGTGCAAGGGGGAGGGGGTGGAGGGCTCTGGCAGCCCCAGATGCCGGGGCTGCATTCACACCTTTCTGTTTGGACTTTCCAGGGCAGGGCCCCAGCTTTGGTACTTTTCCAGTCTCCAGATGATTCCAGTGTGCAGGCCAGGTGGAGTAATAGAGTGACCCAAGGGTCTGTCTCCACCAGCTGCCTCCAGGCTCACTTTCAAGCAGGGTTTGTGTTTGTGCTTCAAGTGAAATATGTTTGATGCATAATGTTGTGTTGGTTTAAGGTGCACAACACGTTGATGCGATACATTCATATATGATTACTCACAGAATTCTTTCTTTTTTAACTTTTATTTTTACTTTTAAAAAATTTACATCTAAGGTAGTTAACATGGAGTGTAATGATGGTTTCAGGAGTAGAATTTAGTGATTCATCACTTATGAATAACATTCGGGGCTCATCCCAAAGAATGCCCTCCTTAATACCCATCACCCATTTAACCCACCCCTCACCCACCTCCTCTCCAGCACCCCTCAGTTTGTTCTCCATATTTAAGAGTCTCTTATGTTTTGTCCCCTTGCCTGCTTTTATATTATTTTTGCTTCCCTTCCTTCATGTTCATCTGTTTTGTATCTTAAGTTCTTCATGTGAATGAAATCATATATTTGTCTTTCTCTGACTAATTTCGCTTAGAATAATACCCCCTAGTTCCATCCACGTAGCTGCAAATGGCAAGATTTCATTCTTTTTGATTGCCAAGTAGTACTCCACTGTGTGTGTGTGTGTGTGTGTGTGTGTGTGTGTGTATATATATATATATATATACATTGTGTATATATGTATATACACAATGTACATGTATATACACAATGTACATTGTGCGTGTGTATATATATATATATTTACCCAGTCATCCAGCGATGGACATTTGGGCTGTTTCCATACTTTGGCTATTGTTGATAGTGCTGCTGTAAACACTGGGTGCATGTGCCCCTTCGAAACAGCACACCTGTATCCCTTAGATAAACACCTAGTAGTGCAATTGCTGGGTCATAGGGTAGTTCTATTTTTAATTTTTTGAGGAACCTCCATACTGTTTTCTAGAGCAGCTGCACCAGTTTGCATTCCCACCAACAGTGCAAGAGGGTTCCTCTTTCTCCGCATCCTTGCCAACATCTGTTGTTGCCTGAGTCATCGATGTTAGCCAGAATTATTTCTTTCTTATGGTGAGAAAAAGAAATCCTTCACCTTGCTCTCCAGGGATCAACTCTGAGAAGTCCATGAACCCCTAAACTTGTATGGTCTTAAAGGGAGGGCTCACAGCTTTTACCCAATTCTAAAAGGGGTCTGTGTCGCAAAAATAATAAATAAATAAATAAATAAATAAATAAATAAATAAATAAATAAATGGAAATTGTCTTGAATACTCTTTATTTCCAGGCAAGATCTTAGCCCAGGGGCTTTCCAGCTTTTGTAGCACGGGAGCCCTTTCTTCTCTCCTGTATGCATGGTGGACAGCAAAAGGCAGGGCCAGCTACAGCAGGTGCTTTTCCTCTGTGCTCGTAATTCTTCCAAAGTCTTTGTTGTTAATTGGTTCCTCTCATATTTGCTGCTGAATCTCCTACACTACGGGTCTGTGTATCTGCTGACCCAAACTTTCCCTTTGATGTCATAACGCTTTCTTAATTCAACCTGCATGGGCAGGGTTTTTTCATTAGCCTTCTTATTAGGTATACATGTATCTTTCTGGGTTTGGCCCTTTTCATTGTTGTGATATTTGTATTGTATGGGATGGATTTCTATATGAGGTAATACCTTGAACTTTTAAAAAAAATTTTAATGTTTACTTATTTTTGAGAGAGATACACACACAGAGTGTGAGTTGGGAAGGGACAGAGAGAGAAGGAGACACAGAATCTGAAGCAGGTTCCAGGCTCTGAGCTGTCAGCACAGAGCCTGACGTGGGGCTCGAACCCATGAACTGTGAGATCATGACTTGAGCTAAAGTCGGCTGCTTAGCCAACTGAGCCACCCAGGCGCCCCTTGAACTTTCTCACAGAAGAGGAAATCCTTCTGTGCCCTTTCTTTCTGTTGTCTTTCTGGAAGTAGGGGAAGGGAGGGTCAGTGATACTTAGTGAGTGCTAAGGTGTAGCTGGGGGCTGGCCTTCAGCTACTCACTCAGGCCTAATAAACCCCCGAGGAAGCCAGCGTTTTTTGCTGATGTGTAAGTTCCTCTTAAATTTTTTATTTATTCATGTTGATAAATCATTTTCAGGGGAGGATGCGCTCCATTCTGTACCATCCCCCAACACACACAATCCCATATACCCTTTCTCACCTGCTTCCCTATTCGAGGGTGAAGCTGTCTGAATGAAGGCTCTTGTTCCTTGCTATGTTGTTGAACTCTACCC
Source organism: Proteles cristata cristata (assembly GCA_017311185.1). Classification (NCBI taxonomy): domain Eukaryota; kingdom Metazoa; phylum Chordata; class Mammalia; order Carnivora; family Hyaenidae; genus Proteles; species Proteles cristata. The sequence goes on along the minus strand of JAESUZ010004017.1, from coordinate 13,812 downwards.
TTTTCCTTATTCTGTCCCTGTAAGACCTAGCAAAGTGCCTATATGTGGTAGGTGCTCAGTCAGTATTTGCTGAATGATTATTAACCTCCAAGTACCGCTTATTTAAGAACAGAAAAGTACATTCATGGGACATGGACCCTGTATTTTCTTTCTTTCTTTCTTTCTTTTTTTTTATATTTATTTATGAGAGATAGTGTGTGAGCAGGGGAAGGGAAGAGAGAGGGGATGACCAAAAAAATCCAAAGCAGGCTCTGCGCTAACAGCAGTGAGCTGATGTAGGGCTCGAAGTCACGAACCATGAGATAGATCATGACTTGAGCCAAAGTCAGACGTTCAACTGACTGAGCCCCCCAGGTATCCCAGCCTTTCAAAAGAGTCTCTGAAAACCAGTACTTTGCTAATACTGTTCGTACAGCCTCCTCATCTCCATGCCTTTTTCTTTCTCGACCCAGTTTCAAATGACTTTAAGATTCTGGATCTTTCTTCCACCTGTCCTCAGACTTGGTGACTCCTTTGCCGATCCCCGGTGCTTGATCTCAGGAAAAAAACCCTCAAGATTCTCACACACTCTGCTCACGCCTGATGTGGGTGTCCCACCTCTGCGCTTGCCATGTGACAGCTTCCTGAGCTAATTTCCAACCTGTGGTATCATGTCGCTTCTGCCATTCTGGAAGGACTCTACGTGAAACCTGTTCTGTTTGCTGCTTTAGTGAGATAGCGAGTTTACTCCTTGCTAAGCCAGGCAAATTTATAAGGAAGATTCCCCCAGTCATTGGCCAGAGTATGGAAAGGCCAGCGAATAACAGCATGTTGCTCTGAGTCAGACAGCCACCATCACAAGGCTTCACCCTGAAAAGGAGTGTGGTGTTGGAAAAGTTTTATGAATGATGTTTGTCTATTGATGAAAATGTGGGAAGATGTGTAAGACAGGATATGACTTCATGAGGAGCACCCATGTTCTGGGAGAGACAACACCGAATGTCTCCTGAGATGTATGACATTCAATGAGAATGACAGATGTAAGCATTTATTGAGTGCTTTCTGCTTGCCCGGCACTGTGCTGAGGGTGTGATCTTACATACTGTCATGGTAATCCAGGAAGGAAGGCACTGTTTTGGTCCCTATATCAATGTGTTCAGGCTGCCATAACGAAATGCTACGGGCTGACTGGCTCAAAACAGAAATTTACTTTCTCACGGCTCTGGAGGCTGGGAAGTCCAAGGTCAAGGTGCCAGCAAGGTTGCTTTCCAGCGAAGCCTCTCTTCCTGTCCATAGATGGCCACCTTTTCTTACTGTGTCCTCACATGGCTTTTTCTCTTTGCATGTGCGCGTGTGCGCACAGACACACATGCATTCTTGGTGTCTCTTCCTCTTCTCATAAGGACACTGGTCATAGTGGATTAGGGGCCATAGCCTTACAACCTCTTTAACCGTAATTTTCTCTTTAAAAGCTCTATCTCTAAATATAATCACATCGGGAGTGAGGGCTTCAACGTGAATTTGGGGGGACCCACTATAACCCATAACAGTCCCTCTCCCAGGAATAGTGAAAGTGAGATGGAGAGAGGGTAAACTCCTTCCTTGCTCAAGGTCGCAGTGAAGATGTGAAAAACAGAGATTTGAAACCACATTTGTTTGTCCTCAAAACCTGCACTCTTGGCCACCATGCCACATGGCCACGGGTGTCAGAACAGAGGTGGCCTCACCACCGGCATGAAAGCTGCATGCATTGTGGGCTACCCCACTTCTGTGGGCAGGCAGACGGCCGTGTGCTGGGCCTGCGTCATCTTGTGCCGGGATGAGGCACTCTATGTTCCGACCGGCTTAGTGAAGCGGATTCTAAGCATGATGACTGTCCACCTGTGGACATGTGTCGGGAAGAGAAGCCTTTCCAGCCCTGGAAGAGAAACCTGGTTGCAGTGGACACAGAGGCCAAGTATCCCTGTGCTCAGCTTGTCCTTCAGCTGTTCATCAACAAGGCTCCCCGTTTATCAGTGGACGGGACACTTGTGTAAGTCAGTATTTCTATCCACGTCTTCCTGAACCCCCAGTGACAACGGTGTAGACTATTGCTTCTGGTGGTGACTTCCACCAGGACTTCCAGTTACTCTGAGTTCTTTTAAAGTCTGTGCCTGCCCTTCAGATGCTGATCACCCAATGCCTTACACTTTGCTTTTTCACAGGTGTTATATTGAAGACATTTTTTCTCTTTCTTCTTCTTCTTCTTTTTTTTTTTTTGAGTTATTTATTTATTTTGAGAGAGAGAGAGAGTGAGAGAGAACGAGCTGGGGAGGGGTAGAGACTGGGGTGGGGAACAGAGAACTCAAAGCAGGCTCTGTATTGACACCAGGGAGTCTGAAGGGAATTTATAAAGAAGATTCCCCCAGTCATTGGCCAGAGTATGGAAAGGCCAGCGAATAACAGCATGTTGCTCTGAGTCAGACAGCCACCATCACAAGGCTTCACCCTGAAAACTGTGAGATTGTGACCTGAGCTGACTTCAGGCACTCAACTGACTGAGCCACACAGGTGCCCCTGGAGGCATTCCTTTTTTTTAATCTAATTTATTTCTGAGAGAGAGAGAGAGAGAGAGACAGCATGAGCAGGGGAAGGTCAGAGAGAGAGAGGAAGAAACAGAATCTGAAGCAGGCTCCAGGCTCTGAGCTGCCAGCACAGAGCCTGACACAGAGCTCGAACCCATGAACCGTGAGATCATGACCTGAGCAGAAGTCGGACGCTGAACTGACCGAGCGGCCCAGGTGCCCCTACAACTGTCTACCTGTAATGCAAGCAAAGTTGAAGGGTGCAGAGTGCTCAGCCAAGTTTGATCTTTCCCCAGTTTGAATTTTGCCTTGAGAAAACCATGGTCCCTCCTTAAATTCCCTCTTTTCAAAATGGCCGAGAGATTGTCTCCTGTCTCTTAGGGCTGGGCGGCCATTGTGGAATCCTGGCTCTCCCTCTCTACCAGCGATGCAGGGAAGGAGTGCCACAAAGGGCTCTCAAAGCTTCGCCAGTCCTATTCTCCATTGCCATTAGTTCTGGAAACGTTGATCTTCCTTCCCATAGATGTCAAGTGAAAGGGGCCCTCCCAGCACCTGCATCAATAAAGGAAAAAGTCTGAGCCTGACTGGGCCCACTTAGGGCTTCTGATGCCCCAGCGGCTCAGTTGAGCCTCCCAAGGGCTGGAAAGCTTTGGAGCTGCTGCCTTGACTTCCTCGGTGGAAAGCCGTGTAGTCAGAGGGCCATGCCCAGTTCTGCAAGGAGAGCAAGAAGGTGGCATCAGGAATGAATCACAGCCCTCTTCACTGCCCAGTGAGCGCGTGTCAGGAAAGGTAAAGAAGGTATCACTGAGCTCTGAATCACAGTGGGTCACTGCAGCAGCCTGCTCTGAACCATTTGTACAGATTCTGAACATTTTATTTTGCCTAGATTTAAATATATACATAATAGGGTCTCTGCATCAAAGTGTTAGTCATGGGATAGGAAAGTTAGTGGAATGAAATGAAATGGTAACTCAATCTATAGTAACTTCTCCTAAGAGCATCTTGATTATCATTAAGGTCTCTGGCCAGCCTTAGAAAGTGCCTATTCGAGCAGCTGTCACTTATTTGTGAAGTCACTTCCTGGCTGCTGAAGCTCCTCACGTTGGCTCATCACTTGGCTATTTTAGAATCACCATACACATGGCTTGAGTCTGTGATATCATTGTCGGAGCTGGCTGGCTCCACCAGGTTGGTACCAAATGTGATATGCTAGTGCTAATGAATTCTCGCAGGCGATGTTCGCTAGTAACAATCACTTGTGCTTTCGGGCAATGAAAGCAAGCGATATCTGGATTCCTTAGAATATGAACATGCCATGTTTTCTCCAGAGCATACACACATATATATTTCTCTGTCTCTGTGCACGTAAGTGTGCATATGATCTGCTCTAGAGCATTGTCTCAAGTGAATTGTTTTTATCATGTGATTTATTGACTGCTTTTGAAATGAATTACATCTGCACAGCATCTGACAGGGAACCCACCCCCAAGCACACACAGCCCTCATTGACCTACTCACCCAAACTTATGTTTATTCAGAGCTCTACAACCTATCTACTGTTCTAAGAGGGACAACTCTTAGTACTGATTAACTTAGAATAATGCTGCTTACATTTTTTTTTTAAGTTTATTCATTCATTTTGAGAGAAAGAGAGAGAGGAAGAGAAAGAGAATCCAAGCAGACTTGATACTGTCAGCGTGGAGTCTGATGCGAGGCTCGAACCCACGAATGTGAGATCTTGACCTGAGCCAAGATCAAGAGTCAGTTGTTTAACCTACTGAGCCACCCAAGCACCCCATTACCATTGTAGCAACCCAGTAAAGCCCAGACAGGTTTTTTGTACTTTACTCCAAACTTTTCTAGAATGTTATCAAATCAGATTATCAATGGATGCCACAATTAATGAAAGAACACCCACCCTTACTCTCTTTATGGACACAAAAGACCCGAGGTCAATTTTCTACTTAGAAGCTGTCAATGTTTAAGCTGCCCCAACAGAATATTAAATGTCAGCCAATTGGCAGGCCCTCTCTGGACTTGGGGCTTGTCCTCGTAGACCTGAGTGTGGGACCAGAGGATCGTCACGGTGCTGAATGGTCTGAGCCAGGCTGCATCCACAGTGCCCCTAAATATCTCACTGCACAACAAGGGTCTGAACTCTGCTTTTGCCTGAATAAGAGCTATCAATCAGATTTTTAAAAAAGAAATTCTAGTTTGGAATGACTTCACATTTACAGAAAAGTTGCAAAGAAAGTAGAGAGAGTTCCTATATACCCATCACCTGGTTTTATTTTTCCACCCATGTTATCATCGCATGTTATGTTTATGGTATATTTGTCAAAACTAAGAAATTAACACTGACACGTGGCTACCGAACTCCAGACTTTATTTGATTCCACCAGTTTTTCACTATGTTTTTGTTGTTGTTGTTGTTGCTGTTTTGTTTTGTTTTGGCCCAGAGTCACCCCAGTCATACCATCATTGCATTGAGTTGTCTGTGTCTCCTTGGTCCTCTCTGGTCTCAGAGTTCATGTTCTGCCGTATTTTCATGACCTCAATAGATTTGAAGAATGCTGGCCAGGTGTTTTCTAGAATGTTCCTCAATTTGGATTTGTCTGATGTGTTTTCCCTAAATTATCCTGCAATTCTGAGTTTTGGTGGGAAAGTTGAAGGGAAATGCCCTCCTCATCACAGCATATCAGGGAGTCCCTGACATCCACACAACGGCACTGAGGTGTTAATTTTGATGTTTTGTGTTTTTTTTATTTTTTATTTTTAGGAGAGAGAGAGAGAGACAGCGTGAGCAGGGGAGGGTCAGAGAGAGAGGGAGTCACAGACTGAAACAGGCTCCAGGCTCTGAGCTGGCAGTTAGCACAGAGCCCGACACGGGGCTGGAACCCACGAACAGCGAGATCATGACCTGAGCGAAAGTCGGACGCTTAACCGACTAAGACACCCGGGCGCCCCAACTGAGGTGTTAATTTTGATCACTTGGCCAAGGTAGTGCTTGCCAGATTTCTCCACAGTAATGATTTTTCTCTTTCCATACTCTATAACTTGGAAACCAGTTACTCAATCCAGCCAACCCTCAGAAATGAGAGTTTAATTTTTTTTTAATTTTTAAAGCTTTTTATTTATTTCTGAGAGAGAGGCAGTGTGAGCAGGGGAAGGTCAGAGAAAGAATGAGACTCAGAATCTGAAACAGGCTCCAGGCTCTGAGCTGTCAGCACAGAGCCTGACGTGGGGCTCAAACTCAGGAACCTTGAGATCATGACCTGAGCCAAAGTCGGAGGCTTAACCAACTGAACCACCCAGACTCCCCTGAAATGGGAGTTTTAAACTTAAGCTCCTGAGATGGGAATAATTAGATTGGGCTTTTTACGAGAAGTGGGGATCACTCTCCTCCATCTTACCCTCTTTATAATTTGCCACTTATTTGTATTATGTGACAGAGAATGCGTCTAATATTTCAGAGCTGACTTAGGGAAGAAATCAGGCATGTAGGACATAAAGATGAACATAAAATAGACTGGTTAACATTTGTATTATATCCACTTTTTTTTGCTACTACAAATAAAAATGCCCCACTCAGCCATACCCTGAACAGACAGACGATGCATGAAGACATGCTTTGATTTCTCTTCATTATTATTTTTTTTATTTTTTCATGTTTATTTATTTATTTTTACTTTTTTAATGTTTATTTTTTTGAGAGAGAGAGAGCAAGTGCACGTTGGTGGCAGGGGAGGGGCAGAGAGAGGGGGAGACAGAATCTGAAGCAGTCTCCGAGCTGTCAACACAGAGCCCGATGTGGGGCTCAAACCCATGAGCCATGAGATTATGACCTGAGCCAAAGTCAAAGGCTCAACCGATTGAGCCACCCAGGTGCCCCTAACGTTTATTTATTTTTCAGAGAGGGAGACAGAGTACAAACAGGGGAGGGGTGGAGAGAGAAGGGGACACAGAATCTGAAGCAGGCTTCAGGTTCTTAGCTGTAAGCATAGAGCCCGACTCGGGGCTCAAACCCATGAACTGTGAGACAAGACTCCAGCCGAAGTTGGGCGCTTAACCGACTGAGCCACCCAGTAGTCCTTGATTTCTCTTCATTATGAATGGGTTTGATATTTGCAAATTCACCTACTCGTTAAAATTTGTAGTCTCAAAATCAGTACTCATGATCATTTGCCCACCTGTGTGGAGCTGCAAAAATGTGAATCTCCAGACTTGCACGTTCCCAGCCAGAGTGAAACAAGACAATGCTCTGAACCTCTGCCTACTTGTTTCTGCTGTCAGAGACCGCCAGAGGGATGGAACGTAAGGGGGTGGTGCCGAGTTGTGCAAAAAGCTCCAGGCTCTGGGGCCAGTTGAATAAGGATTGAATCCCCACCAGGGCACCTGGTAGTGGGGTAGCCTCAGTCAATTCACTTAACATTTCTGAACTTTGTTTTCTCTTTTGCAAAATAAAATAGAATCTACTGGGGTGAGTTGTCTTTAAGATTTAAGATTATAATCTATGTGACTGATTTTATATATATAATATGTATCTCTTTATATATTTTATATATAATATATGTATTTCTTCAAGGAGCAGTGACTCACTGTTAGCTAATTCAGAGTTTGTGGTGCCTTTATGGAAATAACTACCTCCAATAATTAGAATTTACTGTACTCTAGGAATGGAATGGGTGGGTATTATAGATGTTATATATTTAACATTTTAGGAAACTCCCCGTGTCACTGACTGGCTCAGTCAGTAAAGTATGTGACTCTTGATCTTGAGGTTATAAGTTCAAACCCTGCATTGCATGTGGAGATTTCTTTTTAAAAAATCTTTATAAAGGAAACTCTCAAATAGTTGTCCAAAGTGGATGTATGATTTTACAGTTCCAACAGTTTTGAAAAGTTCCAGTTGATGGATATCCTCACCAAAACTCAGTGTGATCAGGTTTTTCTTTAAAAAAAAAAAAAAAACAAGAGTCTGACGTTAATGATTTTTTCTATTTTCTCGCTGGACTTTCTCTATTTTTGTTTTATGTTTCTACTTTAGTGGTTTCTGCTCTTTAGTATTGCCCTTATTTTGCATGTTGCAGGTTGAATATGATTTTTTCCCTTAGTTTGTTAAAATCGAAACTCTAACTTGGACACTTTTCTTCTTTTTTAATGTGTTTTATGCTACACATTTTTCTCTAAACACCTCTTTAGCCGTATCTCATAAATTTTGGTATGTGTGTTTACATTTTCATGAAGTTCAAATTAGTTCTAATTTCCCTTATGAGTTATCTTTTGGGGAATGGATTACTTAGATGTATGTTCTTAAATTCCAAAATAAATGGGTTCCTTCCTTCCTTCCTTTCACATTTTTTTTTCAGGATCCTACTCCTTCCCTTTAAATTCCAAGTAGTGGGGAATTTTCTAGACATCTCCCTGTCATTGATTCCTAGATTGTGTACATGAAAAGAATATGTATTCTGATAATGTTGGATGAGGCATTCTTTCAATGTCAGGTCAAACGTTGTTCAAGTTTTCTACATCTGTATTAACTCGTTTGTAAGTGAGCGAGCTCCAATTTTGCTGAACTAATGAGAAAATCTCCTTTTCAGTACTCTCTCTGATGTACTTCGGGTTACCTGTTTTTTTTACTCCAGCAGGTAGGAATACTTAGTATTGCCAGCCCTGTGTTAGTGTTAGCGGTTCTTCTCTTTAATCCTTTTCTGTTATTTTTTCCCCTGGCATTGGATAGTTTTCTTATACCTATTTCCCTTTTTTCGCCCCCATGTTTTATTTATTTCTGAGACAGAGAGAGAGACAGCATGAGCAGGGGAGGGTCAGAGAGGGAGACACAGAATCTGAAACAGGCTCCATGCTCTGAGCTGGCTGTCAAGAGCCTGAAGCGGGGCTCGAACCCACAAACCGTGAGATTCATGACCTGAGCCGAAGTCAGACGCTTAACCGACTGAGCCACACAGGTGCCCCTCATACTCTCCTTTTTTAAACACTGTTTCCTGTGATGACTGTGGCCTTCCTCGAACTCCCAAATCTGTCTGCACAACTCAGGAATATGGCTTCCACTCGGTGATTGGGAAACTCGCCCTTCTCAGTAAGCTGGAAATCACAAGCTCCCTGCATGTGACCTCTCTCTCAGGGTTCACTGTCCCATTTGTCTGATGTCCTATGTTTGAAAATTGTTAGCAATAGTAAAGATGAAGTATAACTGTGTCTTGATTACTGAAAGCTCTCCCCTTGAGCTGTCATTTTGTTTTCATAACTTACTTGAATTATTTTGGATAATGTATACACTAGAATATTCCTTGATTCTGAACCCACATATCCTAGTAGCGGGAGAAAAGAAGACCACTGTGATTTGTGACCTCAGGAGAACTACATGACATGGGGAACAACTTCCCTGGAAAGGAAGTGGCCTCTTATCAAAGCAGATTAAAAAAAAAACACACCAAAAAAAAAAAACCCAACAATTACAGTTCTTCCTTGAGGAGATACTGTAAATGACACTGCAGTTCCTTCCAAGGACAGTGGGTTTTAATTTCCTGATAGTCCACAGGCTGCTCGACTTCCCTGACTAGTTTGAATTCAGGTTCTCCTGATTTGTGCACTTCACTTTCTAGGCCTGGCCCAGCTATGAGACCTATACCTACAGAAGAGTGAAGTTCTTTAAAGTTCGAATCTTATATCCATTCTTCTGGATTTTAATCGAATCTGATGTAGTGGAAACTTTTCTCTCCAAATCAGAGAGGTAATTATCCCTTCACTTATGCCCCCTTTTAAAAAGAATCTGTTCTTGGGATGCCTGGGTGGCTCAGTCGGATAAGTGGCCGACTTTGGCTCCGGTCATGATGTTGTGGTTGGTGAGTTCGAGCCCCATGTGAAGCTCTGTGCTGACAGTTCAGAGCCTGGAGCATATTTCGGATTCTGTGTCTCCCACTCTTTCTGCCCCTCCCCCACTCTCTCTCTCTCTCTCTCTCAAAAATAAACATTAAAACATTTTTTTAAAATGAAAGGAATCTGTTCTTTCCAAGAGGGCATGTGACCTTTTGCCCCCCCTCCCACCCACCTCCAGCACTCCCAATCAAAACTACTTGTGTGGAAATCTCACCCAAATGAGGCTGATCTAGCACATCCTCCCAGGAATTTCTATTAAAATCAGCATTTCCTTAGCACCTTAGTTAGCGGGGAAGCTGAGCCAGAAGTTTCTGTAGACTTGTTTGAGGGGCCCATGATTTGGGAACAGCCAAAGGACACCAAGTGCAAGTGGCTGAGTGAGCAGAGAAGGGGGTCTCCAGATGCTCAGAGACGGGGGAGACAGAGTGGTTGTCCATATGACCCAACTACAGCTCTCGTAGTTGAGCAACTTCTTTCTCATCGAATTTCCTTGAGTGGTTTTCTATTCTTGGCAATCATGTGCTTCCCAAGATCTTTACCAGCTGGGCTAGCACCTGACTCTGACTCTGGGAATCCTTTATTCTTGTCATCACAGACCTCTGGTCCTTATACTGGCCTTGTTCTTCCTGATTAGGTATTGTGTTCATCTGCTAGGGTGACAGTAATAAAGTATCATGGGGGGGGCATAAGGGGAAGGGCACCTGAGTGACTCAGTTGGTTAAGCATCTGACTCTTGGTTTTGGCTCAGGTCATGATCTTGCAGTTCGTGGGTTCGAGCCCTGCATCGGGCTCTGTGCTGACACCTCAAAGCCTGGAGCCTGCTTCGGATTCTGTGTCTCCCTCTCTCTCTGCCCCTCCCCCACTCATGCTTTGTCTCTCTCTGTCTCTCAAAAATGAATAAACGGTAAAAAAAATAAAATTAAAAGAGAAGACAAGTATGTCTGACATTATCTAACTACACTCACTTCCTCTACAGGAATGTAACATATCACATTTGCTGAACGGACCAGCCAGCACTGCTCCAGTGCCTTCTATGTGACACAAACTAATCCCTTGGGTCACAGAGAGGACTCCTGTAAGGAAAGCGTTCTGTGCCAAAATGTGTTTGGCCACTCCTCCATTAGGTAGCTGTTACCAAAACAACAAAATGTTACCTGTTGGTGAGAATGCGGAGACATTGGTGCATTGCTGTTGGGAACATAAAATGGTAGAAGTCATGGAAAACAGTGTGGCAGTTCCTCAAAAACTTAAACGTAGAATTACCATATGAGCTAGCAGGTGCAGTCCTGTGGGTGTGTGCAAAAGAACTGGAGACAAGGTCCTGAATGGGAAATTGTACACCCGTGTTCATAATAGTATTATTCACAATAAGCAAAGGTGTGAAGCCACCGACATGTCCATCAACAGATGAATGAACAGACTGAACATGTAACATGTATACCACAGAAGATTATTCAGCCAAAACTGACATTCTGATACATGCTACAGTATGGATGAGCTTCGAAAACATTATGCGAAGTAAAAGAAGCCCAACCCCGAAGGACAAATATTACAGACTGCATATGAGGGATCTAGAATGGGCAAATTCATAAAGACAGAAAGCAGAGTAGAGCTTAGCAGGGCCTTGGATGGAGATGGGGAGATATCGTTCAATGGGTACCGAATTTCTGTTTGGGATGATTCCAAAGTTCTGGAAATAGTGGTGATGGTTGAACAGCGTTATGAGTGTGTTATCCAATGCCACTGAATTATACATTTTAATGTTATGTATATTTATACAATAAATTAAAAATCACATTGCTAAAAAATGAGCTTGGACAATACTAAGTTAAATAGAGTGGAGCAGGCTTCTTTACCATACAGCATCTCAGAGCCTTTTTTTTTTTTTAATTTCTCTTTGTTTATTGAGAGAGAGCGTGCGCGGGAACAGGGGAGGGGCAGAGAGAGAAAGGGAGACACAGAATCAGAAGGAGGCTCCGGGGTCTGAGCTGTCAGCACAGAGCCCAATGTGGGGCTGAAACTCACAAACCATGAGGTCATGACCAGAGCCAAAGTCGGACATTTAACCAACTGAGCCCCCCAGGCATCTTGGAATCTCAGAGCCTATAATAGGTTAGTTAGAATTGTCAGTCTTGGAGGAAGGGAGTTAGCATTTCTCAAATCACCTGTTTTTGCAGAAGCAAATCCCTAACAAAAGTTGATAAATAACTAGTAGGCATTTAAACTTGAAATATAAGACAGCAGAACAAAACAGAACAAGCATTGATCTTGAACACTGTTTTAATTAACCAGTCCAGGCTTCTACTCTATAAGCATTTGGCCAGGAAGGATATAACAGGTGGCCTGCGTGCCTGCACTCAGTGGCCAGGAGGTCAAAGTCAGGGAGAAAGCAGATGGAAGAACTAAAGGAAATGAACACTTCTACCCACCTCCCCGCCCCTCCCCCCCCCCCCCCATCTTTCTTGGCTCTGGAAAGAATATGTAGAAAGAAAGACTGTTTTATTTCTTCCTGACTAATCTCTTAATTTCATTAAACTGAATCAAATTATCCAGGACACAGAAAAAAACGTAATAAAAACATCAGATACTACTTCTTTTTCTTCTTATTAATGGATGCCACCAGAAGTCTCTGGGTATTTCTCTTAGGTATTTCAGGTCCACAATAATTTTGAAAAACTTCTTTTTCAGGATGCCCACATTTAGTGCCCTGTGAAACTCACCACCACTTTGATATCTCTGGATTCCAGTATTTACCTCTTAAAAATGAGACTAAACAAGGTAATGAGTAGACTCCATTGTTGCAGGATTCTCGCACAGAGAGTCGTGACACTGAGGCTTTTCTTTCCAGGAAGCAACTTTATTCGTGCTGGCACTGCTCAGTTGGGTTCGTACCCAAAGAACTGAGCGGCCCACATCACGTGGCATAGTTTTTTAATGCATTTTCTATTTCTTTGTCTCCCATATATGGTAACACACATAAACATGCAGTCTGATTAAGTTGTCTCAGTTTACAAGGCCATGGGGGATGTAGGCACCTGGGCGCATATCTCGGTAACCTTGAAGTCTTCTCTCCTCTTTTTTTCTCTCTCTAGGGAGGCGTTCCCACCACGCCATAGCTCAGTGGTTAGAGCACTGGTCTTGTAAAAATGAGACTGAACAAAATATTTCCTCTGAATAAAAGCAATGTGTACTCTGGAATGGAGTGAAAGTAGCAAAAATAATCAGTAATCCTATAACTCAGAGATAACTGCAGTTAACATTCCAATGTGCTTGTGTGCGTCTGTGTGTGTGCGCGTATGTGTTTGTGTGGCAAGAAAGGGTCTCTCTCTCTCACCCCTGTCTCCCAAGCACTGAGCGCGTGTTGAACATAATCCCCGGTGTGGAGAAGGCGTCCAGTAAATAGAAATAAATATTCTTGCATAAATGATCATAAAACTATACACATTTAATTTCATATCATACTCAGTCTGTGACACTTAGAGCATAAGCAAATCTATAGAATCAGGAAGTAAATTAGTGGTTGTTGGGCTCTGAGCTGGGGGGAAGGGGGGTTAGGGCAGTGACTGTTAATCAGTATATGATTTCTTTGTGAGATAATAAAAATATTGAATTAGATAGCGGTGATGGTTGTATGACCTTGAAAATATAGTAAAAATCATCGCAGTCCACACTTCAAATGGGGGAATTCTTGGTGTGCACACATCTTAAAAACCTTACAAAAAATTTGTACATCATAATAGCAATGACTTGTATATGTAGTAAGTTTAAGCTTTCAGAGGACCTTCCTTTTCTGATATAATTTTAATCTCATTATAACCTTATGAAGGACACAGGACAAGTTTATTTAATCTCCTTAACAGGTGGTGAGATTGAGGTCCAGAGAGGCTGACTCAGCGATGTTGCCAATATCACACGGCAAATTAGAGGTAGAGCCTAATTACATGCAGAATAAACACATGAGAGTTCCCGTCTGGTGACCCCTATTTGTCCAACGTCACATTCATGAGTTATAATACATATCCAGCCAATCATTTTCATCTCTTTTCTATAACATTGTTATTAAATGATGATTCATTTCCTAGGTGTCTGCTGCTTGCCAGGTAGCTTCATGCAGCATTTACTAGTCGTTATACAAATCTCGTGAAGTGGGTAGCATTAGCTCCATTTTACGGCTTTTAGAAATTAGCTTTCGAGGGGCGCCTGGGTGGCTCGGTCGGTTAAGCGTCCGACTTTCGCTTAGGTCATGATCTCGCGGTTCGTGGGCTCGAGCCCTGCGTCAGGCTCTTGTGTGGACAGCTCGGAGCCTGGCGCCTGCTTTGGATTCCGTGTCTCCCTCTCTCTGCCCCTCCCCCTCTCGTGCTCTGTCTCTACC